>CM067892.1:6193212-6793212 GCA_034621355.1 Mycalesis mineus | reverse complement strand
AATATCTTTTAAATAAAATTTTATAAAAAAAAACAAAACAATTTTAAATTTATTAGACATAAAATGTGTTGCATTTTCTACCTTCATTTTAAAATTGTTTGTTGATAATATTGATTTTGGCTTTAGTATAGTCTTAGTTTTGTGTGAAAAGACTTAAAAACTTACTTATATTATCCAATTTAAGGCTCATTTCAATACAAATATGCAGAAAACGTCCAGGCGTAGCAACCACAATATCAGGTGTAGAACCACTCATAACACCAAACTGTTGCTCAATAGATTCACCTCCAAGAATTGCTGCTGAGCTTAACCCAGTGAACTTGCCTAATTCACGCACAAACCTCAGTGTCTGAAAGCATTTTGACCATTAAGTCACCATTCTGAGTTCTCTAAAAATTCTTGGATTAAAATAGATAACCAATATTTTTAACCAACTTTAAAAAGCTTAGTATGAAGCTACTTAGCTTGATACTACAGCATCAGGATATTTAAGCAACATTTCCTATTAAAACAATATTTCAAAAATTGTTTGTTCTAATTTAGAATTCATTCATAATTTTATGTAACAAAATTAAGATTCCAAACGGTACCTGTACTGTGCAAACTATATGATGTTTTACCTGTAGTTTTATTAGAAATATTATGTTATAGAAATATAAAACATATTTATATTGTATACCTGCAAAGCTAACTCTCTTGTGGGTGATAATATAAGAGCTCGTAAGTTTTTTCCTTGCAGTGGTTTATTGACTGGTGCTACAAGTTTCTCCAAAATGGGTAACACAAAACATGCTGTTTTGCCAGATCCAGTGCGAGCCATGGCAACCAC
This sequence comes from Mycalesis mineus, assembly GCA_034621355.1. Classification (NCBI taxonomy): domain Eukaryota; kingdom Metazoa; phylum Arthropoda; class Insecta; order Lepidoptera; family Nymphalidae; genus Mycalesis; species Mycalesis mineus. Next base: position 6,792,383 of record CM067892.1, on the reverse strand, counting down.
ATCCTTATTTTCCAATGCAAGTGGTATTGTCTGAAAAACAAATGTCTTAGTAAAAGCTCAGACTTTATAATGTTTTGGTTTGCAATCAATCTAATCAAGTGAAGAAATGATTTTCAGAAATCATACAATAAAATACAATTAGGAATAAACCAAAAATTTAAAAAATATATTTTTATAAAGGATATGTAATATGAATAAATTTATAAAAATACAAGGTATTTTTATAGAGGAAAATTAGAAACTGTCCCAGCAGAAACTGAAAAATTTCAAGTGGTATAACTCTGGAATGAAGTTGGTAGTATCACCTCCATACCTCAGCCAGTCAGACAGCATGTTAAGCCTTCAATTCCAATTATTGTCTTTAACACCTGATACTGATTGTGAAAAGAATTTAGCACTGTCATCCTAAGCCCATCTTGGGGCAGTGTAGTGTGTTTTATCTGCTATCCTATCTGGCCCTTTAGTGGGCAATTATAATGGGCTGATAATAATAATGTAACACTTTGTACCTTACGCTGGATCGGTGTAGGTTGTTTATAACCTCTTTTAGTTATTCCTTTGAGCACATGAAAACTTAAGCCCATTGTCTGAAACCCTCCGGATCCTTTCTTTTGTTTCTTTTGAAGAGTAACATCTTTTTCAGCTTTTTCTCCTTGATTTGGTGCTTCAAACCCTGGCAAGTCCTCTATTTCCTTTCGACCCATTATGCTTTAATTAACTATCTAAAGAAAGAACTTTAAGTCATATTTTTAAATGAATGTTCAATAATACACCTGTAGACAAGCAACATTTATCACAAAATTACAAACTTAAAATAAATTCATAATTTCACAATAAACAACATGTACATAACCTATAATTGATCTGTGACAATGATATTGTCAATGTCATTGTCACCGTGCAGCACACAGAGTGTTAATGGGTCCACTCACAGAATATAGAATTACTAAAGATAAAGTATCTTAACAATTTGCCTACAGTATTTTGGTACTGCTTCAAGTTGGCTATCTAGTTTATTGCAAGAATTCCTCCGAAACCAATCAAAATAACACATTTCCTATTAGAACGGCTTTCCATGCAGATTTTTATGATTTTGCTTTGTTGTATTCTATTCATAAGGAACTATCAATTTTGTTACGTGTTTTTTAATACAATAAAATAATAAAATCATTGTCACTTGTTATAATTTTATGTATAATGGAACGTTTTACGGAAATTTCTCGAATGAACACGAGGTAGGGAGGTAGCATAGAAACAATTCGACTAGAAATAGAAGGTAATAAGTGAAGTGAACGTCATTTGCGAACACCCTAGAAAATCTCTTTGTAGAAAATTTTCTCTCTGACTGTATTTATAAACGTCATTCGAATAAATTGTCTCGTTTGTTTCAAGTGATAAAGAAATAAGAATTTTGGAAATTGAACTTGTACATTAAGTGAGTATTGAATTTACGAATTTAGTTTACCTATTTACATTGTTTTTTGTTCAATTAATTGTGTAGTGGAGTGCTATCATTGGATTTTGAAGTAAGGTAAGAAATAAAAAATCGATCATCTTTGTAGTCAGTCTGATAAAAATAATTAAATAAAAAGTATATATAAGAATTTGTTTTTTGAATCGTACATTCGTTTAATATGTTTTGTAACTATTTCGTCATTGTCTTATTCATATAAATTCTTCCTTCTAGAAAAGATTCATAGTAGTAGAATTGGCGTGGCATTATAATTTCGAGAGCTTGCTTTAGAAGTTTTTCATAAAACAATTCTAAATTATGTTTGAATCGCAAGATAATGATTAGGTTACATAATTTATAACTTATTAATTAAATTAACTGATTATCGATTGACGTATATATTTATTATTTTCATACTTTTGTGGTTATAACTACACGGTAACTAACACGATAATCATTACTGATTAGCATCATATACGTATAGAAATGTTTTTTTAATTATCTGTAGAAACTTAATAGTATTTTATTTAAGTCTAAGCATCGTGTGTTATAACTTATAGGTTATGATTTAAAAGCTATGGCTACAAATCAATAGTTTTCATGATGAGTGTTTTATTAGTTTTTGTTATCTATACAACTCTTTCAATTATTGGTTTTTTTTAACATAACAAGTAATATAAATTAGATGTTTCTTTGATAATTTATTAAACAGGAAGTCTTGAAAATTGTCCATGCTTCTTGTTAGCAGTAGCTCAATAAAATAATTGTTAACTGTTTTTAACAATGAGCTACTGAGGTCAATGGGTCACATTAAAAAGATTTTTAAATGTATTGAGAAATAAATTTTATTGTATTAGGGCCAGCACAGACAAAGAGTTTAGGCATTGTTAGTTTTGTTTTCTGAATTATTTGTAATGCTTGTCTAAGACAACAGGTTGTGTAGCTTGACTTTTTGCTATAGTCAGCAATATAGTACTGAAATATTTTGTACAACAGAGTACAGCATGAGTCTCTTCTGCAGTTGCAACATGACAAGTTGCACAGATGTACTAGTAAATCAATTAGTATACACACTAATGTGGACTTGAAAAATACATAGGATGACTGCTACTCTCAGCCTGAACTCTTTCTGTCAGTGAGAAAATGTTCTAAGAGTTAATGTGTTTACAAATAAGTTATGAAAGGCAGCAGGTGATGGGCGATTAATAAACTTTGGACACATAAACTTTAATTATAATAAAATGAATATAAATATAAACTTTTTTTTATCGACTACAAGTTAACCATTGACTTCTATCACACCTGATGTTAAGAGAAGATGCAATCTAAGATGGAAGTGGGCTTACTTGTTAAGAGTAGGATGAAATCCACACCTCTTTCGGTTTCTACACAACCTCGTACTGGAACACTAAATCGTTTGGAGGTATGTCTTTATTGGTAGGGTGGTAACCATCAAACCCAGCTCCTCTGTCTTATCCACCATACCACTGTGCCACGGAGGTTAACCTAGGATTAATATTAGTTTTGAGATTGTCTGCCCATTGTTCCCAGTGTTTCCTTACAGGAACATGATTTGCCAGCACGGCAAAACTTATTGGGCCCCAGCACTCTTGTATTAAACTATAGGTTTAGGTGTTAGGTTTGTTTACTAGTTGTTAACTATAACATCTATACAAAAATTTTAATTGTCATGAAATAAATACTCCATTGCATACCTGAGTTAAAAAAAATAGAATTTTCTTATATCTTCAGGTTTATTTATATCTTTATTGAATTACTTTGTTATACAAAGTAAGGTATTCAAGAAGATATTTTTAAACTTGTGAGCTAGAATGATTCTCCAACATCATGAATTAATCTCGGGGGATACAAAGGATTCTTGTACATCAATAGTTTGTATTTAAATTTTTAATGTGAAGTATTAGTAGGTATTAAAGGTAAAATTCTATTTCAGAAATCAAGATGGTAAAGGAAACCACATATTATGACATCCTGGGTGTAAAGCCCAACTGTACAAATGATGAACTGAAGAAAGCATACAGGAAACTTGCTCTGAAGTACCACCCTGACAAAAACCCCAATGAAGGCGAGAGGTTCAAACAGATCTCACAGGCGTATGAAGTGCTGTCAAATCCAGACAAGAGAAGAATCTATGACCAAGGTATGTTTTTTAATAACATGTAATTTGCAGAGGCTAACTTAATAGAATTGATGAATTAAATAGATAATGAGAAAAAACTAAAATTTATATTGTTGGCTGGGGTCTAGAGAGGTCAAGACTCTACCACTAAGCATGTAACAAAATGAATTAGGGGCCTTATTTTAGAATATTACCTGGTGTTTCTTCTACTGGAAAGTTGAATGCTCAAATTATAGAGGCACTATGGATAGATGCAACTTATTTAGTATACTCTGTTGTGTGACTAAATTTATAAGTAGATTTTTCTTAGCATTTTAACATTACATTTTTTATACTAGGTATCATACAGATGACTCACTCAAAATTATATGATTGATATAACCATTATCTAAAGCATGTGGAAATTTGCAGCACATTTTAGTTATGTATTGTCCTAAATGTAGTAGTACCTTGATACTTAGATAATCCACTTTTAGATGTAAGAATCAAGATTTTAGTGAATTTGAATACACTTCCTTTACATTGTTATAACACATTTGAATAAAGCCTTGAGGCTGAATGTATGTTTAACATTGACACACAATGTGGTTTATTATAATGGTTCTAGTTAGTCAGAAAACAAACATTACATATTTTTTTGAATGATTCAAATTAGGTACAATATTTATATTATTATAGTTAGGAAATGTAGGTTTTAGGAGCTCCTTAGTGACATGTCAACACTCACCTTCTCTGCTAGGATCATTTCCCTGTCTAACTAAATTTGGTAAGATCCTAATCGAGCAACTTTGGACACTTGTTTCAGTATAGAACTTACTGCAGTTCTAGTGAGGCTAAGGTCATTGAGCTGGTATGCCTCATCTACTTCAACTGCATATAAACTAAACAGTTAAACACAGCAATTCTTAGTTAGTTCATTAGTTAGATTTTAGCATTTATACACTTTTTTGTATGATCTTTAGGGATGTTTGTTACCTTTGAGGTTCCACATTTTAAAAAGTTAAACTAAAGGTGCATGGAAGTTATATTTATTTCAGCAAATTAAGTGAGTTTTGACTATTCATTGAAAACTTTTCTGTCAATGGTTATTAGAATCTGCTCATTGTGGCCCAAATATGCCAAAAGTGTTCAAGAGCCCCAAACTCAATTATTCGCCTTTCGTCTGAAAGTAAAATTAATGTATGTTATTTTTCATAGGTGGTGAACAAGCGTTGAAGGAAGGTGGCGCTGGAGGCAGCGGCTTCTCATCCCCTATGGACTTGTTCGACATGTTCTTTGGGGGCGGCTTCAGCGGCGGGCGGCGGCGGGGGCGGGAGCGTAAGGGCAAGGATGTCATCCACCAACTGTCGGTCACACTTGAGGAGCTGTACAAGGGTGCTGTGAGGAAGTTAGCTCTGCAGAAGAATGTCATTTGTGAGAAATGTGAAGGCAGAGGCGGGAAGAAGGTTAGTTATGATGTTATGTGGTTTATTTTTGACAGCCTCCATAGCTCACAGGTATGAGCAGTTCGGTCATGGAGGTTCTGGATTTGATTTCCAGCTGCGCCAATTGAAATTTTTCTAAAGGTCCAGGTCTGGTCAGTGGAAGGCGTCAGCTGTAGTTAGTTACCACCCTACCGACTAAGGCATACCGCCAAGTTGTTTAATGAGTTCATACAACTCCTACTACTACTACTACTAGTTAGCCTGCTTCCATTTAAGTCAATATGAAATGCAATAAAATAATTAGCCATTTCAAAAATTTGTGTAATTTCCGAAAGTGTTTTGGTCAAAAAATGTTTAAAAATAGATTCAAATTCAAAGTTTTCTTATTTCTATTAGGATTAGTTTACAAACACTTTTGAAACATTAAATTCATTTGTTTCTAACTCAACCATGCTGAAATGCAAGATCATCATATATTTTTTAAAGTTGAATTTAGGGTAGGTATGACTAGACTTATGTTAATTATGAATAAATAAATATAAGTACCTTTTGTTCTGTGATGCATCAATGCGATATCATAGTTTATTATTTATGAATTCTCTGATTAATGCTGAAAACAATAAATTACTTGAATCATTACACATTAACTATGAAAATATGTTGGAAATCAATATAAGGCAACCATCCTACCAGCTGCTGTAATTTATACCTAGACCTATAATAACTTCAAATATGAAACAATAAAGCTGAAGTCCCACTGCTGCGTGCACTACTCACAGACACAGTGGGTCCATTGGTCTGGCATGTGTCAAAATTTTCACAGCAACCAATGCACACACACGTAAAACGTTGGGCTATCATCATTATCATCATTAGCAGCCGTTACATAGGCTTTATTTTTAGGGACTTCCAAACACAACGATCCTAAGACGCATGTGGCGCATTTTGGTCTTTATGGGTACTTTATTTAATTGGGTGCGTCCACATCTACTGTGGACTACGCACATGTGTCTATTAAATTTCCCTGCCTTCGCCGTGGTGGGTGGACATCGTGGATATAGCAGTTAGGGCTTTGCCGCACGCGTGCTAGGCACTTTAGAACAGACCAGCGTGTATCTGACTCAGTGTGCTCGTGCACTACTGTGGACGGAACAGCTTACATTTCAAACATCGCGTTTTGCGCAGCAGTGGTGTTTCGGCTTTAAGTTATAAATGTTTTTTTACTTTTAGGGTGCAGTCCAAGTGTGCCCCACGTGCCGCGGTACCGGCATGCAGGTTCAGATCCAGCAGCTGGGCCCCGGCATGATCCAGCAGATACAGACCGTGTGCAGCGAGTGCAGGGGACAGAGGGAGATCATCGACCCCAAGGATCGCTGCAAAGTTTGTCAAGTAAGTCTACATGAGATCAAGTAGCAACCACTACATAGATGTCTAGCTTTGTGAATCATCACAAACTAATTGAAACCATCTAGCAGTTTAGTTAACACTATTGTCGACTGAACTCTGCCAGATAATTCCGATTCTGATACTTGCCTGAATGCCAGATGGCATTTATATGGCGCTTCTCCCAATAAAGACGTTGTCTTGCTCATAGACATCCAACTGATGATAATAAGTCAGCCTATTATAACAGACAAATACAGGTTCTCCTTCTTCTTCTCCTTTAAGAAGAGATGATGTGAAGCTTGCACTGAGCCAAATAGAGTCAGTAGAGCTTAATTCTAGTACTTGGAAAATATTTTATACCATAATATCTCATTTGTATGACTATGATTATGTCATACATACATTCATTGCGTAACTAGTCACAAATGCATTTAGTGTCGTATATTACGTACGACTTGACGTCATAATACTATCGTCAGTAGGTTTCTTTCAACATTCGCACTGGAGATTTAAGAAATTGCATAATTGAAACTAAAGGGGTTGGGTTCAACCCTGAGAGATCAACAGGTGGAGACGCGCTCGTTGGGGTCAAACCTCTTCCTAACACTCTCGGCATGACAAACTAGAGGATAGGAAGGTAGAATATTGGTCATATTAAAAAAAACCTTTTTAAAAATTAGCATGTATTATGAGTACTCATCAATTCTAATTAAACAAGCCCAAACTTGATGGGATTGTGTTATTTTACTGTGGAGTTTCTATCGCCACCTTAGAGCTCCAGCTTAAGTATCAGAGCTGGTCCATACCATCACAATATTGCGTTGTCATGCATATATGTATCCAACAGCCTAATCGGAACTTGTCAAATATGTAAAATTTAATAAGCAAGATTTTATTGCAGACGTTGGAACAGGTGAACGTAAATAAGCTTAGTAACTGACTTATTTTCAGGGACGCAAAACTGTGCGTGATCGTAAAATTCTCGAAGTGCACGTAGACAAGGGTATGACCGACGGACAGAAAATAGTGTTCAGCGGCGAAGGGGACCAAGAGCCCGAGCTGGAGGCGGGAGATCTTATTATTGTTTTAGACGAGAAGGAACACGAGGTAACTAATACATTCTTGTATACAATTTTGATGTGATTTGATCACGTCTTATAAATCGATGGGCGCCGGCTGCACGCACGAAAATGTATGACTCGTTGTTACGTTGCAGCTTGCAAGCGAGAGCGCGAAACAAGCGATAGAGAGGCACGGTTGGCCTCAGCATTCGGCTTGTGATTTTGTATGTTTTGTAATGACATTCTCACGTAAAATATCGTCCGAAATTGATTTTACAGGCAACCATGTTATCAAGATAGTATAAATTACAGTAGAATTTTTTGACAATATTGTTTTTTAAATTTGATGAGCCGAAACATTCTTCATTAACATAATTGGTTAAAACTTAAAACCTAACTTAATTAATTTGTCAACAACGACAAAAATATTTTTTGTTTGAGCAAAGCAATAAATAAAATAAAATTCAATAAAATTACAATCAGTTTTATTATATTAAGTATTTATTGAATGGACATATGTATTACATTTCAGGTGTTCAAAAGATCTGGCAATGACCTCATAATTAGGATTAATATTGAACTGGTGGAGTCGCTGTGCGGCTTCCAGAAAGTGATACGAACTTTAGACGACAGGGACATTGTGATCACCGTGCTGCCCGGAGAGGTCACCAAGCATGGGGAGGTCAAGTGTGTTTTGAATGAAGGTAAGGGTCCAATGCACATGTATACATAAAGTATGTAAAACAGGCTTCGATGACGAGGCCCTGGGTTCGAATCCTGGGTCGGGTCACGGAATAATTCTGAGTTTTTCATACTTCTATGAAATTCTCAGTACATTCCAAGACCGAAGTCGGGAAGTTGCCGTTAAGCCGTCGGTTCCGGTCACTGTCATCAACATCTGATAGTGATCGTTATTAAATGAAACATTATCACCCTAAGCCCGCCCACCCGCATTGGAGCAGCTTGGTGGGTGTACGCTCCATATCCCCTCCTATATCGAGGGAGGCCTGGCCCTGTAGTGGGCCTTTAATAGGCTGATAATGATGATGATGATGTAAAAGTCAACCAGACTCACGACTATTGTTTTTATTTATTACAAGTAAACCCTTGTCTGCAATCACACCAGATGGTAAATGATGATACAATCTAAAATGAAAACAGGCTATCTTGTTAGTAAGAAAAAATTCACACTTCTTTTGGTTCCTACATGACATCCTACCAGAGTGCCGAGTGTGAGTTTGTTACCGTGCGACTGCGTAAAAACGCAACGCAAAGGAGATGGTCCAAAATTGTATGGAGCACAGACCCACTTTCTGTACATAACTTGAGAAAAAGTACATGTATTAATAATCTAGTTTTGATTAGCCAAATCTCTGACTTCACTTTTATTTGGGCAAAATATTATTTATTATCTCCATAACAATGCAACACTTTACGTATAATCATGGCGGATCTTAGATAAGTTATATTATCTATGGTAGACATTCTCCAGGTGGCGGATTGATGTTGTTTTGACTTTTACTGTCACTGTTTATTGACGTATGGTCCATTTGATTTGATGGTTATTGGTCAGATATATGTACCTAACGGATTACCGAATAATCAGATTAAAATATTGAGTACTGTTCTTATTATAGCTAACATGTCTGTCTAAAATGTATTAAAGCTAAAAACAAAGCCCGGAATACGGAAGAAAAGTCTTGTCAAAATGACATATTTTGAGTTTGACAAATCAATGTCACCTACAGACTAATATTAGAAAGACGCCATCTTTTAATACCTCAAAAACTAAGAATTTTATTTTTAACCAACGTTTTTATTAGTTCGTTTCGTTCACTTATTTTAGTTTTGATAAAATCTTTGTATTTTTTCCATTTTAATGGTATGTGGTACAAGAGTGATGCGAAAATGGACCACATCTCCTTTACATGAAATTGAAGTATAAGAAGCGCCATCTAGTTATAGCGAGAGTAAACTTTGTTTTTTAATACAATTTGACGTTACGAGTGATTACGTTTTACAAAGAACACGAAATCGCTTAGCTAACGTCTTTGTCGGTAGGGTGGTAACTAGCTGATTTGGCATCTTTTGGTTATAAATAAAATTGGTCCTGTCGTGGGCTGATAACAATGATAATGCATGACTGCTTCAAGCAGTAAAATATTTTTTTCGTTTTCTTTTAGTCTTCCCTTTTTGCTAAACGAAAATATTTGTTGGTAGGTATCATTACAATCTAGGTTCACTCTGATTTTGTCGTTAAAATAGTCGTGGTAGTAGTAGTAGACAAACTACTATTGACAATATAATAGATAACATTGCCAGTCGGTAAAACTAATGTGGAAGTGAGACACACAGTGGCTTGCGCACATACATAGGTAAGAGAGAGATAGATAGTAGTTTGTTTACTCCTTTGCTCTCGAAGGTTCAACGTTTGTCAATTTGTAGGTTTCGGACTATAATTCTTGACTTTTCTGTTTCAGGGATGCCAATGTACAAAAATCCATTTGATAAAGGGCAGCTTATAATACAATTCTTAGTTAATTTCCCCAACTCCATTCCACCTGAAGTCATTCCAGCACTGGAGAACTGCCTGCCTCCACGACCTATGGTAAGATATACTTTTGAACTTTTAAAATTGTTCTTTGAAAACTATTTTTAAAAAACTAATAAGTAAGACAGTTGTTTGATTAAAGTTTATTTATTTTGTGTGCCAAAATTGGTTGATGGGCTGTTCAAGAGCTACCAAATTCAGAAGTAAATATTCTTTGATTGATATAATGATGTTAATGATAATCATCAATGAATTAACACTTTCACTCTCCAATGACTCAAAAGGAGTCAGGAGTCAGGAGTTTGTACCAAGCTTATACATCTGGTTGGCGTCATAACCTAAAAATAAATTTGATGTGTTTTATTTCACTAGACGTATGAATAAGAGTAAAAAACGTCATAGACGTATGGTTAGTAAACATGGCTCGTGAAAATTCAAAAGAGCCGCCAAAAAATGTTGCCAGTTTCCCTTATATGAACTGGGTAAAATAAAACATTTTTATTTTTGTACGAATGCTAATTGATTTAACTTAAATCAATGAAATGTATTATAAAATGGTCAGCAAAGCACTATTTTACACTTGAGGCACCACTTTAGATGCTTTTGTTCCCGCAAGTTTGGAAGATTGTTCCTCTGACCACAGCTATAAAATCCTAGATTATTTGAACTTTTTCTTTAATCGTAAGATTTTATTTTACATATCTGTCATTTTACATTTGACATATGACATTGACATTGAGTACCACAAAGTATTAAACGAAAGAATGTAATAATTACAAGCATGACTCCTCAATTTTTAGGCAACACGTCTGGTGAAGAGGCTAAATAATAGTGGACTGTATATGTTATTAATTATTTTATTTAGGTTTACAATTTACTGTACAATCATGTAAGCACAAATTAAGTTTCAAAGTAAACTGCAGTCTACTGACGATATATAATGTTGAAAAGTTAATGGCGCGCCGATGGTCGGTTATCCGACATGATTCCGTTAGGATGCGCGGCGCGTGCATCGATTTTACTTGAACAACGTCCATGACTCCTTAAGGAGTCATACATTTTTTATGCTGTTTTATCCTCAAAAATAATAGATATACAGCTCGTATAAGCTTAAATATTAATTCTTATATAATTATTGTCGAATTATCAAATAATTGTAGAAGGAATTAATTTTAACTTTTGTTGTGGGACAGTGAAAATGTTAGATTGATTTTAGGATCCAAAAAATTTAATATTTTGAATTAAGAAAAAAAATCTTCTGTATAACCTTTCAATAGTGTAACCCAAGGTTTCTACTTTAAGAATGTTACCTACAAAGTGCTTTGCTACTTCGTTAATAAACGTTCCTTAAACTGGGGTGACACTGATTTTATAGATATGCTTAAAGTTCAGTATTAGCGCATTATTTTCAAGTCGGTTCATTTGTTTTAATTTATTCGCGGAACAATTGAGGCTTAAGTTTAAATTGTTTGGTGTCAGGTGGAGATCCCCGAGCTGGCGGAGGAGTGCCACCTGGTGGAGCTGGACCCGGAGCAGGAAACGCGCCGTCGCCGCCAGCACGCCGCCAACGCCTACGACGAGGACGACGAGCACCCCGGCGTCAACCGCGTGCAGTGCGCCACCGGCTAGGCGACGCCGAACACCCCACCCTGCTCCACTCTACACATGTTAGCAAAAGACGCGCAAGTCCACGTCTCGAGGGGTTAGTGTGAGTTTTTCACCGAGTACCTGTGCATAAACGTAACCAATTGTAACTTTAAATGATTTTGATGAAAAGTGTTTACTCACTTTATAACTAGATGGCGCTGCTTTCAATTCCGTATAAATTGACGTTACGTTTTCACGCAGCGACTCGATAACAAACTCACACTAGGCACTCTGTGAAGGTCCATAGCGTAGCTTCGCGTTGCACTAAATGAAATGTCAATGCAGAAAAATTGTAACATTGCGAACATTTGTTTAATGCGCCGGTCATTCAGTCTGTAGGGTGCACTGTGTCTCTAAGCGGCAAGTGTGAATTTTTCACCAAGTGTCTGTCTATAAACCATTCGTAACGTCAAATTATTTGGATGAAACGTTTACTTACCTTATAACTAGATGGCGCTGTTTAATTTCCATTAAAAATTGACATACTCACATTAGCTAACGTAACCACGTTTTTACGCTGTCACTCGGTGAAAACTTACACCTATCTTATTATTTTCGCACTCGTCACTTTAGAATCAAGTATTATCAATACCCTCAAGGCGACTCGTTTGATTTGTAATACGTCATTTTAGCTAAATACTTTTTACAAATAAAAACCGATTTGGAATTATAACTCATTTGATCTACATTTTGCAAATAAAAACGGTATGCAATTTTGGATATTTTTTTATTTGTGGTTTTATATTGAGATTCATTTACGGTGGGCGAGACATATATGTATATCAGCGCGTGGAATTTCATGAAATAGACTTAAGATTTTTAAAGACTTAAATATCATCCGCTTGGTAGTTTCTGCACGCTTTTTTAAAAATGGACCAATCTATTAACCATTTCTTGGGTTCAGATCTTTGCTGTTAAATACATCTCAGAATCTTAGATCCCAGTTTAATTTATAGACTATTTTATATTGGTGCAATATTTTAATTGTCTTTAAATTTATAATATACCCAATTTATTAATTGTTCACATATTACTTAACGTGACAAAGTTCTCTGCTACCCTAACCACATGATGAAAGTTGAGAAAACGCTTTGACTAATTTTCAAGCATGTATCGAAGCAAAATGCCGGATCATTTACATACATAAACTTAAATAAATTTATTGTTCTATTCAAACTTATTTTACTTTCAACAAAATTACTCATTGCAACAACTGAGTGGAATCCTTTTGTGTCCTGGTGATTAACTCTGAATAAAGAACTCAATCCGACTCAAAAACTTGAACTTTCATGCGGTTATAACCTGTTGTTAAACTACGGATACGCTCATATCGTCAGTTGCCGACCCGTCCATTTTTGTTGCATCGACTGATTTATCTGTATATATACAGTTTTACCTTTTCCGTATCAATATTTATCACTCAAGGCGTAGGCATGGCTTGATGTACGTGAAAGTGGCATTGCCGCTTTACGTCTTGACCAGTTAAATTTGTCCCTCAACATAAACTTAACGACAGAAAACGTCTTTATTACTAGTTAGCCATATAAACAGCATATAACTAACAAGTAATTGGGTGGTAGTAGAATAAAAACTTTCTCGACGTGATGTCGCCCATAGATTCTGTTGATATTAAGTCGTACAGATTTCGAGCTCAGTTTATTATCTCTTATCTAGGTCCTAAATGATTGTATTTAAGACTGTTTTTAAAACTGAAATGTTATTTCTCACTATAACCCTTATTGATAAAATATTGTAAAAGCAAAGTATTCGAACACTCAAACTTAAGTTAGATTATAATTACGAGTACGTTAGTTTCTGTACGTTAATCATAACTGTAATGTTTTCAGAAACCACAGATTATGTAAAAATGTTCTTAATTAACAAAAAAAATCAAGCATTACTATTTTCTATAAAATAATTAAGCTCTTAATTATCTATTTTATTGTACTACTCATCCTAATAATTTCGAATTTGGTTTTGAATTACTTTAATATAATAGTAATAGTTAATAAAAGTTTGTACGTGATATCGTTTAGAAACACTTAAGTTAATACTGTGATTATGACTTATTTTATCGTAGGGTTTTACGGCTCTTAAACTGGCGATTCACAAGAGTGGTTAAAGCTAAGTGACAGTTAGCCAATGCGTGCTATCATACGACAGTGCGCCTTTCGAAGTGCCTAGTGTGTTTGTTACAGTCGCGGCTTAAAAACGTTACACAAATTTGTATGGAATTAAAGCAGCGCCATCTAGTTATAGCGTGAGAATACGCTTTTTTCTATATCATTTGACGTACGATTGTCGTTTTTAGTAAGTCTTTCGGTCAAAACCTCGTACTTGGTCTTTGAACAAAAGCATTATTAAACGATGATATCATTTACGATTCTGACGTCGTTTCAATCGATAAGTTTTATTTATAATTGAAATACATTGTCGTCCCTTTTGATAGCATAACTTCTTACATTAATGGATAATGCCAAACGCGTCCTTATATCTGCCTTCTTAGCATGTCTGTTTGATCATGATTATCATGGAAATATAAAGTAAAAATAAGATAATAGATACTATTAAATTAGTATTTTAAAATATATTTTATGCAGTATTTGAATTTTACTTTAATAAGTAAGAAAACATTTATCTCAAGTCATGAATACATTGACTTATTTGATTTGATGAAACAAAAATCGTGTGTAAAAAGGTTTGTCACAGAAACTAAAAAAGTGACATACGTCAGATTTTCTAACTAGAAACTATGGAGGGTAGAGGAAAGGAGGATCATCTGTGTATATGAAAAAGTGTCCGTCAAAATGTATTAAATTAGGATGGCGCCATAGTTGCATCAAAAGATTTACGTCCACTTGGACAACTTTTCACAACACAAATTTTACGCATAACTGTTCTGTTATTCACTCACTTTTTCATAAAATTAAATGTTTATATATCAATAACCGTACTATTTACTGTTTACGAACTAAAATCATTCTAAACGCACGTTTGGTTATAATTCTGTAAGGTTATATTTACCACAATATTTTGTACAACGTAAGTTGTTGAAGTTCTCAATAATTAACTACTTTAGTCGATAAGACCTCGCTATTCACCTAGCCTGCAAATCGCTCCCCAGCCTTGTGGAATTTAACTGTTATTTAACGCATACAACTGGTTTCAATGGTAGTGTGGTAGCGATCATATTTGCAAGGTTTTTGTTAGGCAATTATATATATAAATGTAATCTAAATAATGGTAAAAGTATTCCAAGTTATTTATTAATGAGGTGTATAATACCCGAGTTATACTAATGTGTGGGCTACTGATTGAGGTTGTGCGAGAAACGGTACATGCTTAAAATTTGTGGTAAGTAATATAAATTTGAATGGAATAATAATAATAAACTGTCTCAGAAAAATAAGATTTTTTATTTTTTTCCTTTATTCCTAAACTAAACCCGAAAAATGCAATCAGTAATTTTTTGTCTGTCTGTCTGTATGTGCACGCATGAATCAAAAACTACTAAAGAGATTTTAACCAAACTTGGTGCGATTGTAGTCCATGCTCCTGGGCAGATTATGGGCTATATAATAGTCCACTTATTTTAGCTATTTTAAACCCCAATCTGCGGAAAAATTCCTAGTGAGCTGAATTTTTGTATACACCTTTTATTACGGCATTGAAATTATTTGAAAAATCGACGTGTGGTCAAAAAAAAATCACGAAAATCAGTTTTTCGAAAATATCTCGGGATATATTGCTCAGAGGTCAATAAAGGTCATTATAAAAATTGTCGTGAAATTGTCCACAAAAAATGTCTTGCATTTTTCTGTAGAATTAACCGTTTTCAGAGTAGAGCGCCGAGAAAGCGACTATTATAACGATGCACTCGTTTCCCCACCACCTTCGAGGTAGAATGCAGGGCGCGTTTGTTTTTACATGGCTTCCCCCGTAGGCATAATCCATAATATGTAACAAGAGGAGTTTTTTATTTGAATACATAAAAATACTAAAAAATTAACTTTAGTATATAATTTTTTTTAACATTCATTGTCATTAATACTCCAGTATTAGCCTTAAAATTAACAAAAAGTAAAGAAAATTGCAGTAGAATGAATCGTAGTTTTGCCCTGAATTAAATTTACGACATACTGTAGCAATGCCACATTACGTCTAAAGTCCAATTTGTCATACCCAGTCATGCCAAGAAGATAGAGGATTGGATATATATAGTAGGGTACCCTACCGAGTACCCATACTGCTTCCTGTAAAGCAAACGAACAAACTTTTTTTGTTTCTTTTCGATCACATTTATGTACTTTAATTCGAATGGATTCCATATTACAGCGCTACACTCGAGTTTTCTTCATACATATGCATTATGCAAGAGCTTTATGACCTCATTAGATTTAAAGTATCGTGATTGTCGGAGCCCAAATCCCAGGGTTATATAAGCTTTTATACAAATATCTGTGATTACGAAATTTAACCAGTGTGTGGTATTTCACTTTTTACCCGACTACGGCGAAGAAAAGGAAGGATAATGGTTTTAGCAGTCTATGTATGTGTTCCATCGTAGCGCCTAAACTATCTGATGATGAGCTCCAGGGCAAATCGAAGGAACTCTTTTAAAGGCACACTTGCAGTGATTTCTGTATTTTTTAAAGTGTCGGTATCTTTTATGCTATAATGGGTAAATCAATAAAAAATTATAAAAACAAAATTTTAATAATAAAGTTTAAACGACCTTAAAAAGCTCTAAATAGTAAATTAAATTAATAAAGTAAAGAAACTAAATGACGCAATTATTTTTTACGTTTTAGCGCATTTTTAAGTCAATATAACATTTTTAAAAAATTTTAGACGAGACGTGGGTGTGGAGGTCCGAGGGGAATATAAATATAAATTAAAGGGATTAATAAAAAATAAGTAAAAAGACATTAACTTTGACTATTTTTTATTTTTACACGGTAGGTATACCTATTTTGTAATTTATGTGATATTAATTAATTAATTTGGCTTATAACGTAATATGTAACCAAAAATTTAAATAACATAAACTTTTAACGATTTGATAAAACAAAACTCGTATGCAAAAAGATTTGTAACATCAGGAATGTTAAAAAGTGACAAAAGTCAGAATTTCATGAAACTAAAAATTAGATAATAGTCTCAGTTGTATATATTTACTACTAAAAATGATAATCTTAAAATTAAAGGGCAGACAATTAAAAATTATACTTAATACATTAATATATATCGACAATAATCATTAAATTCGTTACATTACATTAAAACAAACAAAATATTTTGTGATCCATCTGTAACTGTTAAGGAGTTTGCATCAACATGAGTCGTATAAAAATATTTTTTATTTACACAATTCTAACAATTTCAGGGTAATAGTTCACTCACATTTACCGATTTAAGTTACCAAAACAAATGGAAAACTTCACATTCGCGGTAAGGGCATATTTATATGGCCAAATTGATGTACAGCAGCGCCCCTAAGGCAGTAAACGAGATGAAAATCCAAAAGACACAGACACTAACGCCCATTTTTTGTATTTCAAGAACAATTTTTCGACCAGGGGTAACGCTGCTTCAGTTCCATATAAATATGCCCTTAACGCGAATGTGAAGTTTTCGATTTGTTTTGGTGAAATCTCACACTAGGCACTCAGGGTAATAGTTCACTCACATTTACCGATTTAAAAGTTAATAAATATCACAACTGGGTGAGGTCAGTTGATCAGGTATCTTCTGATGACCCCGGCCGCGTCCGCGCATCCTATGTCTTCTAGTATAAGCGCCAATGATTTCGATGTACATTCATCGTCACAATCCTAAAACAATAAAAAACATTGGAAAATCCAAAAAGTACAAAGAACTAAACACCTGCATTTTTTGTATTCATCATCATCATGTGATGCCATCCTCAAAACGAAGTTTGGCGGTCATTATGCGAAAAGCTTTTCTATTTTGTACAACTCTCTTTAGTTGCGGGCTATTGAGTTCGGTCCACTCTCTTATGTCGTCCAACCATTTCCGCCTTTGACGACCAGGTGCTCTCTCGCCCTGTAGCTTTCCTTCCAAAATTAACCTTGGAAAGGAAAACTGAGCTCCTCTTTGAAGGTGTCCAAAGAAACTTAGCTTTCTTTGCATGATAGTGGACATGAGTTTCCTCTTTTCATTCATCCTTTCCAGTACCCTGTTATTAGGTGTGAAGCTGTTCCAGGATATTTTAAGCATTTTCCTATATATCCACATTTCAAAAGCTTGCAGCCTGTTTACTGCTTCTTTTTTTGTATTGAAGTAAACCAAGAACAATTTTTTGAATACGTGTAATATGTCTAGTAGTCCCAGGGTGTCGCGTTAAGTAAAAGTTAACGTTAATTTATATGGAAAATTCAACAAAAGTAGCCTGTCTTTTCTCAGGCTGTAAACTATCTTTCATTAAAATCGGTTCACTAGTTTAGGCGTGTTTATGTAACAAAGAGACAGCTAGTTTCGAATTTATATAGTATTAATTAAAATGTTTTTTCACGTTACAACTAGATGGTGCCACTTCCATTTCGCTCAAAAACTCATGCTAAAACTACTGAACCCGTTTAAATGAAATTTGGTACACATAGTCTAGAACCTGAAAAATTACATGGGCTACTTTTAATTGCGTGAATTTGAAAACGTGAAAAGGGAGATAAAATGTTGTATGAAAGTATTGTCATTTTTAAAAGTAGAAGCTTAAAACATTTTTGGCAGTTGATTAGATATTAATAAACGTGGCATATAACTAATTCCACGCGGACGGAGTCGTGGGCAAAAGTTTTACACAAAATTGTATACAAAAAGCTTTCATAACTATTGGGCACCAAAAACCACCGCTGGCTTTACTGTGCACTATTACATAAGTACATTAATAAAACATATACAGAAAAAGTAGTAAGAAATAAAAATAAACAGCATTCAACTAAAAAATTCATTAATTTAAAGAAGGGTTTCTCTGTAAAGAATGTACGATTGCACAGTTGGATATTCTTAGTGATATATACAGGTTACTTTAAAAATTAGTTGCTTTTAAATTTTTGGTTATAATTTGTAACATTTAATGTGTCTTTTAAAGATTTCGCTAGATTGTTGAGTTTGGGGACAACAATTATTATTGGCACTCTATAAAAGAGAAAAAAAATATTATTGGCACTCTATAAAAGAGAAAAAAAATAAAGTAACAGTATAACCTTGAGGTGGTTGAGCAGCGTCCTGGTGGGCGAGGGCGAGGCGGCGAACCACGCGTGCAGCGAGCCGAGGTGCAGCCGCCGCGCCAGCTCGCGCCACGCGCCGCGCGCGTCCAGCAGCGCCGCCACCTCCTCCGCGAACAGCGGCAGCTCCGACAGGCCCTCCGCGCCCTCCCCGTCCTGCGCAACACAACCATGTACTGCAGCCGCCGCCCACACTGGGTGTGTGCTCCGAGTGTGTGTGTTACTCACGCCCTCGTCCGCGGACTCGAACTCGTCCTCGGGCTCGGACTTGATGTCGTCGTCGGCGACTAGCTGCGGGTCCATGTACTGCTGCAGCAGCTGCCGCAGCGCGGGCTTGTCGCGCGCCAGCCGCCACGCCGGTTGGTTGTACTCCGAGTGCTTCATAGGGTCAGCCTATACAAAAATACGCATAGGTCAATGGCCTTGTAATGCATTTTGCGAGCTTTCATGTCAGTGTGATGGGGGATCGGAAGTTATATAATCCTATGAGACATCTTAACCCAAACAAAAAAGTAACAAGTCGGTGACCGTGAAAACGAGATGCAGCAGCTTCTATAAACATAGAAGAAATTCATCTCAGTCGTACGCGCTAAATATGAACACTTTAATTTATGTTATCGTGATACCTACTTATAATCTTTGAAGTAGGTAACTAATGCTAGATTTACTTCACTAGAACTTTAAAAACATTACTAAAATACTTTAACCATTTTAGAATTTTCAAGTCAAGATAAGGGCATGTGAATGCAAAAAAGTCAGTAGCCGAGAACATTCCAAATGTCAGGAGTTTTCACAGACCATGCATAAAATTGTTTGGAGTTGAACGAAAAAAAGCTGTGAATTAATACTCCAGTAGTATTAATTCACAACTTTTTTTCGTTCCGAAATTACAACTATGTTGCAAATTCCGTCTTCGAATTTACAACATAGTGAAATTTTATCGGACACTGGTATTAAAAACAGTGCAATAGAATTTACGTTACATAAAAAAAATACATTTAAATAATAAAAAACCCGACTGCTTTTAAAATAACTAAAAAATTTTGAGTTTCAGTAAATATAAATTTAATGTTTTTTTCTATCTTTGTGTAAAAATGTTAGTCTTTAGTGGACTTAGGACCTACCGACGCAGTCCCCAAGATCCCATAATCGTCATGGGACCATTTTAAAAGTATACCCTTTCTTATAAAAAAAGATTAATCACAATCAGAGTACTCAGTAAAAAAGTTATGCTTGGTCACATATAATTAATAATATATATATATATGAGTCGAATTTGGAATCTTCTTCGTTTTTTTCGTCGGTTAAAAGGGCATCACTTACTTTATTATCGAGCAGAAGTTTAGCGATCTCGAGCGTGTGTTCGCGCACGTCGCCGTCGCACACCGTCTGCAGCGCCGTGTAGCCGCGCCCGTCCACTGTGTCGATGTCGCTCTGCAAAGTCACTATAGTCATTCTTCTATAAATTGAAATTTGATCTTTGAACTTATATCTTAAGATGCCATGGCATAGTGAATGGAAAGTAAACTAGCTATCCCGCTGCCTCTCTGGATCAAACTTTGTACTAAACCTGAGGCATCGATGTTAAGTCGCCGCCAGGTGCAGCGGACTCTGCTGGTGTTATCGCTGTTAACTTACGGGCGGCACCACTGTAGCCAGCAGGCGCGCGACGCGCACGCAGTGGTCGGTGGCGGCGAGGTGCAGCGGCGTGCGCCCGCAGGCGTCGCGCGTGTTCGCGCTGGCGCCGTGCCGCAGCAGCGCCGCCGCGCTCTCCGCCGACGCGTATATCACCGCCAGGTGCAGCGGACTCTCCTTTTCTGCATGTAAGGAAAATTGATTAATATATATATATTGAGCTACTTCGATTTTCTGAAATAACTATCAACGTTAATGAGATAGAGGCTACGACTAAATGTGAATGCTTGCGCATAGCTCTGCACTGCGTTCAGAAGAGGCTGCATGCAAAGCGTTCATTGACGCTGTTAGCGTCGCCCAGCAGTGGAATTGAGGCTGATGATGATGATGGTGTATGGAATGTACGAATGTTACCGTTGTTGTACGCATTGAGGTCGCAGCTGACGCCGTTGCTCTCCACCGCGTCCAGCAGTGGTTCGAGGCACGTTCCGCAGATGACCGCGTAGTGCAACGCATTGTTACCCTCGTCATCCTCCTCCATTGGATTGCATCCTGTTGAAAATTTTGTTTTATTAGTGTTTTCAGGCAATGAAAAACTGTACCGACACCGTAACACTAAAGCTACCTAACAATAGATGGCGTTATTGAGTAACGTAATTTCATTAGTATTGTACCGTGCTAAGTTCAAACTAAGATTTTTTCTGATTGAGTAATTGCCATACGGGATCACAGCGACGTCACCGGGGGGCATACTAAGATGGCACTACAGGCTTCATACCTATATCATATTTAAAAATTACCTTTCGATACCAAAAACGACACAAGCTTCGGTGAATCATTAATGATTGCCAGATGAAGTATCGTTCGCATTTGGTTGTTCTTCAAATTGAGCAGCTTAGTCATTTTCATGCTGTGTATCAGTTTCACTATGTACTCCAAGCTCGGCTGTTTGCTGCAAAGAGTCATATGAAGAAAGCTGAAATAAATAATCAGTACGTTGATATCTTGTTGGCGAGGTGTATATTCTACCTCTTTGGCGAATCAACAGCATTATCTCAAGGGACTGCACATCTCTTCTATATTGACGTCTAAATATCACGTTTTTGAGTTGCTTACATCTATTGACACACTGCAACTCGTTTGATGTCAACAGACTTGCAGCGAATTTGGTGTAGTTTCGCAAATCCAGCAACATTTGGACTGTTTGGACTAAATGTCCCTTTTATTGCCACTTCAGCTTTGATCCAATTAATGGTTAATAAAGGTGCGTTCAACGCTTACGAGCCGAACACGAATTCGTGTAGAGACCCTAATGAAAATGCCCGACAGTGTTCCGTTAATAGTAAATATGACTAATTTTGAAAAATTGTTCTATAATGTTCGGGAGTGTCTTCTGATTACATAAAATATATATGTATACTAATATTATAACGAGGTAATGTTTGTAAGTTTGTAAATGGGATTTTAAGTTCTTGTACTAGTTCAAAATAATCATAGATCGAGGTCGGTATATTGCATAGCATTATACCAATAATAAATAATTTATTTGATACTTACGTATCTCCGTTGCTCAGACGCATTTCGAATAGCCTTTCCAGTTTTGTTCGGACGATTTGCTTCTTATACGGCGTTTTGCTTCTGATCATTTCACACAACTCCTTCACCAGCTACAAATATACCCGCACCATTCATAAGACTTGTATCGTAGAAGAAATATTGAACTGTGTACTATACATCTTAAGCTACGTCCGCACGCAGTTATAGAATCTGTCGTGGTCCATTTTACTGCGACACGATTCCACCCGGCACGCTTGACCTCAATCGCGCCGCGTGAAATCGTGTCGCAGTAAAATGCGCCACGTCTCGATGCGATGTGATTTTTTAACCGTGAGCTTTTGTATTTTTATGCGATGAAGAATTTTTGTATATCATATTTTGATCCGAGCTTACGCTTTCTGACATTAATACCTGTTAAGACATAAGGGTCTTAGATCAGTTTTTAAGTATAAAAAAGATTTATAAAAAATAATATCAACTCAAAACGTACTTAGAAGTAAAAAATAAATGCGTCATTTATTTTATTTAGTTAACCATATCTATAAAGTCCTACTGGTACTGATAGTAGATACTTCAGTTAAATATAAATAAACTATATTTAAATGTGTTTTGTATTTACATAAAAAATGCGAAGAAAATTTTTACCCAACCTACTATTTTGGCTCCATCATCAGATCGACTCCCGACTTTCATTAAATTAAGTACTTAACGCAAAAATTAAGTTGTCACTACAATTTTTTGAAAGTTCCCTCTAGATTTCTCCAGGATCCCATGATCAGACCCCAACATGATGACTATGAGACCATTTTGGAAGTATACAGTTTCTAATAAAAAAAGAATTATAAAAACTACTCAGTGTGACGTATAAAAAAATATACATGTTACTTGAAAACCTCCTCCGTTTTTTGATCGGTTAAAAAGGTGGCTTCTGCGCCACTTTCTCTCAATGCCATTCCACCTCGAATATTTTATGAAATCATTGACTAAGCTCAGATCATCGCAAAGGCTTATTGCATGTTACACGCTCTGAGCGGACAGAACCTACACTAAAAGGAATGCGTGTGAGCAAGCGAGTGCGTGCAAGCGTGCAAATGAATGCGTGCGAGCGAATACGTGCATGCGAGCAAGTGAGTGCGCGCAAGTAAGTGAGTGAGTGTAAGTAACTCATCAAAATGGTATTTTATAATATAAATTATAATGATTGTAGGAATAAGGAAATTAAAACCGATCCTCGGGTTCCATAAACCTCTGACGCTTTTTTATTTAGCCTATGCTTTGCGTAGATGAAATTTTTATGATCTAATTCATGTTAACGCGAACGAGTTTTGTAATTCTGTAACATCTAATTTAAATAAATGCATGACTGACAGGTGAACAGTACGTTGACGACTTATCAGGAGAAAGAAATATTATGTCCACTAATATATTAACAGAACACATTTTCGATGCAACAAGACAAAACAAAACGATAACATTTTCATTTTCGCCGCGATTGATTGACACTGTATACATGTTAATTACGAGATATGTCGTCGACGCATCCTAGGCGTGCAGGAAGGGAAAATTGTATAAAAAAAACTTTTCAACTTTCTCTGTTTATTAAAAATGACAAAAATTTTTAAAAAGAAAACCATTTTTAACAGGAAATGTTTTAAGATCAAAATAGTTACTTTTGATCACTTAATTAACAAAAAAAATTATCACAAAAATTACTAAAGCCAAAACAACCGCAAAATAAGTAAAAAAAAAACAAATAACAAACTTCCAACAAAGAGATTAAGCTTAAAGATAAAAAATACAATAAATGATTTTCAAACATCAATAAACTTCCAAGTTTAAAATATAAATAAGACTGAACACGTAAAAGGAGTTTGTCTCCTCACGGCGTAAGTCAGTAATGAGATAAAAAATCGAAATAAAAAAAAATAAAAATCCTCTATTTGGTTTATTACGAGTAGATAACACGTTTTAGAATTTTCGTATAACAACAATAAAATTAAATATTTCAGTTAGATTTTATACCAGTTTTTTTAAAGTCGTCTTTACATAAATTACAATATTAACGTACAATGTTATAACTTTTCATGCAAGTGGAATCATGCAAATGGTAAATGATGCATAGAAAAAAAATTTAATAAAAAATTTGGCCGTTCTCACGTCGGTTAATTTTTTTTAAATTTTAAAACTTAATTAAAGCAAGTTAATGACGCCATTAGTTTTTACTTTTTATTAATTTTTGAAGTCGTTTCTATTATTTTTCTTACTTTTTAGTAATTTATCGACAGTTAAAATAGGAAAACTTACGCACTAAACTACAAGAGTTGTAACCAAAAACTACAGACACGCAAGTGCGCCTATATCATTTTAAGAGTTCCTTCATTTACCCAGGATCTCTTCATCTAACATGACGACTATGTAAGCATTTTTGAGGTATACTCATTGTAATAAAAAAAATAATTATTAACCCCTGGGGGCCTGACATTCAAACCTTCTTTGAGGCCCGCGGCTACCCGGGTAGCGACGGAGCTATAATGACAGCTGTCATTATTTGCCTGACGGTTGCCAGGGGACCCCTCGGGGCTGTGAAACTTTAAAATCAGTAAAAACTCTGCATGGTCATGCATAAAATAAAATATATATACGGGAAAATTACGGGGCTCAAGACATTATATTACACAGTTCAACATCCCTTCTACGATACAAAACAGACAAATGAATACTGCATATTTTGGATTAATTCTGTGAATCGTAAATACACATTATCCCTAGAACATTCAGCTGTTGTGTTATTGTAGCTGTCGCAATAATTTCTATTACTTGATAATACTTGACTTATTGTACTTATATTTAAAAGTCTCTTTTCCTCTTTTTAATGGTAAAATTTTAACATTTAATTATGCGATATTTATTGATTCCTTTTATTCGCAATACTTTAATTTTTAAATTTAAAATACTTATTTTAAAATTGTAGAACCTACTGTATTTGTGATATAGCTAAAAATGAGAACGTATTACGAAACAACAAATACGCTGCTTTTATAATTAAATAACAGCTAATAAACTATATCACTTTATAAAATCAGTCTTTGTAAAAAGTCAAGTTACTTTTATATTAAAATACTTATTTTAAAATTGTAAAATCTACTGTATTTGTGATATAGCCAAAAATGAGATCAAATTACGAAATAACATATACTCTGCATTTATAATTAATTAACAGCTAATAAACTCTATCACTTTATAAAATCAGTCTTTGTAACAAGTCAAGTTAGTTTTATATTAAAATACTAATTTTAAAATTGTAGAATCTACTGTGTTTGTGATATAGCCAAAAATGAGAACAAATTACGAAACAACAAATACGCTGCATTTATAATTAATTAACAGCTAATAAACTATATCACTTTATAAAATCGGTCTTTGTAACAAGTCAAGTTAGTTTTATATTAAAATACTAATTTTAAAATTGTAGAATCTACTGTGTTTGTGATATAGCCAAAAATGAGAACAAATTACGAAACAACAAATACGCTGCATTTATAATTAATTAACAGCTAATAAACTATATCACTTTATAAAATCAGTCTTTGTAAAAAGTCAAGTTAGTTTTATATTAAAATACTTATTTTAAAATTGTAGAATCAACTGTATTTGTGATATAGCCAAAAATGAGAACAAATTACGAAACAACAAATACACTGCATTTATAATTATATAAAATCAGTCTATGAGTAATAAGTAGAGAGGATTACTTGGCACTTAATACTCGTATATCAAAAGAAGAATTATCGATTCTATCACGAATTTATTAACTTATAATGGATGTATTCTTTTTTAAGTTTCAATGATATGATGAGCAAAAATACTAATGGATTTTAGTAAAATTCAACTTTAACTTTAAAAGAAAAGAAACAAAAACAAACATTTTCAAACAGAAATAGAACATTTTTTTGCTTGCAATTGAACAATTTTAGCTGTATAATACACGTTTTAAGGCAAGAATAATGCGCACCTGAGGCCTACAGCTGTCAACGTAACTTATAAAGGTGCTATAATATTGTTTTGAGTTCGTTCAAGGTCAAGTTCACAGTGTCCACTCGAAGGCATATAATTTTAATTGGTATAACTGCAAACGCAAACAAACTATAGATACAAAAGTGTCATATAGTTTCAGATTTATCTTATGCTAGTATATGCTAGAGTTGATGCGAATATTTGCACGGCAATTCGCAACTACTGCGTTTCCGCAAAGTTTTTAACATTTGACAGCACAAGTCTGGGCGAGCGAGTAAGTGTGTGCATTCGCTGCACTCGCAGTTTCCCCGGTATATACTCACCTTTTTCACTTCCTGGCCATCCTCCGATTTATAGAAGGCAGAATATTCACCAGAGTTCATCTTTTTTACGGTATTCTTTGGAACTTCATCATTGATGTTCACATTCAAACAATCCTTCATGTTTTGTTTCTGCAAATAAAAAAATATATTAAAATAAAATAAGTAAATAAAATTATTATAGTTTGGGTTAAGAATACACTGCAAGCCTCGTCCCCTAACGAATTAAATAACAGGACACAACCGTCTCGTTTGACGCTTAATGCCTGTGGTCACTGTAAGTTTGACCTTGTAATTTAAAAACATTCGATTGGTTAGGGGGCGGGGTTTGGCTGGCGCTCACTGCATTCTAAGCGCGAATTATAATTGTGAAATTATAACGGAATCCTAATAGGCTGTATCTAGTACAATTATCTATAAAAGTAAAATAGTGTCCTAATTTGGGATAGATTGACAATAATAATATATCGTATAAAATTCACTAACCTGATTTTTTCCAGAGTCGCTTGCAAACAGGGAATACTTGAGCATGTCCAAAACCCCCGGCTACGAACATAAAATATATTATATATTACAAGCTGACGCTAAAAAGTAGTATGAGACAGTTCCGCAAAAAGTAGCCCATGTTCTTTCTCAGTCTGTCAATGCATCGGTTGCACTACTACAAGCATGCGGGGCATGTGTGAGTGACCACCAGCCGCTTGTCACGAACGAGGCGGGACGGGAAAAAACCGATTTACGCTGGCGCTGGTAGTTGACAATATTAGGGCTATGTCAGTGCGACACCTTGTCTGTATGGTTGTTTAATTTGTCTTAACCTTTTGCAACAACCCTATCAAAATAGGTTACAATTTTGCATGTTCTTAAAAAACTTTACATCTGTTCCTTTTATCTACTCATGCGACTATCTCTGTACCAAATTTCATTTAAATCGGTTCAGTGGTTTAGGCGTGATTGAGTAACAAACAGACAGTTACTTTCGTACTCCTCAAAAACGGCTTATATGTAGGGGTATTTTTTTTTTTTTTTTTTTTTTTTTTTTTTTTTTTCCTTTGCTGTATCTGCGATCAGTCCCTGGACTATAATCAGATGAGTTGTGCTGATTCTGGCTGTTCAAGACAGTAGAGCCATCGCTCTGCCATCTACTAGTTATCAAGCACGTCCGCTCGCTTCAGGCGTTTAACTCGCGGTGCATGAACCAATGAACTGACGAGACTATTTGGATGTTGGGTCAGCCGTTCTTTATGCTTTGTGCAGTGTTTCTTAATTTCCTCACAGACGGTTGGGATATTAAGGTACTCATGGATCTCTTCGTTGCGAGTAAACCAGGGGGCGTTGCAAATGCTCCGAAGTATATTATTCTGTATCCTTTGGATGCGCATTATGTTTGATTTGCTACATGTACCCCACAGCTGAATGCCATAGAGCCATATCGGTTTTAATATAGCACAGTATACAAGCGTTTTATTGTCAAGCCTTAGAGTCGACTGTCTGCCAAGCAGCCAGAGTAGATTTCGGAATCTATTATTGAGCTCATTTCTTTTACTATCAATGTGATATTTCCAGGTCAATCTTCGGTCTAAATGGAAGCCCAAGTACTTGACACAATTTGTCGAGGGTAGATCCTCAGTCCCTAGCTTAACAGGAGGGCAGTCCCCTTTTCTTAAGGCGAAAGTTATGCGATGAGATTTGGATGCACTCGCTACTATTCGCCATTTTGAAAGCCAGAGGTGGGTGGCATCAAGTTGTTTTTGAAGGCTAGAACTGGCTCGATTTGCGTCTTTATTGCAGGAAAGGAAGGCTGCGTCATCTGCATATGTTGCGATGGTGACGTCGGATGATTTTGGTAGGTCACAGGTAAATATATTGTATAAGACTGGACCAAGAACCGAGCCCTGGGGTACACCTGCTGACTGGGTATAGAAACCTGATCTAGCGTCTCGCTGCTTGACCTGGAATATTCTATTTTCCAGATAAGATGCAAGCAACAGGAACATCGAATGAGGTAAGAGTTTCTTTATTTTTGCTAAGAGTCCTTTATGCCATACTCTGTCAAAGGCCTGTTGGACGTCCAGGAATGCCGCGGAGCAATATTCTTTCTTTTCAAGGCACTGTCGGATTGTGTGGTATACTCTGTGGACTTGTTCGATGGTCGAGTGTTGCCTGCGAAAACCGAACTGATGGGTAGGGATAATTTCGTTTTCTTCCAAGGCATTGTTTAGTCTCGCTAAGAAGGTTATTTCCCAGATCTTCGAGAGTACAGGAGTAAGACTAATCGGTCGATAGGAGCTGGCTTCTTCCTGAGGTTTCCCTGGTTTATGTATCATAGTTATTTGTGATACTTTCCAAATGTGAGGAAAATAATTTATTTGGAAAATACGGTTGAACAGGTTGGCCAAATATACCAGACACTTTCTGGGGAGCTCTTTGAGGATGCGAGGAGTAATCAAATCAAACCCTGGAGCTTTTTTTGAGTCAAGGGACGCAATTACTCTCTTTATTTCTCTCGGAGATGTAGGCTTAAGGGGTAGGCACATCTGAAGGTCTTGTTGAAGAATTTCATCAATTTCCGGATCATCCGATCCAGGATTAGGTTGGAACACAGTGACAAGGTGAGCCGCAAAGGCCTCTGCTTTTTCCATATCACTGCGAGCCCAAGTAACGCCGGTTCTAATGGGTGGAAAGTGGGTCTGAGGCTGGTTTAATGTTTTTGTGGCCTTCCATAGTGATCTGTCCCCACGTCCTGTTGGAGACAGTAATTCAAGATTTTCCTTGATCGCGTTGTCAGACGTATCCGCAAGTATTGTTTTGAGTTCTTTTATAGCACGATTTAAATTAGTTTTATCTTGAGGACAGCGTGAGCTCTGCCAATTACGTCTAAGCCTCCTTTTTTCTTTAATTTTTGTTTTGATTTCTGATGGAAGATAGATACCTTGTTTTTTAGAGTTCAGATGTGGCGTATTGATCCACGCTGCGACTTGGATTAAGTTTGTTATATACATTGTGGCACTGTCGATGTCTTCTTTGCTCTTGAGAGAAATTTTCAGATCAATGGTTTCGTTAATGTAATCTCTAAATGAGTGCCAGTCTGTCTTATGATTGTTCAAATATGCATCATTTTGAGTTACCAGTATAGAAGCTCTGCACAGCTCTAAGATTATAGGTGAATGATCAGAGGACCCATCAAGACTAGATTCAATGTTAGTGTAGAAGTGAGAAACATTTTTTGTAACAAAGAAGTCTAGAAGATCAGGCCTTTTGTTGGTATCTGAAGGCCAGTAAGTCGGTTCACCAGTCGAGAGAGTGAGTAAATTATTATTCTCAAGACTTTTTTTGAGTTCTCTCCCGCGCGGAAGTGTACAACGAGATCCCCAGTAGGTATGCTTAGCGTTCCAATCGCCTCCCGCTATAAAGCGATTACCCAGAGATTCGAAGTAGCTCGAAAATAATGCCTCGTCGATTTTATGACGAGGTGGGCAGTAAATAGCCGAGAGTGTTATGGCGTCTGACTTTTCTTCTACTTTTATGGTTGTCGCTTGTATATGGGGCGTTCTATAGTGATCTGCGAATTGGTGCTTCAGATTATTTCTGATAATTATTGCCGTTCCACCATGTGCACCACCATCAGGGTGAGATGTTAAGTAAGAACAATAGCCTGGAATCATGAATAGGCTCCTGTCATTTACGTGGGACTCTGATATAAGAACAACATCTAGTTTGTTAACAGCTATAAAGGCCACCAATTCGTCTTTACGTCCTGCGAGACCATTAATGTTCCACGCGGCAATGCGTAGATGGTTCATTTTGTGGCTTTAGTGATGAGGGTGGTTATAAGTCCCAAAAGGGTACTTATTTGTTGTAATAGCGTATCAATTTTTTCGCTTTGTTTAAGTATTAAGTTTTCTATGGAGCTAAGGGGTCCATTTGTTTGTGGGAGATTTTTGTCTTTCGGTGGTGATTTGTGAAAGTTCACTGCTTCCGCGTATGTTTCAGGTGCTTTGTTTTTGGAGCGCAGGTTCTCGGTGATAACATCTGTCCTTGTTGTTGTTTCGTATGGTGACTTTCTCCTTGGGGCACCATTTTTTCTCGAAAGGATTTCCTTATAAACCTGGCATCCTTTGTAGTTTGCAGGATGATCAAGTAAACATAATGCACATTTGGCTGGAGAGTTTCTGTCTTTCTTAGGACATTCAGATGTTTTATGTCCCTCGCCGCATTTCACGCAGCGATATGGCCGCATACAATTATTTTTAGAGTGACCATATTGCTGGCATCTATGACATTGCACAACTGTGGTTGATTTTCTTGGCGTTTCTATTCTAACTTTTTGGTGGAATACAAATTCTATGTTTTTCAGATGTTTGTTATTTATACTTGGTTCTACATTGACAAAAAAGGTAGATGTAGGTTTTTTGTCAGGGCCGTATCTAGCATTAATTATTTCGCCTCGAACTTTGTTCCCAGTGCTTTCAACAGCTTCGACTATAGCAGAATGAGGTGTTGTGTAATGCAGATTCTTAATGACGATCCGACAACATTTAGCATCCTTTCTAGTGAAAGTGTGGCCAATTAAACCATTCCTTCTGATCACTTCTATTATTTTTTTGTACTCTTCGACACTGTCAATGACAATGCGAAGGTTGGTTTTGTTGACAATTTTGAGTTTAAAGTGGTCAGCGTGGCTTGTAGTTTCCAGTAATTTGGATAATTCAGTAACGTCATCGACACCGTATAAGATAATGGGAGGAGGTTTGTTTTGTGGTTTGTTTATGGTTGTAGTACCACTCTC
The DNA here is from genome assembly GCA_034621355.1 of Mycalesis mineus. NCBI lineage: Eukaryota > Metazoa > Arthropoda > Insecta > Lepidoptera > Nymphalidae > Mycalesis > Mycalesis mineus. Next base: position 6,761,159 of record CM067892.1, on the reverse strand, counting down.
ATCAGGTGGGTCCAACGGTAGATCACTGAAGCTGTTGTTGGTCTCTACATTAGGAGATGTTGGGGGTGAGTTTGCTCGTTTCCGTTTGGGTCCTCTGGAGGTAGGGATTCTTTGCCAGCTAGGGGGTTTAATTTGGTCGTTCCCATATTCTTGAGTATGAATGTGGGATTCAGTAGCAGATCCCGAGTTTTGGTTAATATAGACATCACTCCCTCGTTGTGTTACGCTAGGGGCATCTCTTATGGGTGAAGATCTCATTCTTAATAGGTTGTCAGTTGAACATGACGGGGGATTGTTCAGCATTGATTTTTGTTGTGCCTTACAACATTCGTTTCTGTTCTCTCTTTTTGGAGGGGAATTACAGTTCCGTTGTCTGTGGAAAAGACTGGGATGGAAGACTTGCTGTGTCATTTTCTTTGGAGCTTGTTCCTTGGTGTGGCGGTTCTGGGCAATATTCGGTGTAAGTTTCGTCGTCGGTGGTGGGGTTCTTTGTAGTCCTCTTCTCCTGAATGGGTCTTCTTTTTCTTCATTTTCTTCTTTCTTCTTCTCTGGTTCTCTTCTGTTTTCTGACGATTTGGGTGAGCGGGTTTCGCCCCCCCCAGAATACGTGGGGCAGACTGACATATAGTCAGTGAGGGACTCTCCTTCCGCGATGCGGTCGGTACCCTCCTGGGGTAGTGTATACACATTATTTGTACCCGCCATCCAAATATTTCCCCAATATTCCCTCCCGTGTTTGGTCATTTGAAATCAGAGTTGACCTTCTCCTAGACAAGCTACCAGCCAAGGTTAACGAGGCCCATCTCCCCGAGCAAAGAACTTAAGTTTAGAGTAGCGGTTCTTACTCGCCACTGACGTTCACCTTCACCGAGTTAATATGCGCCATTTATAGGGGTATACTCCGCCACAAGCTCCCCAGCGCCCCTCCGGTGAACCGCTCATTGTCCGCGACTGCTTATTGGGTATTCGCAGCTAACCCCTATATCTAGAGGCCGTATCGCTATCCGCAGCCCGCGACGCGTGTGGTGGCATAGAGCTCTGCCCCTGGGAATTGTCACCCAGAACCACAAAAGCAGGGGTATATGCATTTTTTAATGCCACATTGCAAAAAAAATGTCCAAAAAATTCAAATACATTGTTAGGGGTAGAGAACCCTTATCACTTAGGGGTATGAAAAATTGATAGTAGCCGATTCTCAGACCTGCTGAATACATATGTAAACATGGTAAAAATATTATACATGGTAATAATCGGTAAAGCCGCTTCGAAGGAGTACGGTAACTAACATTGTGACAGGGAAATTTTACATATTAGAGATTAGGATAAGTTAGCTTAAGTTCCTTATAGTAGACTTAGTTTAAAATCACTTCTGTAAAATAGTTAGTGGCTTAAGATTTTATTAAATCAAATCAAATCAATTACATTACATGTCATGTCATGTTGGCTGGTGGGAGGCTTTCGCCGTGGCTAGTTATCACCCAACCGACAAAGACGTATCGCCAAGCGATTTAGCGTTCCGGTACGATGTCGTGTAGAAGCCGAAAGGGGTGTGGATTTCCGTCCCACTTTTAACTAATTAGCCCGCTTCCATCTTATACTGCATCATCATTTAACATAAGGTGTGATAGCAGTCAAGGGGAGCCGCTTGTAGGCGATAAAAAAAAATTCAATTCAAATTACAAAAAATATGTCATAATTAATACTCATATTTGAGTTTAATGGTACGAGATTACATATAAACTTTAATTTAAAAGTTAATTGTTTTTTTTTACCTCATTCATGTCTGGTAAGCTGCTGTCGAAGTTTTTAAAGTATTCTGCAAATAAAAGAAATACAATATTCTTATATTTCAATCTACATTAAGCAAAACATTAGGTAAAAAGCGTGTGCGTCGACGCCCGAAAGGAGTGATAACTTAAATACGGAAAATGTTGGGGGTAAGAGTGAGAGAGTAGGAGCCAGCCTACCGCTGCTGCTGTGTGAGAGAAAAGCGAAAAATAACAGTAATTATACCAAAGCCGAACTCGATTGAGAATGCTTGTCAACAAACTAATTTAAAATAAAGGTCGAAAATGCAACACTTTTTATGCCTAATATATTTAAAATTACTTTTTGTTATTATAAAAAATCTTATTTAAAAGATATTGAATATTTTAATTAATTTTAAGCTTAGTAATCTAATTTATTGTAATGAATTCGTCAATTAATAGTTAATTAAAAAAAATAGATGTAAAATGACTATTGATTTCTACCTTATAGCCATACCAAGGAAGAACAAAGACGTAATAAAGTTTTTAAACCAAAAATTAAGAATTTTTGTGTGTAATGTCATTTAAGCACATTCAAAATTAAATTTTTTCTTTTTTTTTATTTATTTTGTACCAAAATATTGAATGTTACAATTTACAAGATTGAGACAAAAAGTAAATTGGACAAGAAAACACTTATCTCTTTAAGAGATCTCTCTAGAGATTTTATTACTTTTAGCCAAAGTTGTAAACTCAAAAAAATAGCATCTACATGGTGTTTTTGTGTATTTTTCGGATAATAATTAAACTATAACATCCGGCTGTTAGAAGGCGCTGCTATGTCGTCAGTAGACCCGTAACAATTTTATGTTGGATTTAATACGTCACCGCTCAAGTCAGCCTCGCAGAAGCGTCGCTTCTCTTCCGGGTCGATGCTGCGCTGCAGGATGCGGTCCATCTCGGAGGAGTTCATCTGCAGCTCGGGCGGGCCGGGCGGCGCGGGCACGTTGGGCTGGCCCAGCATGGGGCTGAGCTTGGCGACCCCTCCGCCCGGCGCCGACCCCATCTCGTACAGGATCGCGTCCGCCATCAGCGTGTCCGACGTCGGAGCCGCTTGGTGCATTTGTGGCACCTGCAATACACTAGGCTTATACCTCGACCTAACCGAACTGTCATGGAGGTACTTCCTTCGATTTTTCCAGGATTGCTCATCATCAGATCCTGATATGATGACTATGGGACCATTTTCTTTCTAATAAAAAAGAATTATCAATTATCACTTGGCAATGTCAGCCACGGCCGAAGCCTTCCACCAGCCAGACCTAGACCAATTTAGAAAATCTTGACCGGCCAAGCTGGGAATTGAACCCAGGACCTCCGACTGATAAATACACTGCACCACAGAAGACATCAAAAATTATAAAGTTCTGTAAAGTAAAATTTCCGAAATATTTTGTATGAAAACTCACCGTATATGTGGGGATTTCTGTCATGACTTCATCTTCATTTTTAAAGAAATTGTTCTAAAAAATAAAAATAGCATTTATTGTTAATTACCACTTCAATTTATTGAAGAATGATGATAAATTCAGACTTTAAAATAAACAAGGACATGCCATAGACTCGTTTACTTTTATAAATAAGCGCGTTTTAATTTTAGACTGCACTGTCACTAACCATTTGGTGATATCCTATCGGTCGGGAATTACTCAATAAAAACTTTACTTTAACTCAGAGTTTAAATGAGCTAATCTCAATTAATATAACAATTTCAAAATTTTCACTAAGGAATGACCGTTATTCTGGATTGGGGGCGCCACTAGTACTTATAAGCCTTAGAGTATATACTTAAGTATGCACTAGAGGTGCCACTGGCAGTCTCCTTGGGTACTGCAACAAAGTAACCCGACCAAATATAGTTGTGCACAAGAATGTGGCCATTTTGATTCATTCCTTCTTAATTTTAATGGTTATTAGCAAATCCGTAAGGTTATCTCTTCAAAAGCGTAAAATGCAGCCATACCTTAACATGATTACAGTTATCGCACAACACAGTTGTCACTTCACAAATTCGCATTTCGTCAAAATAACAACAAGACCGATTCGAGTCGGTCAAACAAAATTTTGTGATATTTGTGATAAGGACAAAAATCTTGTCATGTATCTACATCTCAGTCGTTTACAGTATTATTGTTCCATGTCAACTCTAGAACATACTTACTCTAAGTTATTAGCAATAACTTAGTAGAAGAATTTTGTGTTTTTATAATCCGCAACATAGTAATACTTTCATTAATATTTAAACGTTAAGTAAAAGTGCAGCTACTAATAATTTTATGATATTGAAAATAATACGTACATTCACATTCTCCACTGTTACGGGCAGATCACTGTAGCTCTTTATTGAACTACCTGTAATTATAATTTAGTATTATTATCAATCAGCAATTGAGTAACGCAAAGTCTACACATTAATATTATAGATTTAAAGAAAAATATGACGCTGGGTGGACATCTCCTATCACTACATATTACAAAATAGCATCTGTCAGATAAACTTAAAGAATACTGAACAGACTGTCATGCTCTGACAGATGTCATGTCATGTTCTGACTGATGGATAGATTCGTTCTTAAAAAAGGTTTAATAATTTGTTAATGTTTTCTGGAAATCGGCTGACATATCACGATAATCGTTGAAAGAGTCGGAAAAGTTTAAGCCGCTTAAGAGCTTTCATTGTAACCGCTGCCTAAACTATATTAGATATAACAAAACGATGTATGGAAGAATGGTTTCACTTCATGAGAGCTACCAAAAAGTCCACTATGGTATGTATCTATCTTTTAAGGACAGCTTGCTACACTATGCTATATTTGAAGGTGTATGTATTTTCCCTACGGGCGTAGTAGCAGGCGTCTACTAGTTAAAACCATGCACTCGCATTATAAGTGCTCACGAAGAATGAATTCTCTGGTACTAGGGTACGCCCGCAGTTTTACCCGTGTGGTTCTCGTTCTCATAGGAATTCTGGGATAAAATGTGGCATATGTGTTATTCAGATATGTAAGCTATATTATTCTGAAGTTTCATAAAAATCCATTCAGTAAATTTTGCGTGAAAGAGTAATAACCATCCATCAATCCATACAAAGTTTCGTCTTATATAAATATTCGTAAGGATATTTACCTGAATTGCTCTCGAGGGAAGAGTAAGACGAATAATCCGCCTTCCGTTTCTTGTTAAGCTTGTAAATAGTCTCCGCTTTGTATGTGAACTCTTTGGGCTCGCTAGTTCTGCCGTCTGAAGGGCGGACCAGTTCCATGAACACTTTGACGTCTTTCGGCGTTTCCGGCTCCTTGTAACGCGGCGTCCTGTTATTGTATACAGTGTTGTCAATATACGGGATGTAAGGGACATGTTTACGAAAACTTAAACTATACTAAAGCCAAACTAAATAACTATACTAAAGCCAAATTCGATCGTTATAAAAGATTTATATTCCCTCTCCTACAGCTAGGCCTGGCCCTGTAGTGGGCCGGGAGTACCGACAATGATGATAGATATAGATATACTGATGATGATAGAGATAGTACCTGAAAACGATAGCATACTGATGATGCACGTCGCTCTGCAGGAACGTTCCGTTGGCCGTCCAGCCGCGGTCACCGTTCTCATCCACTTCGAAAAACCGGATCAATATGTTTTCTGAAATGGTAAATGGAATGGATTGAAGAATTGAAAGCGGCAGCCGGATGCCGCGGTCACATAATTTTCAGTCACGCCTGTTCCTTTTTGAAAAGTAAAGTTTTAAATAATTCGTACTGCAAACGGGCAGCATATAGAAAACTCGTAGATCATAGTTTACAGTCACTTTAATGTGTGAATCATTATATTTACGGTCTGAACTTTCTTTGTCATATTTAATACATTATGAACGAATGGAACGACGAACTCTGACTGACGGCCTCTGTACCGCAGTTTCTACGCTGTGGAATTATAAGACGGAGGTCTTGGATTCGATTCCCGACAGGTTGATATTTTCTGAATTGGTCCGGGTCTGGCTGGTGGGAGGGTTCGGCCGTGGCTAGTTACCACCTTACTGACAAAGACGTACCGCCGTGCGATTTAACGTTTCAGTATGATGTTAGCTCGCTAACTTTAGTGCTTCATACATAGTGGCTGGTCTGCTTTTTAATGCACTTTACGTTACCTGAAGGTATTTGATAGCCGGGATACAAACACCGTTTACACGTGAGCAAAGTGACGTACAACAGCTAGTACCTACAGATACTATACAGATTTTAATCGATTGCCAACATTATGTAATCACTAATGATTGTTTTTTAAGTATTTTTTCTAATTTACTATTAATTAAATAACTAGTGTAAATAATAAATACCATTTAGAACTTAATTACAAATTGATAATAATTAATGATTAATTAACAATGAAACAGCTTATAGTCATTTTGACTAATTTTTTTAATCATTCAAAATGACTAAGTCAGAAAATTATATAGTATAGAAAAGCTGACCCGGCAAATGTTGTATTGCCATGTATTATATTTCTAAACGCTTGCCAAAAAATAAAGTTTTTAATTAACAAATAAAAAAAAGGGGTTGATTTAGGAGGAGGAAAAATCGCCAGCCAGGTCTGCGAATCAAACAACATGTTTGATTCGCAGACCTGGCCGATGTGTACACAAACACAATGACGAGTTTAGTTACAAATATAGTAACAAGAGAATTTTACATATTAGTAGAAAAAAGCATTACGCGCCAGCATTTGTACGCCAAGAAAAAAACAAATGAAAATGAAACACTTACTTTTGTTCACCTTTTCTACAAATATGAAAACGTCGTCACCGCCCTGCGGCTTGCCGTAGCATCTACTTATTCGGCATATCTTCAAATCGTTTGTTGCAGCGCTTTCTACAATTAATAATAATTAAAAATAAATGTTACATATAACTTATTGACTACCAAAAAAGAGAAGAATTTTGAGAGTTAATCATAAGGGGCTTTAAAAAGAATTCCGAGAATCGTGAGGTATTCAATGCAACAACTTTTTTTCATCTCACTATAGCGCGGATACAATTGCATAAACAACAAAACTCAGTTCGGCATTATGTTTATATACTGAAACCAAACTCGATTGAGAATGCTTGTCAACAAACAAATTTAAAATGAAGGTAGAAATCACTAGTTATTTTACACATAATTTTTTTATTAACTAGTTAATGACGAATTCATGAAAATAAATTAGATTAGTAAGCATAAAACTAATTAATATATTCAATATCTTTTGAATTTGAATTTTGAAATTTATTAGGCATAAAATGTGTTGCATTTTCTACCTTCATTTTTAATTTGTTTGTTGACAAGCATTCTCAATTGAATTTGGCTTAAGTATAGTAACTCTGCACTCGTAAGTATTAGAATCATATCTCAAGTTTATATCGATGACTCAAGTGTGTTCCTATTATGTATCATCAATTCATTACAGCCATATTCAGTCGATGGACGACCCATGCTGGACATAGGCCTCCCGTAAACACTTTTAAATACCATAGTCTTGATCTTCGTTCACATAATTAGTTTTTGAGGACCCCCGTAGCTTAGTGGTATGCGCGATGGATAAACAAGACTTAGATCCTGGGTTTTATTACTAGCTAGGCCGATTGAGATTTTCCTAATAGGTGGCCAAGGTCTGGCTAGTGGGAGGCTGGCCGACCCGATAAAGCGATGTACCGTTGCGGTACAATGCCGTGTAGAAACTGAAAGGGGGTAAAAATTTCATCCTACTCCTAACAAATTGGATTGCTTCCTTCTTAGATCGCATCAACCCCTACCACCGTGTTATTGCAGTCAAGGGTTCACTTGTCGTACATAGAAACATAGCAGTATCAAATAATAAACTCACTCATGTTGTGTATGGGCTCGGAAAACACAGGTGGGCATATCTCGACGTTGGTGTTAACGTCGTGAGCGCTGAACTTCAGCCGAACGATATTCAAATTAATATTTTTAGCTTCGTTCTCGCACATTAGCCGAATCTATAAAACAAAATATATATATATATAAAAGCAATGTTACATACCGCATCCTCTGCAAAAGAACATTGTTAAAGTTCGAGCTCGATTTACTTATCGCAGCGAAACGACCGCAGGCTAGCCCCATATCCGTCTAACTGACGAAGTGACGAAACAATTTAGTTTAGCTGAATGTTCACCATGGCATGTTATTGTTATTACATAATTGTTTTTAACTATTGATACAAAACTAACTGTTATTTTTTGAGATAAGGATGCAAACATTGTGATTTTCATTTTTTATTTTTAACTGATTTCAAAAAAAGAGGAGGAGGGAGAGGGGTGTCCTTTTTTAGGACGATTTGGTTTTGGATGTAGTCTTAGGCCATTCCCTCTGCCCCGCGAGCTCCTCTTGGCCAACCCTGCAGGCGCAGGCACTAAAGGCGAAGTCGAGCAAGACGACGCACCCACCGGACATGACACCGTCCCGACGCAGGATTGCGAACAACTCACGTCGCAAACCGCTCGGGACCCCCTACCCTGACAAGACACCGCCGCGCAGCAGGATAGTGGTGACTCACATCACCACGGTGCGCGCGGGGCCATCCTGGATTTGACACTCTCGAATTTGACAAAATTGGACCCATATGCTAAAAAGCCTCAGCCCCGTAAGGGGCTGGAATATATACCGGGGGAGACAAGTTCCTCCGCGCCCGACCCGGGTAATGAGCTTAGCTCGAGACCCGTACCCTTCAATGGACCCAAAAGGACCATTGAAAACGACCCGCTCTGCTAGTCTTAGGCCTGTGTGTACCAAGATTTCGGTTATCATAACCAATGGTTAACATAAGCTAAACGTAAAATTTACTGTTCACGACAACCCGTACGCCGGTTAAGGACGTAAGCTCGGTTAAGATAACCGCCCGGTTTACGTCCTAACCGGCGTACGGGTTTATTATAAATAGTAAAGTTATGTCAACCGTTGGTTATGATAACCGAAATCTTGGTGCACACAGGCCTTAAAGTGACAGCACAAACGTGTATGTAAATTAAGTTAATATAAATAAGTTAATATCACAATAATTGAACGCATTATTAAATTATTGTGTTAGTTTTGTACTAAAATCGGATCCAAGCGTCATTTTTCACATAATGAAATAAGCAATTAACGACACAGTGGTATTTCTAATCGAGTTTTTTTCAAAATATTTTATTTTAACGTTGTTAACCTCATGATTAATAAAACGGAGATTCTAGTGTCGGTGAGACAGACTTAGATTTTGTACATCAGTTCACTTCTGAATGGTGGGAGTCTTAGGTGGTGTTACCACCCTACCGACAAAAACGTACCGTAAAAAGATTTAGCGTTCCAGTACGATTGCATGTAAAAACTGAAAGGGGTGTGGATTTTATTCTTCTCCTAACAAGTTAGTTCGCTTCCATCTTACGAGTAGATTGCATCATTACTTAACATATGTGTGTTAGAAACTTGTAGTAAATAATAAAAAAATTTAAAAAGCTGTTTAGTCCTACGATGTGATAGAAAACAAATTATTATTATAAAAACAAAAAACCAAACTGCTTAAAAGTTATGAACTAAAAAGAGAAAAACAAGGATCACTATATCTATATAAAATTCTAAATACTTTATGGTGCTGCAGGTGTGGACAAAATAGTTTACTACCTGGGAAAGAAAGACCTACCAAAACTACGTTTGTCCCCGCCTGTAGCATCATAAAGTGTTTAGAATTTTATATAGATATAGTGATCCTTGTTTTTCTCTTTTTAGTTCATAACTTCTAAGCAGTTTGGTTTTTTGTTTTTATAATAATAATTTTATTTGAGACTTTTTAGTTTTAATTTGTGGTATAGAAATGAGACGGTACACTTAGTACACTTTTTGTCATTTTTTGTTAAAACAGTAATATGAACATGATATGATATTTATATTTTTGAAATGGTCTTTTTACGACCTTTCATTTGAATGGGTATCAAATGAAAGGTCGTAAAAATTGCTAAGATAAAAGAAAAAAATGCACACGTCTCCCCTTTTTTCCCCCATTTACAGCCGCCATCTTGAAAATCCACATAGCCTATGTCTGCCTACAATTTAGCCGAATTCAACGACACCTCACATGTCAAAATCCGTTCAACCGTTTAGGCTGTAGCGCGTGCCGAAGAAATGGACATACATACATACATACATACGCTCGAAAAACATTACTCTCCTTCTGACGCAGTCGGGTAATAATAAAACACTCATGCAAGTATTTTCGTGACAAGCCAGCGTGTGGGCACGTATAGTCATTAAAGTATATCGCTGAACAACACACTTTAACTTATTTAAGTTTGTATGACACGCCACGCCACCACGCCGCCACCACATCATTTGAAAGGCAGAGGGTTCGATTCCCACATCTGGGATATGTTTGCATGTTAAACATATATGCGTTTCCAGTGTCTGGTTTTATGTATTACATATACCTACGTATACTAAAGCCAAACTCGATTGAGAATGCTTGTCAACAAACATATTTAAAATGAAGGTAGAAAATGCAACTCATTTTATGCCTAACAAGTTTAAAATTTTGTTTTATTATTTTGTTAAATCTTATTTAAAAGATATTGAATATATTAATTAGTTTTAAGCTTACTAATCTAATTTATTGTCATGAATTCGTCATTAACAAGTTAACTAAAAAAAATAGATGTAAAATGACTAGTGATTTCTCCCTCGAGTTTGGCTTTAGTATAGATATCAATTAGTTATCTTAGTTTAACACAAGCTATGCTTACTTTAGTTGGATAGCGATGGGTGTTTCCCTAAATGTATAACATATTTCTTCTTGTTACAACTGGCAACACTACCACTAACACCTAATAAATGAAGTTGGGTTCTATGCATTTTTGTTACGTTTGAATAAGAAAGAACACAGTTCAGTTCTGATCATTGTTACAAGAGTAACCCATAAATACAAAAACTCAACCCTCTACACAATCTTAAGAAAATCAATGACTTAAAATGATGCACCCGATCGATGTTTCGCAGTACAATGGTGGAATTATGAAGAAGGTTACGAGTTAAGGCTCTTTTTACATTGGCGCACAGTCAAAGCGAAGCATCGCGTCATGTTTATGGGCTATTTGGATTACATAGAGTTAAGTAAATATAACTGCCTCGTTGGTCTAGTGGTTAGTCTATGCGGCTTCGATCACGAGGTCCTGCGTTCGATTCCTGGGTCGGGTCACCGAATAATTCTGAGCTTTTTCATTCTATTAAATGTACAGTATGTTCCAGTACATTCCAAGCCCGGAGTCTGGAAGTTGGTGGTGTTACACCCTCAGAGAGCACGTTAAGCCGTCGGTCCCTGTCACTATCATCAACATCTGATAGTGATCGTTAATAAATGAAACATTATCAACCTAAGCCTGCCAACCCGCACTGGAGCAGCGTGGTGGGTGTACGCTCCATATCCCCTTTCCTATAAGGAGGGAGGCCTGGCCTTGTAATGGGCCGTTAATAGGCTTATAATTATGATGATGATGAAGTAAATATAAACACGCCTAACGTGCAACAAAGCAAGTTCGCTAGCGTCCGATTAGAGCTAATAGGCGAGAGCCAGGCCGGTCTATCGCTAACTTCGCTGTGCATATCGGTGTGAAACGTGACAATTCCGTGCCTCTTTCACGCTAAAACTCACAAATTCTTTCTCGCGAACTAAAACACTGTAAAATGTCGTGGAAAAGAGAGCGAACTGGCGCGAATTTGCGAAGATTACTTGAAACTCTTTTGCCTTTGTGTTTCCTGGCGTGCGTTCGCATACAAATCGTAAATGAAAGTAGAGCTGTGTAAAAACTGACTGTCTGAAAAGTCGGGTCACTGAAGACATGCGTCACAAGTTTAGAGTAGGAATGTAGAGTAAGAACGTACCTCTCTATCTCTCTCTCTATGCAAGCGAAACGTGACAAATACTTAATAATGAAGAAATATTTCGTGTTTCTGAATTTATTTCTCTAGCCTAACTGCTTATCCAATGCAAATATCTACAGGATGTTTTCTTTAGAACCATTCATTTATCTTTTGCTGGAGACCATTAGTTTCAGTTTATGCAGCACACACCGCCCATTGTGTGATATCAGGAAATATACAGGCTGTTGAAGTTGAATGGGTTAGTTACGACTGCTAATATAGAAATATAGAGTTTGTTGTTTTTTCCCTGTTAAAAATTGTTTGTTGAATAGGCCCGAGGAAGGTACTATATAACCTCCGAAACGGCTTTACCTTGAGGGCTTCCGTTGCGTGCGCTGCGAAAACGGTTAAGATACCAAAATTTTGTATGAAAGAATTATTCCTCTTGAAATGATCTAAAAAAATGTCCACGACAGTATATGTCTATCTTTTAAAATTAACTCACTAGAACCGTATTCAGGCTACTATCTAATTTTCATCAAATTTTTTTAAAATTTAATCTAGTACTAATATAAAGACCATCAATAGACGCATTTTCATTAATTTATCTTTTACGAATTGAATAAAAAATAATCTATATCAATATTAAAAAAATAAATTGAGAGATGCCCACCGTTTATATGAAAGTCTGTGTTTAAAATTAAAAGCCCTAAGAGCGTAGTTCTTGTTCTCGTGGGAATTTCGAAAATGTGGCCTATATGTTATTGTGATATGTAAGCTATATTGTGAAGTGAAGTGAAGTGAAGTTTCATAAAAATCCATTATATTAAAAATAAGATAAAAGTATTTTCCGTTAATTCAGGTTACCCCTAAACTGAACATACAAAAGTTCCCATTTCACTCTCGTACGACACAATGCACTAATGAACGTACGTAAGAACCTATAATACAAACAAATAGTATTGTGTGTTTATATGCATTGTGTATACAATGACCTCAACTGTAACCACTGTAAGTAAACAAAGGTAGTGCCAAAGTCATAAACAAGTAGGTACTTTAATTTTATCACGCTCACATAAGGGTCAGCGCATACCTCGTGAGGTGATAAATCATTTGTTTGTTCGGTCAGCGAGCAAGCGGGTCATCTAATGTTAATCGATCACCGCCGCCCATGAACATAACATCAGCTACACCAGAGGAGCCACCAATGCGTTGCAAGTTAGGATCTGGTATAGCGGATGGTAGTGCTGTTCCAAACATCCAGAAGATGCATTTTGTTTTTTCTAATTGCTGCCCATTATACATAATTATAATAAAATAGTAACGAAGTCAATTCTGTACATTAAATATTTTTTTAAAAAAGTAAGTGGTTTTGGTATTATATTTACTTAATAAAAGCAGCTAGTTAAAAACATTAAATCTATATATTAAATTTAATTTATTGTAAAAATGGTCTAAAAAAGGGAAAATAGTAACGTAATAAATAAGTCAATTCTGTACATTAAATATTTTTTGTATCCAAAATATGTCTAAATGTAAGTCGTATTGTTTGTCTGGTGTCAATAAACATACTCAACACAGACCACCGAACAACACTTTTTAAAAATTTTGTCTGTATGTCTGTTCGCGCATAACTTTAAAACTACTGGACCGATTTACATACGGTTTTCACTGACGGATTAAGCTTAGCTTCTTAGCTTAAGTGCCCTGTACCGTTCCCTTAACAGAAGGGCTGAAAGGTAGTTGTCAATAAATTACGATAAGTTTGCATTTTGTAACTCTTAAAGTAATAATGTGGCTTACGCCGTTGCAATGCTTTATGCAACCCTTCGTTGACAATATAATTGCACGTATGCGGTTGACCTTAGTTTTGATCGAATACGAAAAACACAGTTTTTTGCTTCGTTTCAAATATACTTTCCCCACAGTATTTCTAAGTGAGCAACCAAAACAAACAACCCAAGTCCTTATAACATGTTTTATTATGCATAAACAAAACCGACATAGGCCAATTTCGAGTCAAGTGACATCCACTCCACAAGTTGGAATGTCAAGGCATTTAAGAGGTATAGTATTCGGGCATTCGAAATGTAAGAAGTGAGGCCCATAGAGAGACGAATATCTTAGCATTCCATGGATTCACCGTGCGGGTGCCGGGTCCATCGCGTGGCTGAAAGAAAAACTCCGAACAGAGCCCGGTGTAAGTATAATATGTTAATAGATAGGAGTAAGTATAACACGTACACTATTTAAATTCATTTATTATGTATTTGAGCCGTTTGGAGTTGAAACCCTGGGACCGTGGGGTCCGAGTACTCGCTTTTTTTTATAGAGAAATCACAAAGCGTTTGATCGACGCCTTCCGTGATCAGAAGGCTGGTCTCTTTTTAGGACAGAGGATCAGCATTGCCATTCAAGGTGGCAATGCTGCCAGCCTTCTGGGCACTTTACCGCTCGACACCGATTCGGAGGAATATTATGACGACTAAGTTTTTTACTGTTTTTTTTTTAATTGTTTAATATATTATATATAGTTTAGGATATTGTAGTGTTTAAGGTTTTACTTTTTTATTTATTTAATTGTAAATATTCAATTCAATGTACATATTTAACTGTTAATAAAATATATTAGTAAATAATTACGATGAAAAAAAAATATTTCAAGTAGGCTAATTACAAGCACTTTTGAAACGTCAAATTGGACTATTTGTAGTGACTCTACCACCGGCTCGGAAGGCAGGTCCTGCTGAGAGCCGGCAAGAAACTCAACAGTTGCTCTTTCTTATTAATAGTAAGAACTGTTCTATATACATTCATAGCTAATTTATTTATTCGTATTAGATTCCTATTATATTTAATGATAAAAACAGCTTGTACATATTCGAACAAATTTTTACATTTATACTGTTAAAATTTTTTTTTGGAAATAACATTACAATTAGTCATTTCCTTTTGGAGCTATTAAGCCACAGATATACATTTCCGTAATGGCGATTAAAAGTAGTAGGTATTATTGTTTTTATTTATTAATTACAAGTTAGCCCTTAACTGCTATCACACCTGAAGTGATGATGCAATCTAAGATGAAAGCAGGCTAACTTTTTAGGTGTAGGATAATAAACACATCATCGTACCGGGACGCTAAAAAAATTGGATGACCAAAGCATCCATAATCTACATTGTTTGAATAGGAACTCCGCGAATAGTATGTGTTGCCTTTTTCATTAGATATCGTCATTTTATCGCAGTGATAAGCTATCTTCCGACTTAGTTACTACTGTGCATTGCAATTGTGATGTTTTCCCAATTTATACCAACGCGAAATAGCAACAAATCAAAACTATAAATAACTGTCTATTATGCCTGTCTTAGGCAATAGGTAAAAAATTTAACAAAAATAGAACCGACTCAAAGCGCACTAAAAAGTAAAAATTAACTGTGTCATTTAGTTGCTTTAATTATTTAAGCATATCTATGAAGTCGGTGCCAGCAAGTTTAAGGAACATTTATTTAACGTAGTAAAGCAGTTTGTGGGTTCTAGGTAACGTCCTTAAAGTAGAAACCTTGGCTGACACCGACTCCTAGATATGGATAAGTAAATTAAAGCAACTAAATGACACAATTATTTTTTACTTTTTAGTGCGTTTTGAGTAGGTTCTACTTTTTGTTGAAAAATTTTATATCTTACTTTTTAGTGATTTATAGCCACGTAACGTACTCGTACTATACTGTCAAAGTATATTATATGGCACTAGTAGCCAAAAAGCTACCGATACCGAGACAAAGACCAAAATCGCTGTAAGCGTGGCTCCAAAATTTGAAGATTTCCTTCAATTTCCCCAGGATATCATCATCAGATCATAACATGATGACAATGGGACCACCTTGGAAGTCCGCTCTTTCTAATAAAAAAAGAATTATCAAAATCGGACAGCTCTGTAATAAGTTATGCGTGGTCATACATAAAAAATATATATATATACGTTTCGAATTAAGAACTTCCTCCGTTTTTTCGTCGGTTAAAAAATCGGATGACCAAAGTATCCATAAACTACATTGTTTGAATAGGAAATCCGCGAATAGTATGTGTTGCCTTTTTCATTAGATATCGTCATTTTATCGCAGTGATAAGCTATCTTCTGACTTAGTTACTACTGTGCATTGCAATTGTGATGTTTTCCCAATTTATACCAACGCGAAATAGCAATAAATCAAAACTATAAATAACTGTCTATTATTGTTATGCCTGTCTTAGGCAATAGGTGTAAAAAAAATTAACAAAAAATAGAACCGACTCAAAACGCACTAAAAAGTAAAAAATTACTGTGTCATTTAGTTGCTTTAATTTACTAATATTTTGGTTTACTACGTTAAATAAATGTTCCTTAAACTTGCTGGCACCGACTTCATAGATATGCTTAAGTAAATTAAACCAACTACGTAAATGACACAGTTATTTTTTACTTTTTAGTGTACTGAAGTTTATTTTTAGTTAAAAATTATTATTTCTTACTTTTTAGTGATTTATCGACACGTAACGTACTCGTACTATACTGTCATAGTATATTCTACGGCACTTGTAGCCAAAAAGCTACCGATACTTAAACTAAAACCGAAATCGCTGCAAGTGTACCTATAAAATTTGAAGAGTTCCTTTCTTTTGAAGAGTTTCCCAGGATATCATCATTAGATCCTAACATAATGAAAATGAGACCACCTTGGAAGTGTGCCCTTTCTAATAAAAAAGAATTATCAAAATCGGACGACTCTGTAAAAAGTCATGCGTGGTCATACATAAAAAAAAATTAGAAGGGTAACTAAGAGGTTTTCACGCGGGCGACTGCTACTTCCATATAAATTGACGTTACAGTTACGTTTTTTCACACACACTAGCTCATCTGATAAGCGGTATTTTTATTGCCTTTGTGCAAACAAAATATTTCACGGAACCCAGCTTATCATTCGATAGCAGCTAACAATGTCTCGTCGGTCATAACATCCAGTGTCAATTGAGTCATGACTCATGATACAAATATCATACTACTATTATACAGGCGAAAGTTTGTGTGTGTGTGTGTGTTTGTTACTTCTTCACAACTAAATGGTTAGAACGATTTGAATAAAATTTAGTATGAAGTTGCTGACATCCCTGGATTAACACATAGGCTACTTTTAATTTTATATTTTTTTATTTATTTATAAATTTTTTACGGGAATGGGAACTACGCGGGTGTCATCTAGTTGTCAATAAATGTCTTTTTCACGAAATTCATAGAAAAGTATATATTTACGACATAAAAAAGGAAGTTTTTAAATTTTTGTCTGTCTGTTTTGTTTGGCTAACCTCTCAGACTCTACCAGTCAGATTATATAAATTATTTTTGCACATGATAGCCATCATTTACAATTTGTATCTATATATTTATTTCGACCTCCGTGGCGCAGTGGTATGCGCCTTAAATTCATAAGACGAAGGTCCTCGGTTCGATTCCCGGCGGGGCAGATTGAGATTTTTCTTGATTTGTCTTGGTCTGACTGGTGGCTTTGCCGTGGCTAGTTACCACCCTACCGATAAAGACGTACCGCCAAGCGACTTAGCGTTTCGGTACGATGTCGTGTAGAAACCGAAAGGGGTGTGGATATTCATCCTACTCCTAACAAGTTAGCCCGCTTCCATCTTAGATTGCATCATCACTTAACATCAGGTGTGATAGCAATCAGTGGTCAACTTGTAATCGTTAAAAAAAGTAGGTCAACGCGGGTGAAACTGCGGTCGTCTGCTAGTTAAAAATATTAAAACAAAACAGTATCTAAAGTAAAGCAAAACTTGAATGCTTGTCAACGAACAAATTAAAAGTGAAGGTAGAAACTAGTCATTTTACACTTAATTTTTTTATTTAACTAGTTAATGACGAATTCATGACAAAAAATTAGATTAGTAAGCTTTTTTAAAATAACAAAACATAATTTTAAATGTATTAGGCATAAAATGTGTAGCATTTTCTATCTTCATTTTAATTTGTTTGTTGATATACTTTCCACATTGTTTTTGGTTTTAGTAGCTTTTAGACATAATCGTTCCACTTGTTACCATCCTTGCATAGGAAAATTTGAATCAAAAGCCAGATTTATAAATAGTGTAAGAAGCCTACATTTGTATTATAAAGTAGTGAGCATACTTTACCCCACTTTCGTTTAAGTTCACATTTCTGTCCTGAGCATATTTTTGAAACAACAGCCCTGCAACATCCTTTTTAGCTGTGTGGATTATTCCCATGCCACTGAACCTGTGAGAGGGAAGATACTATTACAAGTTGCAATATTAAGTTCATGAATAACCCTGTGATTTTTTAAAATTCCATAACAATGGTAAAATACATCATCACAATATTATCATTGTCAGCCTATTTTTTATGGCTTATTGCAGAATAAGGCCTCGTTCAACAAACAAGGAGATTTGACACTTACACCTACTCTCCTGCTCTAATGTTGGTTGGGAGCTATAGTCGAAACCATATAAATTGGTAATAAAGGGCAATGAACCCTTTATAGCAAAATTGCAATGAACCCTAGAGAGCAAAATTGCGGATTGGCAATGTTAATAATATTGCCAACATTCAATGTCTTATTCTGTGGGAGTGGGATTCACCACCGCAAGCGTATTGCAAATTCATCGGTACGATCGTGATAGAAACGAAGGGGTGTATTCTACTCTTGCTCTAACAAGTTAGTCCACTATCTTTTATTGCATCACATTAACATCAGGTGTGATAACTGTAAACCAACTTGTAGAGCAGAAAAAAAAAGTTAAAAAAATGTAGTATGCTAATATTCTTTGGAATTAACACCTTTATTGCCAATTATATGGTTTAGATTATTGTAAAAACATTTTCAGAGCAAAAATTTTAGGTACTAAAATGCATCTAATATCTTTTAATTAAGTACACTGTTGTTTAATCAGTAGGCCAAACTAGTCATTAGACATTACTTCTTACTTATTTCTTCTTGGGTTTTTTCTGCTCTTGTCAACAATGTTGGCCGTTGTGTGTTATTGCTTGTCATTCTCTACCCACATGAAAGTACACAGAACACATCTGCTTGTAGTTCTCCACAGATTGCAGATAACCCCAAAAGAGAAAAAAAAATTCTCTACACAAGTTGTGTACATGAGATTGCAATTGTATAAAAAGGTAGAATAACTTACGCTACTCTGTAACTGCCGTGTTGTGGTATTATACTGGTCACATCCCTGTCCTGGTCATCTTCCAGTAGCCGGTGTGGATGTTCCTCATCAGCGTCATGCCTCACCAGCCTACATCTTATTAAGGCTTCACCAGGGAAGTTTTTCAACTAAAAATAATAAATAATAAAAAATAAATAAAAATGCATTTATTGACAGACAAACAATAGGTACTTAAAACTATGAACTTACAAATATTAGACAAATTTTGTATACAACTAAGTATGAGCACTAGCGAGATCTATATAAAGTGACTATTTCAACAAAAACCCATTTCCATTAGATTGACAGAAACAGGAAGAACAAAGTCCGCGACTGGACTCAAAATACAATACTTATCTACACAAATATACAAGGTCAAGTTTTTGGGTTGTTCTTTCACTCCAAGTCGTGCTATATTAGATGTTAATGCAAAAGTGATCTAACACATGCATTAGCAATGCTAATTGTCTGAATAAGAACAACCAATGAATCTAGCAGGTTATTATCACTTAAAAAAAAATAATAAAAAATTTAACTGACTTCAAAATGCACTAAAAAGTAAAAACTAATTGCATCTTTTAGTTGTAATTTATTTAATATATATCTATGAAGTTGGTGCCATACAAGTTTAAGGAATATTTATAAGAAGAAAGTAGCAAAGCACTTTGTGAATTTGAGGTAATGTCCTTAAAGTAGAAATCAATTTTGTCAAATTCAATGACACCTCATAAATTAAAATCTGTTCAGAGAGAGACGAATATCTTAGCATTCTATGGATTCACCATGCGGGTGCCGGGTCCATCGCGTGGCTGAGAGAAAAACATAGAACAGAGCCCGAGATTTGTGACACGGGTGTAGGTTTAAGGGTACCCTTAGTGACGCGCGTCAACACTCACCTCCTCTGTCTGTGTTCAGGCTGTACCATGTGCCGAAAAATTGGAAAACACTTGAAAAACACAACCCTCTTTCTGACACACTCAGGTAAAAATGTGAAGTGATTTAGAATATAAATGGTGATGACAAATCATTTCCATTAATTTAAGATAGGTTGTAAATGAGAAACATCTTACACAAATTAAAAAACAGCATACAGTAAGCTTTTAACAAATAAACATACATAAGTGGAATATCTTATAAATACATACTACTTTACTTTACTTTTTCTCTTCCTTTAGATTCCAGTAAGAAAAGAATTACTTTTCTTAGTTTGCTAGAGTGAGTAAATAAAATTAAAATAAATCAAATAGGTGTTGCTATAATGAAATAACTTACCTCAACAGATGGATGACACTTCGTTTTAGTGTTGGAGGTAGATTTTCCCAACAGGCAGCCATGTGTCCCTATCATTTCACTTTTATATCTGAACCGGAAATGGTTTTGTGGCTGCTCCACAATCCTCAGATATGGCATATTGCCTACAATTAAAAAAATGTATCATTTTAAAATGTATAAGGCCCACTACAGGGCCAGGCCTCCCTTCTTATAAGAGAGGGGATATGTAGAGTACACCCACCACACTGCTCCAATGCATGTCGTTGGGTTTAGGGTGATAATGTTTAATTTTATTAACAATCACAGAGAATCACAGAGTTTCAATATTAATTTTTAGCCAATATCTGCTAATGCTCTGGTTACGGTTTGTCAGTGTTTACAGTGTATAAAAATTATACATCACTTGCAATGCCAAAACCAGATCTATATATGAATATAAATAATATAGCAAAAACCAAAATCTTATCAATAGTGGTCCAGCCATTTTCTCTTGATGCATAGTACATAGGTTTTCATATAGATAAAGATAACTTAGTTAAATTATTTCATAACAAAAAACTTCTGATGCAATAAAGATGCAAGTATATAACTTTATCTATGTAACATGTTGGTAACCTTTAAGTTTGCTTTACTTCTCACCTCTGTGCTGCAAGGTGTCTTTGCATGATAACTCGGAAATGAAATTCGCGAGCTGCGGCACCTGTTGTGATGGTGAACTGTAGGGAGATTCCGTTTGCGAGAACGGCGATTCCATATTTGAATCACTCATATCTGCTTCACTTGCTGACATTTTGTTCGCAATAAGTTTCCACCACAAAAATCACTTCAAAATAAAAACAAACTTCCTTGTTGCGACTTGCGACACAGTTACAGAAAATTCCGTAATTAAAAACTACAAGAAGTGGCTATAGCACTTCATTATTACTTTTATTATTATCATCAATATAATAAAATGATATTATTAATTAATTGTATTTCGGATTTAATTATAACATAATAGCACGAACACTGACCAACTTTGACAACTTACGTACTGAAGTTTCAAATTACTTTTGACACTCTTCGATTAGTGTTGCAATAAATGGTTATTGATTTTACCCCACATATATATGATTTAAGAAAGCAAATGGACGTTGAATCTTAGGGATTAAAGGATTAAAGAAATAACTTAATTAATCTAATCCATTAGTGATTAGTAACTTACTCGTAGTGTATGTATCAACATTAAAATGTTGTTTTATGTTTTAATATATTTTTTAATGTATAATAATTAATCTCGAAATCTAATTGGAATTGAGTAAATTAAGAGCTTATTTTTTTAATACCTTAGCAATCCCTTTTAAATCACTCAATTTGTAAATATTAATTAGTTAAATTAGCAAAACATATATGAGATCAAATATCTTCTATTGAAATCTTTGTATTTTTGTATATAGTAAACAAAAAAAGGATATTTAATAGAAAGGAATTCAATATGTCATGCATATGATTTTTTTCCACAATTGTGTTTTGAATTTAAAAAAAATACCGTAATTTAAGGTAACCGCCTGATGCGTGGAACACAGTTTTTAATGGTCAAGGTTTATGATGACGTAACGACGCCGGGGAAGAACCTAACTCTTTTGTTGATAGATGAGTCACAAAAATCCCCTAGTTGCCGTTATCAATTTATTACGAATTATTTATTATTACAACAGTATTAACTACACTCTAGCTTTTCCTCGTTTCTTCATGTGTTTTACTTTGCACATATTTTCATATCTTATTAGGGTTGCTGCTACTATTAGCAGCAACCCTAATAAGTAACGTATCTATTTGTGGAACAGGCACCAACAGAATAAACTTCAACAAAAACAGATACATGAAAGCGATCGAGTATTATCTCTGTCTTTATCTCTTGTAATCAAGAATTTTGTCAGTTTTTTAAGAATAATTAATTTGTTTTCTTTCATTTCGATTAACTAACTATAGAAATCTAAATCGAAACAGAGGCTATGCAGAGGCGGTTTCTAGGTAGGCGCATTCCAAGTTAGACCACATCACTGCTTTCCATCACGCGTGATTGTAATCAAGCGCAAGCCTATACACATGAATTTTTCATTTTACGACTCAGTTGACGGGATTAATATGTAAATTTTATATATATTATGTATGCCAATTAACAGCTCTAATTGTTTCGCTCAGAAACAATGATCACAAAAGAATATTGTTTTGCCCAGATACTTACGTTTTTTAAGATCAACTATAACTTTTAGATTCTACATAGCCATGATAGTTTTCCTTTAATCATATTATAGGTATGCTACTCCTGTGATTTTTTTACAGATCTATAAGTGAACATTTACTTCGTAGTAGAGTTGACTCTTAGCAAAAGGAACACTGGCAAGAGCCCATACAACATTTTACCTGAAATCTATTTGAAACGTCTATATAGGAAAAAATGTAACAATCATAGTGGTTCTATTACATAAACATAATCACCAAAATTTTTCGTTTGATAAGCCACAAAAAAAAAGATATTAACATTATAAGAATAGGCAAGCACAGTAAGTTACGACAAAAAGTTTGCCGTATGGGGGCGACAGTGCCAGTCTTTGAAGTCTAAATACATTTTTGTATGGAAAGTAGTGCCAACTAGTTTACAAGGCGTGTCTACTAAATAGCATAGTGCTCTAGAACAATACTAGATGTCATACTAGTTGTGATTTCCATATTGGCTTACTTTGCTTGTTTTCTGGACTCTATGTTGCTGCTTTCTTAATAACTATATTACTTTGTTTTATTATTGTATAAAATATTGTGTCATAAATATATACATATATATGCTAAAGCAAAGTTGCTAGGGCCATCTAGTAGAGACGACGTGTAAACTCCTAGAAAACTGATTCGCCAGTGGCGCATCTATACCAGTATTGAATCAAATAAATGTTCATTTATTGAATCTTTCTTTCAGCTTTAACATGTAAAACTAATTGAATATAAAATAATAACCAATTACTAAGTTTTGTATAAGTCACATTCGTAGACGCATCCGAAATCACTCAAGTATGATCATGCCA
Organism: Mycalesis mineus; assembly: GCA_034621355.1. Taxonomy (NCBI): domain Eukaryota; kingdom Metazoa; phylum Arthropoda; class Insecta; order Lepidoptera; family Nymphalidae; genus Mycalesis; species Mycalesis mineus. Next base: position 6,737,917 of record CM067892.1, on the reverse strand, counting down.
TTGTTCTTTATATTTTACAACATAAAATTTTTTTAACAAAAAATAGAAACGCCTTCAAAACGCACTAAAAAGTAAAAAATAACTACGATTAAGTAAATTAAAGAAAGTAAATGACGTAGTTATTTTTTACTTTTTAGTGCGTTTTGAAGGCGTTTTTATTTTTTATTAAATTTTTTTTATTTCATACTTTTTAGTGATTTATCAACAACGAATATACTAAAGAACCTACTAAAACTAAACCATAAGTCCCAATATTCACTAGCTAGTTATAACATTCCGACATCCCTGCGAATGTGCCTATAAAGTTTGTAGAGTTTCCTCAAGTTTTCGTAGATCTCATCATCGGATTATGACTTAGTAAACATTAAACCAACTGGAATCTATAACCTTTCAAACTTCTCATTGAGACATATTAATCGAGCCCAATCACAAAGTAGTTACTGTAAACCGTTAAAGAGCTCTCTCAGCTGTTCTTCTTCTTCATCGCCAGACCCTTAATGACAGTCACAGCCCATCTAAATGTAAAGTTCTCATTGAAACAACATAATCGAGCTCAAACACAAGGTAGCTACTGTAAGCCGTTACGGAGCTCCTTTAACTGTACTTCGTCTTCATCACCAGACCCTCAATGACAGTCACAGCCCATTTAAATGTAAAGTTCTTATCAAGACAAATTAATCGAGTCCAAACACAAGGTAACTGCAGTAAATCGTCAAGGAGTTCTCTTATATGTAGATCGGCTCCATCATCAGATCGACTCCAGACCTTCATCAAATTGTAGTGCTTTTAAATACTTACCGAAAAATTAATAAACGTACTTGTTGCCAAATTCCTCTCAGTTTCTCCAGGATCCCATCATCAGATCTTGGTTTCCTTGTCATGGTACCACCACCGGACTATTTACTTTCTAACAAAAAAATAATCATCAAAATCGATTCGTAAACGACGAAGTTATGCGTGAACACATATAAATATAAATATATATATATATATATATATATATATATATATATATATATATATATATATATATATAAATATAAATATATATATATATATATATACAGAAAGACGGACGGACGGACGGACGGGCATGGTGAAATTGTAAGGGCTCCTTGTTGACTACGAAACATAGGTAGGTAGTAGGTACATTAAAAGTTTCTTATATATTCTCAATTAAAACAATTTTTAATAAAATTACTTAAACATTTATTAATATAAAATATTACTTAATTATGTACTCATACAGAATACAAAACATAATGGAATGTACATAAAAATTTACAAAGATGAATATAATATATAGTTTAGTAATGCATCTTTGAGATTCAGATATATTTGATAAACATGTGGTTTTTCTTCTAACTAATATCCTTGTGGTTGTAAAATTCTAAGAACAAGATACTTAAAGATAAGCATATGATTATAAAATTGTAATGTTACGTTGCAACAATACTCCAAGGCACTTCAACAATATTATTGTCTTATATCAAAATTATATAACAACATGTTACATGATATAGAAAAGAAAGACTCGATTTTTCTCAGAAATAGTTACTGGAGAAAATAAAATATTAATATTTAAACAATAGGTACTCCAATCATTCAAATATTTTTATATAATAAGAAAAAAAAATACTTTCCAACAATAATAAAATAGTTACTTAATGCTAATCCGTTTTGAAGTTGCAATATGCGCAGGCGCAGAAAAACTGCGCAGGTGTGTTGTGTAGTGCGTGTTCATTCGTTTCGTATTCAGAACGAAAAGACGGTAGACACTATTTATAATTTTGTAGTTTAAAGAGCCAAGGGGTCCCAAGTTGTTGGAACTGACTCACTACTCAGTGGACCAATGCCATCAAGCTGGTTACAGGGAGTCACTCGTTGCAGGCAGCTTACGACTATGGTGTTGTTCAACGGCTAATAATGACAATGATAATTTTGTATGAGAACGTTAGTTTTACGAAGTGGTACAAGTTCAAAGCGCGTCAATGATGGAAAAGCCTCAGGTTGGTATGCGCGAGTATGATCTTGTGTTCGTTGCACGCTTCTATGACTTCCTTGTCGTTGTTAGAGCCGGCCGGGCTGCCGATGTACGCCACGCCGCACTGAAATACAGGGAGTTTAAGAACAATACTTACTTTTTCAATTCTCTATATTGAATAAGAAAAGGGATAAGCTGATTTTCAACTTGTGGTAAATGAAAATTTTGTCGTTAATAATAAAATAAAAATTGTTTTTTGATATATATAAATATATACTTTCACTAGCACCCTTTTCATTTTAAAGACAGACTTCCACATAAAGTGTGCTCTTTCCCCGCTACCCCTCTCAATTTATTTTTTTTATAGTTTCCCGTCAAGCAATATCCTCTGTCCCATTCCTTGTACTAAAGATCTACATTTTTGTTAAACATTGTACGATATTACAGTACATTAACATTAACAATATATACTTATAGCAAGCTGATATGTATAGCTTGTATTAAATACATAGTCTATTTCACTTTTGAGTCTAGCTTTCATAATATACAAAATAATTTACAATCCGACATGCAGATCAGAGATTAGCCCGTTTAAACAAACGAACAAACTTTTTCGTATATTATATAAATATGGTCTGCCATGCCAAATAAAATGAAAGAAAAGATCAAAGATCGAATTCTCAAAGAATATTAGTACCAAAATGTTGAACTCTACCCGACGTATAACATAACACGGAGGAGGTCAACTTAATTTGAACGATAAAGAGTCAATGTTGTTTCTTAGAAATTTTGTAATATCTACGAAACTATATAAATAATTAACATACTGTAAAAGGCAAATCTTATCTCTATAATATCTTTGTGATTATTAAATAATTTATTTTGATAAGGATTTAAGTTTACGTCATTATTTATACAACATAAATAATGACATAAACGTAATCATATGAGTTAAATGATTTTTTAAAACACAAAAAGATAGATATATGCTATCGCGGACTTTTTTGTAGATCTTTTTAAGATGCATAAAGTTTTCATACAATGTTTTCAATTATATCCAGCGAACGCGCAGAAAGCCGATTTAATAAATTAAACGGTCCGACTCGCGCGACAAAAACTGTGATAACTCGGGTAATATATACAATACAAATATAAAATATAGCCTGACACTCACCGATAACGTAGCACTCTACTGGTGAAAGAATTTTTAAAATCGGATCAGTAGTTCCGAAGATTAGCCCCGACAGATCTTTATTTACAAACTTACAAACTTTGCCTCTTTATAATATTAGTATAGAAGTATAGATTTAGCATATAGTGAAAATTTGGTAATTTAAGTTTACAAACAAACACTTTTATTTAATTTATTTGTAAAATGAGATGACAGTTGCCCGCGACTTCGTCGGCGTACTAAATAGTGTGCTGCTACCTTTTATAAAAAAATAATGTAACCCTTTTCTTTAAGAAAAATCGGTACCTATAGCAAGTTATCCTTGCAAGATATATAATATATGTCATTGCAGATATTTTTTTAAATCTTAAAAACAGAAACAATTTGTCCATATACAAATGGATGAAATGAATGAATGAATTCATCCAATTTACACAAAACCTTGACAAAATTATATACTAAAACCTCCTTCTTCAGGAACCACTCTGTCTATTGGTGAGACTTGCATGACAGTCGTTTCAGTTGTCTTCGAGCTTATCGCAGCGGGGACTTTATTTTACAATATGTGGTAATATTGTAATATAAAAGTACGAACCTGCACCGCTCTATCGATGTTGTCTCTGAAGGGGAAGAACGCGTCGGAGGCGAGCGCCACTTTGTCCATCTTCTTCACCCACTCGTCCCTCTCCTCAGGAGTGAGCAGCGCGGGCGGCGCGCCCTCGAACAGGGAGTTCCACTGCTCGAGAGGCAGATCCGTACCTAGAAATTACTTTAATATTAGCATTTATTCATTACATTGTAAGCAATTTTTGCTCAGGAGTTTCTATTAATCATCTTGTCAAAGTAAAACCTCATTATTCAATGAAATTTATATGATTATCTTTATGCTCGTTATACACTCTAGTGGTATAAAAGCCAGACTAGAAAAATTGTTATAAGACACTATTCCAACACATTCTATAGTTACAGCGCCATCTAAGTGAATGTGAATCGTAGTACACGTGCAGTGGATGCGCGACTGTTGCCCGGCACCGATGATGATGATGATGATGATGATGATGACGAGTCAAAGTCTCACCGACGGTCCCGTTGACGTAGTTGTCGATGGCGTTGGAGACGACGGCGCGCGTGACGCCCGGCCGGAAGCGCAGCGCGCGCACGCGCGGGTGGCAGCGCGTCCACCACAGCGCCGCCTTGCCGCCCGCCAGCCGCGTGCAGTGGATGCGCGACTGTTGCCCGGCACCGATGATGATGATGATGATGATGATGATGATGAGTCAAAGTCTCACCGACGGTCCCGTTGACGTAGTTGTCGATGGCGTTGGAGACGACGGCGCGCGTGACGCCCGGCCGGAAGCGCAGCGCGCGCACGCGCGGGTGGCAGCGCGTCCACCACAGCGCCGCCTTGCCGCCCGCCAGCCGCGTGCAGTGGATGCGCGACTGTTGCCCGGCACCGATGATGATGATGATGATGATGATGATGATGAGTCAAAGTCTCACCGACGGTCCCGTTGACGTAGTTGTCGATGGCGTTGGAGACGACGGCGCGCGTGACGCCCGGCCGGAAGCGCAGCGCGCGCACGCGCGGGTGGCAGCGCGTCCACCACAGCGCCGCCTTGCCGCCCGCCAGCCGCGTGCAGTGGATGCGCGACTGTTGCCCGGCACCAGATGATGATGATGATGATGATGATGATGATGAGTCAAAGTCTCACCGACGGTCCCGTTGACGTAGTTGTCGATGGCGTTGGAGACGACGGCGCGCGTGACGCCCGGCCGGAAGCGCAGCGCGCGCACGCGCGGGTGGCAGCGCGTCCACCACAGCGCCGCCTTGCCGCCCGCCAGCCGCGTGCAGTGGATGCGCGACTGTTGCCCGGCACCGATGATGATGATGATGATGATGATGATGATGAGTCAAAGTCTCACCGACGGTCCCGTTGACGTAGTTGTCGATGGCGTTGGAGACGACGGCGCGCGTGACGCCCGGCCGGAAGCGCAGCGCGCGCACGCGCGGGTGGCAGCGCGTCCACCACAGCGCCGCCTTGCCGCCCGCCAGCCGCGTGCAGTGGATGCGCGACTGTTGCCCGGCACCGATGATGATGATGATGATGATGATGATGATGAGTCAAAGTCTCACCGACGGTCCCGTTGACGTAGTTGTCGATGGCGTTGGAGACGACGGCGCGCGTGACGCCCGGCCGGAAGCGCAGCGCGCGCACGCGCGGGTGGCAGCGCGTCCACCACAGCGCCGCCTTGCCGCCCGCCAGCCGCGTGCAGTGGATGCGCGACTGTTGCCCGGCACCGATGATGATGATGATGATGATGATGATGATGAGTCAAAGTCTCACCGACGGTCCCGTTGACGTAGTTGTCGATGGCGTTGGAGACGACGGCGCGCGTGACGCCCGGCCGGAAGCGCAGCGCGCGCACGCGCGGGTGGCAGCGCGTCCACCACAGCGCCGCCTTGCCGCCCGCCAGCCGCGTGCAGTGGATGCGCGACTGTTGCCCGGCACCGATGATGATGATGATGATGATGATGATGATGAGTCAAAGTCTCACCGACGGTCCCGTTGACGTAGTTGTCGATGGCGTTGGAGACGACGGCGCGCGTGACGCCCGGCCGGAAGCGCAGCGCGCGCACGCGCGGGTGGCAGCGCGTCCACCACAGCGCCGCCTTGCCGCCCGCCAGCCGCGTGCAGTGGATGCGCGACTGTTGCCCGGCACCGATGATGATGATGATGATGATGATGATGATGAGTCAAAGTCTCACCGACGGTCCCGTTGACGTAGTTGTCGATGGCGTTGGAGACGACGGCGCGCGTGACGCCCGGCCGGAAGCGCAGCGCGCGCACGCGCGGGTGGCAGCGCGTCCACCACAGCGCCGCCTTGCCGCCCGCCAGCCGCGTGCAGTGGATGCGCGACTGTTGCCCGGCACCGATGATGATGATGATGATGATGATGATGATGATGATGAGTCAAAGTCTCACCGACGGTCCCGTTGACGTAGTTGTCGATGGCGTTGGAGACGACGGCGCGCGTGACGCCCGGCCGGAAGCGCAGCGCGCGCACGCGCGGGTGGCAGCGCGTCCACCACAGCGCCGCCTTGCCGCCCGCCAGCCGCGTGCAGTGGATGCGCGACTGTTGCCCGGCACCGATGATGATGATGATGATGATGATGATGATGAGTCAAAGTCTCACCGACGGTCCCGTTGACGTAGTTGTCGATGGCGTTGGAGACGACGGCGCGCGTGACGCCCGGCCGGAAGCGCAGCGCGCGCACGCGCGGGTGGCAGCGCGTCCACCACAGCGCCGCCTTGCCGCCCGCCAGCCGCGTGCAGTGGATGCGCGACTGTTGCCCGGCACCGATGATGATGATGATGATGAGTCAAAGTCTCACCGACGGTCCCGTTGACGTAGTTGTCGATGGCGTTGGAGACGACGGCGCGCGTGACGCCCGGCCGGAAGCGCAGCGCGCGCACGCGCGGGTGGCAGCGCGTCCACCACAGCGCCGCCTTGCCGCCCGCCAGCCGCGTGCAGTGGATGCGCGACTGTTGCCCGGCACCGATGATGATGATGATGATGATGATGATGATGAGTCAAAGTCTCACCGACGGTCCCGTTGACGTAGTTGTCGATGGCGTTGGAGACGACGGCGCGCGTGACGCCCGGCCGGAAGCGCAGCGCGCGCACGCGCGGGTGGCAGCGCGTCCACCACAGCGCCGCCTTGCCGCCCGCCAGCCGCGTGCAGTGGATGCGCGACTGTTGCCCGGCACCGATGATGATGATGATGATGATGATGATGATGAGTCAAAGTCTCACCGACGGTCCCGTTGACGTAGTTGTCGATGGCGTTGGAGACGACGGCGCGCGTGACGCCCGGCCGGAAGCGCAGCGCGCGCACGCGCGGGTGGCAGCGCGTCCACCACAGCGCCGCCTTGCCGCCCGCCAGCCGCGTGCAGTGGATGCGCGACTGTTGCCCGGCACCGATGATGATGATGATGATGATGATGATGATGAGTCAAAGTCTCACCGACGGTCCCGTTGACGTAGTTGTCGATGGCGTTGGAGACGACGGCGCGCGTGACGCCCGGCCGGAAGCGCAGCGCGCGCACGCGCGGGTGGCAGCGCGTCCACCACAGCGCCGCCTTGCCGCCCGCCAGCCGCGTGCAGTGAATGCGCGACTGTTGCCCGGCACCGATGCCTATCACCTGCGTGTACACCTTATATATAGTATACGAACAGACGCCAGCGACTTCGCCCGCGAGCACATTAGTGCAACCACCAAAAAACTCGCAACCTGATCGAAGCGGAGCCAGGCAGCTGAACACACGCTCCGATGGGCAGACATTTTTACTGAAGGGTCTGGCTTAGATACGTCAAGTTTCCGTAAACAATATAAATTAATTATTCACAGTTTGTTTAAATCCCTTTTATTCATTAGTTCAGTTATTTTCAAATTGTTTATTTTATTAATAATTTTTTTAACATAGTAAAGTAATAGCTCACCTGACCATCCCTGGCATAGCAAACAGAATTGCTCTGCGTGTATTTAAGAGCAATGGTTGCCACGATGAGATCTCTTACAGCATTGGAGGGAAGCTCTTTCTTCTCTGTCACAACGTTGCTGAACAGTTCCGGTGTTATCTTAGCGTCGTTCCGTCTCTGCTCTAAGGTGAGTCCAAAGATAGTCTTTTGCTCAATCAGATCTGGAGTATAACTTGGATCCATCTGCAAAGAATTCAGTCATCGCATGAAATTTTCCTTGTGTATTTAATTTATATTATAATCAACATACATTGTATGAAATAAAATAAATTTCTTGAAAATGAACAATCATCATCATTATCTATTAGCCTATCAACGGCTACAGGGCCAGGCCTCCCTCCTTATAGGAGAGGGGATATGGAGCGTACACCCACCACGCTGCTTCAATGCGGGTTGATGAGCTTTGGGTGATAATGTTTCATTAATAACGATCACTATCAGATGTTGATGATAGTGATCGGGACCGATGGTTTAACATGTTCTCCGAGGCACGGGGGTGACCTAAAACTTCCAGACTCCGGGCTTGGAATGTACTGATCATTTCATAGAAGAATGAAAAAGCTCAGAATTATTCCGTGACCTGAACCAGGAATCGAACCCAGGACCTCGTGATCGAATCCACATAGGCTGACCACTAGACCAACGAGGTAGTCAAAATGAACAATATTTTTCAAATTATGTTTGTTTTGTTACATAAGCTTGAAAGAAATTAAGTATATTAGATTTTTATTTGGGGCCATTAAAGACCACCTTGATTTCCCAAAATCACCAAAATAGGCAAGGTGGCAGAACATTTAGAAAAGAAAAATGGAAATCTTATTCCCAAACTCATCTCTATCCTATCTCAGCTAGTTGACAATTTCCGATTCTGAAGAAAGAGAAAAAAATACATAAGGTCCTTTAAGCCAGATGTACAGAGCGTACACACAAATCTCTTTTTCTGAAACACAAGCAACACTAAAGCACATAAAAATTAATTTCCAATAAAAACACCCCAAGCAAAGTTCGGTCAACCATGTGCTTTCACTTACTTGTAACACGCAGTAGCCGCCTCCCTTCTTCTTCTTCAACAGTTCGAGCGCTTCCGGCGAGTACCCCGGCGCGATGATGCCATCGGACACTTCCCGGGATATGATCCTAGCGGTCACCTCGTCGCAAGGGTCTGACAGCGCGATGAAGTCCCCAAAGGAACTCATGCGGTCGGCACCGCGAGCGCGCGCGTACGCACACGCTAAAGGCGTAAGCTTGGGCAGCAGGTCCGTTACCATGCATACTGAAGCCTAGAAACATGTTACATTTTGCTTACTGCATTCCCACCCAAATCCCTCTATAATGTCGTATAAACCAGGGACTGTACATCATCATCATCATCGTCACATTAGCGATGTTCATTTCTGGATATAGGTTTTAGGTATTTTTGGGACTTCTAAACAATGATCCTAAGACATCTGTTGGGGGTCGACCAATGCACTTCTTGCACCTTAAGAACCCAACATCGATCAGCTCTTCTAACTGGAGGCCAAAATAGAGAAAAATCTGATTACTGTGTTTACGTTCGCACTTTATGCAATGCCACACAAACGGTCAGGGCATTTATGTACAATGTATAAGAGATGTTCTCAATGGAGGTGATAACAATATTCATTCACGCACAACGGCCAACATCGTGGCCAAGTGCGGAAAAAGCCCGGGAAGAAGAAGAAGAAGAACAATATTCATTTATCAAGAGTTGGTCTTTCATGACTGAGAATCGTGATCACACCCAGAAAGATTGTTTTTTATTTACCTTTCTAACTCTCATTATCATTTTTTATTATATGCCATTGATGGGTATAGATTTCCTTATTTTATTGGCATTGTAAGTATATTCATTATTCCCCCTAAATAACAAAAGAATAAGAATGACAGAACCATGATAGATATTTACTTCTCCTTCAGCCCGACAGCAACTCCAGCGGTTGTGACAAGTTTGAAGTTGTTGGCGGCCACCAGTTGCAATGCGTTGAGACCACCGTACAGGTTGATGAAGCCCGGTACTTTTTAGTTTCTTTATCAAATTACCTCCTCCTCAGTCAGAGGCAGCCCCACAGCAGCCCCAGCGGGTGAGACATGTTTAAAGCTGGTGGCGGCAGGTAGCCCCAGCGCCTGCTTCAACTCGGCCACCAGTTGCCACGCGTTGAGAGCATCGCACAAGTTGATGAAGCCTGGGGAACCGTTGAGTGTCTTCAGAGGCAAACTGTCGCGCGTTGTGAACACCTGCGCTGGCTTCTGGTGTGGATTCATACCTGATAGCAAATACAGTTATAACTGCAGTGTATATATTATTTAAAACATTACCCTTCTTCTGACGCAGTTGGGTGAAAAAAATTATGTCCAAATTAATAATTGAGATGGCACAATGACAGTAGAAAAAAGGAAGGAAAAGGATTTGATGCTGGCATAAGTCCATTTAGGAAATATGATGCTATCATAGTACTAAGGAAAGATGAGGCACCATTTCTAATTGGATTAGTTATCAGTTAACTATCATGTTAAGTGTATTTTATGGAAAATATATAAACTCACCGTATCTCAATGTGAGCTGCGCCTCGCCAGCTGAATATTGTTTGCGGAAATAGTCCGAGATGTGGACATCATACTGGGATGTATGTGTGAATGCTTTCAGAGCTAATTTTTGTCTGCAACAAGACACTGGTTATAACTTAATCAAGCCTAAGTTACTGAAGCGATTTAAATGAAATTTAGCACAGAGATAGTCTCGAGCCTGAAAAATGACATAGGCTACTTTTTGTCGAACTATCACAAAACAACATTTTGTGATAGTTCTCTCGGACGGATGTACGCTAGTAATACAAATTTATAAAGTTACAAATTAAATCGTATATTTATTTATATAACACTTGCAAAAGCTCGCGACTTCATCCGCGTGGATTTCTTTTTTATAATACCTACTTATTATATCAGATCTGCTTGCTACCAACCAGAGCTGTAACCAGCGATTTATGCGCCCTGTGCCAGCGTGCGTTACTGCGCCCTACAGACTTGTAACAGGCTCTAAATAAGGTATTGTTTGTATATGGTCTGGTCATTTCTGCGCCCTGTGCCTGGGCACCGCTGGCACTGCCCTAGTTACGGCACTACTACCATATAACCTATTATTTGATCCACCTGCAAAAACTGCATGAAACATGATCTATCAGTTTTTTTATCTCTCTCGTTTTTAAAATCGGCAGGCTCGTAAATATAAGTTGTCAGGTGTATTTCCTAAACACTGAACGAAAAAAGTACATACAAATTCCGAGATATTATATGTTACAAACCTTGTCTCCAATGAAGTCTGGTGATCCTTGCTGTTTTTAATCTCATCAATGAGCTGGTCATAATCACTGGGGTCACAGATGACGGTGACTCTATCATGGTTCTTGGCCGCGGCCCTGAGCAGTGTTACACCACCGATGTCGATGTTTTCCACAGCGTCAGCTATGCTAACGTTGGGCTTGGAGATGGTCTCAACGAATGGGTACAGATTACACACCACTACGCTTATCATGTCGAACTTTTGCCTCTTCATGTCGGCTTGGTCTGAATCTGTTAATCTAAAACAAGGGTATAACTTTAAATTTATTTTTTTTAATATTTAAACAGTCAATCTATAGATATTATTAAATTAATCCCCTAATAATCAAATGTTTTAAAAAGCTATACATAACGCTATGTTACAGTTTTTGATGAGGAAAAATAGTTATCAAAAAAAAATTTGCGCTAGCTAAGAGCTCTATGTGTGGGAGGAAGATATATTAGGGGAAGACTCAATTACTGGGCATAGCCATAGCTTTCACATAGGAGTTGGTCCAAGGGTCCAAAAATGATAAACTAGGTTACTTTTGCCTTAGTCTCTGTAGAAAAATAGGATTCCAAATGCAAATCTTAATAATCTTTGCAGTGGTATGCACCGTGGATTTATAAGACGGAGGTCCTGGGATCGATTCCCGGCGGGGCAGATTGAGGTTTTTCTTAATTTGTCTTGATCTGGCTGGTGGGAGGCTTTCACCGTGACTAGTTACCACCCTACCGACAAAGACGTATCGCCAAGCGATTCGGGTTTCCGGTACGATGTCGTGTAGAAACCGAAAGGGGTGTGGATTTTCGTCCCAATCCTAACAAGTTGGCCCGCTTCTATCTTAGACTGTATCATCACATTACATCAGGTGTGATAGCAGTCAAGGGCCAACTAGTGGTCGATAAAAAAAAATGTTTTATCTAACATCCACCCAATAATCCTAAACTCTAAACCGCTCTCTTATATACGCCTATATAGCATATAAAATTTGACCTTATTGAGCTTTTATAAAATAGAGTAATTAGTTATTACCTAGACAATATTCCCGCGTGTACAGCGGGATGTAAAGACTTGACGCGCCCCCCGAGCATTTCAGGGGCGCCTGTTATGTCGGAAACATCCAAAACCTTGAGGCCAGCGTTGCGGAGCGTTGTTGCGGTTCCTCCGCTGCCCACCAAGCCAAGACCAATGTCTGACAAACATTTGGCAAGTGGCAGCAGTCCAGTCTTGTCTGACACACTTAGTAGGGCTGCAAGAAAACATGAAATTTTATATTATTCTACTTGCTTATTTTTATTAGAATTTGAAAATTTTAAATACTTTTTTTTAATTTATTGTATTTTTTGGCTGCTATTGATACATCTGTCAGTAAAAATCACTATTAAATTGTTATTATTATCCTACTAGCGGAAGTCTAAGAACATCCTTGTATTGCAATTTGATAGATATTGAGATAAAAATGGTGCAATTAAAAGATATTCATAATATGTCATTGAGGACTTTTTGTAGTCTTTAAAAAGTAGTACCTACATAACAACCCAATCATACATTTTGTCATATCTCAAAGAGATCAGGCAGCATTTATGATGAAAATTTTCAGATGGCTTAAGTATTCAGTTACAAGCAATCCATTGAGTAATCTTTTAGTTTATTGCTAACAGACACAGCAAAAAAACTTCGTTTTATAATATACAGTCATTACATTAAATAATGTTTTACTTACTTTAAAAATAATTCAATATATCTCTTTTTCCTTAGGTTGCAATGAAAAGAGACAGAAGCTGGTATTAATAATATGGTATTATTAATAATAATATCCAATGTGAATGATACAAAATATTTATTAAAAAAAGCTTTACAGAAGTCTTACCTAACTTTCCATTGACAGCCATGTCTGAATCTTTTGACCTGTATTATCGTACTGTTTGGAGAGAGCACTGTTCGTAGCTCAATCTAACAGACTTGACCTCTCCTTGGGGTCCTGATAACAGAAAACTTGTTTTGGTAAACAAGATTAGGGTTGAGAAACAATTATTTATTATTTGCTAAAATATTTTTACAATTAATGATATGTTTAATAATATGTCTAATATGTCATTATTTTTAAACCCTTAGGAAAGGGGATATTATGTTTAGCTGCTTCAATAATGCTGATATTATACTTAAGTATTTTTTTACTTATATTATTCTAATAAATTTATGCTAATCATTTATTATGATGATAAATCATTCTGCAATGAGTAAATTCATTATTCTACATTTTATGTTTATTTAAGAGCTAAGAATATAAGAGTAACTAGTAAGTATATGAAGAGTTAATTATTTTCAGTGGAATTTCTATTGACTGACAGTCATGTGTAAAGTGCTTATTAAACAACATTACATGATAATGTTTCTGCCAACTTGGGATTTGCAGAAAGTTTATAGCTTGTCTAGGGAGAACATTCTTATAAAATCTGTATCACACAATCTTATAAGAACACTTACGAAATGCACTCTTCTTTACAGTGACATCTGTTAATGAGTAATCAATGTTGGTGTAGGCCTATATAATTTCAATTATTTCTGCCTTTAACATACACTGGTTATGGAACAAAAAAATAGATAAAGTAGTTAATAATTGCTTTATCTGTTTAAAAAAATAAAATTAGCTATTTGAAATTATTTTACTTCAGCTAAAGAAATGAGTTCAATAGTATAGTTATAGTTTGTAATAAAACAGACACAACCCTATTGCAATATGATGAAAATTAATGATGAAATATTCTTAATATATAATAGTAACATGATAAATTATGTAAGATAAACAATGTTCTTTATGTAAACAATAGCTACACTGTACTAGCTTTTATGTTTGTCTTCTCTCCATTTGTTTTCAACTAAATGAATTTTAACCAATATATATTTTACTCAAACATTATTATCTTAGCCCTCTACAGGTGGAGGTAAAAGGGTGGTGGTCTATTAAAATAAGCTAATAATAATGAAATTATTGTGAGACTACTACATATTAGATTTTATTTAGAAGTAAAAAATATTACTCTTTTACACCTCAGCACAAAAAAAAAGAGAAAACTGTATTTTTCAGGATACTGCTATTAGGCAACTACATATCTTTTTCTTTACATGAGAAATCTCTTTGTGCACAGCTTGGGCCTACAGGGCCCAGCCAAACATTCGATAAATGTGCTTTCAAACAACCACAATGAATCTTATCTTAAGAATAGCAAGCACTTATTCGATAGGATGGAAGACCAACTCGAATGGAGTAAGATCAGACTCAGAACAATCTGGTATATGTGCTCTTATAGCATTAACACTAAGAGACTTGCCAACTCCTCCCTGCTAAAGGATATTTAAAGGTATTTCTTGAAAGAAGATGTTGCTATGTGTTGTTGGCGGTTGGCCTGACCTGGCAATCGACCTGGACTTCATAAATCGTAGGTATTAGTTAACCACGGAACCCATAAACCAGTTTTTTCTTGATTTACATTATTATCGTCATAGTTTTATTTTTAATGATTATCTTTCCACGTCCACTCCAATGGGAGAAGGGTATAAAATACGTATAGAGAAAAGAAAAAAAGCTATGGGTTTTAATGTAATAAAAAATAATCATTTGTATAAAAACCTAGAAATAGAAACACTACATATTAAAAAAATATTGTTATAATTACCTTGAAGTCGGTCAGCGTGAAAGGTAAAGGTAGGTAATTTAAATTTTAATGTAGTTTGATTAGAACAAAAAATAAACAAAAACATGCCCCAATAAAATAACCTAACTTTACTTTTATTTTTAAATGGCGTGCAGTTTAGTCTGGATTCTAGTTCTTCTGAGCCAGTTAACTATCATTATAACAAAACTAATCCGCATGATTCAAGGATGAATGATAGTTTATTTTTTGAAATATTGATCTAAAATCAATATTTAAAAATGTATAATTGTATCTATTTGTATGTACATCTCTCGACTCAAAACTACTAGAATCTAGCCATATACAAAAACATAGCCATAGCCAAAGATAACTGACAGTTCTAGACGGATGTTCCATATTTCAAGATTCTGTGATCTTTTTTAAACAACGTGTTTTGCTTGTGTTGTACTTTCATATTTTGTTAATTAATAAATGTATTTTGATGATGTCTACACAACCAATTTCCAAGCCTCCTGGTAAAAGCTGGCGAGAAATAAACCAAGAACGTAAAGCACTTAAACGTCAAAGAAATGAGGAAAAGATAATAAAACGGGAAAAGCGCGCAGCTCTTGAGAAAGAAAAAGAATTGAAAAGCGAAGCAGAAACTAAGAAAGAGAACGCTGAAATATCTACTATTAGTATAGCTGTGCCGGGAACTATATTGGAAAATGCACAGTCTGCGGAATTACGTACCTATTTGGCCGGCCAAATCGCAAGAGCCGCATGTGTCTTTTGTGTCGACGAGATCATCGTATACGATGATATAGGAGATAAATTGAACACGAAAAAATCTAAATTGGAGGAGGTTGACGGTGTTAAAGTGGCGCGCCGGAGTTGCGTTCAGTTGGCAAGGATATTGCAGTATTTGGAATGTCCACAATATTTGAGAAAACATTTTTTCCCCCTGCATAAAGATCTTGAGTTTGCTGGCCTCCTGAACCCACTTGATGCGCCGCATCATTTGCGGCAGTCAAATGATTTTAGATTCAGGTCAGTTAGACTTTATTATTTCTTATAAATGGCAACTATATGGGACTCAATATTTTGTTTTCCTAATTCTTACAACCTGGGCATCTTTACGACAAGTGTATTCTATCATCTATACATACAATTAGAAAAATTTATAGTCAAGCTTCATTTATTTAGAATTTTTTTTATCTACCATGTATAAAAATGTTTTCTCGATCATTAGTATTAACTATTTTGTCTATTGTTAAATATTTTGACAATAGATTTTGCTGGTTCTTCTTTCTCTTGGTTGTTGTTGTATTGATCTGCTGACACTGATTCCAGATGTTTGTTTTCAATTATTTTTATCTCAATTGCTACAGGGAAGGTATTACAATGAACAAGAAAGTGAAACCTGGACGAGGATCTCAAGTCAATGTCGGCTTATTACAAGATGTGTCCACTGATAAACTATTAAACCCAGGGATACGAGTCACAGTTAAGATGACTAATGCTGAGGGTGGCAAGAAGTTAAAAGGAAAGATAGTCAGCTTGGCAACACCAAGGGCTGAAACAGGAGTTTATTGGGGTTACACTGTGAGAATAGTAAACAGCTTGAGTCAAGTTTTTACTCAGTGCCCTTACAAGGATGGGTAGGTATTTGCTTACTAACAATACAGGATATTGGCTAAATTATAATAATCTTTCTATGACTGAGACTAAATATTGATAATCATCTCCTTATCATTACATAACATGAAACAAAGTCACTTTGTTCTGTATGATTTATGTGATTCAAGAGAAAGGTTTATGTGTGTAATTACATACATAACATAAAGCCTTATTCCCGTAGGGGTAGGCAGGGACCATATCCCTCCATTTACCACAGTCCTTGCATACTTCCTTAGCTTCTTCCACTCTCATGAATTCTATCATACAAGTTTGTTGGTTTAGGGTACTCTCGACCTGGCCATTATTTAAAATGTCCTAAATTTGGTCCAGGAACATTTGCCTAGGCCTTCCCCTTCTAACATTTCCATTCACCCTCGCCTTGTAAATCTCTTTTGTTAATCTTCTTTCATCCATTCTCTCTACATTTCCAAACCATCTAAGTATCCATTTCTCAA
The DNA here is from genome assembly GCA_034621355.1 of Mycalesis mineus. NCBI lineage: Eukaryota > Metazoa > Arthropoda > Insecta > Lepidoptera > Nymphalidae > Mycalesis > Mycalesis mineus. The sequence goes on along the minus strand of CM067892.1, from coordinate 6,721,110 downwards.
TTTTAGTCATCTTCTTTCTTCATCATGCATAATATAGTAGATAAACACTGATAATTTTAGAGGTTTCTGATGTGATGTTGTAAATTTAAATTTTATGTGCTTATATTGCAAATTAGCTAAACCCTACGAGATATATCAAAATGATATACTACAGTATTGAACACCTTAAAACAAACAAAAAGTCCACAATAGTATGTCTAACTCTTAGGAATAACCCACAATAACCATTTTAATCATTTACTTTCAACCAAAAGTAATGGCTTCTTCTTCTTCGATTTAAAGCAATACTGCATTGATTCTTACTATTGCGCTTTACAGCATCTAATTTAAGTGAATATTTTCCAAGATATATAAGATTCAAAATGCGGGGACATACACTTTGCCCTATAGCACTTTATGATTAGCAGCAATAGCACGCTTTTATATGTCTAATGACAAAAAGCTGTAAAGGTAGTATATAAAGACATTCTTTAGTATACTTTAGTACCAGTATTGCACCTGTGCAAAGCCAGGGTGTGTAGCTAGTAATTAATAAGTTAGGTATTAGACTGTATTATTTGAATTAATTTATTTTCTATTTACATTCCAATAAATAATTAAATGTACTTTTCAGTTAGTCCCTAGGACTATACAGTTATACACTATTAAAAATGGTTGACTGGGATTTATAATTATTTAACAAATAGTTGCAAATGTTACTTTGAATTTGTATTGCAGCAAAGTAACAAAAACATGATTAATATATTTGACAGATTTTTTTTTATTTTTTCCAGATATGACCTTACAATTGGAACATCTGATAGAGGCACATCTATAGATGATTTGCCTGACAAAGGAGTACAATACAATCATGCTCTCATAGTTTTTGGAGGCTTACAAGGAATAGAAAGTGCTCTAGAAAGTGATGAACAGTTACAAGTTAATGAGGCTTCATTGCTTTTCAATCATTATATAAATGTTTTACCCAATCAGGGTTCAAGGACTATACGGACAGAGGAGGCCATACTCATAGCTATGTCAAGCCTAAGAACAAAATTAAAAGCAAGCAATGAACCCATGGTATTCAAAGATAGTGGTATAGCTGTTAGTAACACATTACCTTTGTCAAAACCAGATTTATCAAGTGATGACAACAATTTAGATTTAAGCAGATTTGATTAAAACTAAGAAATATTGATAGGTTTTTTTATTCTATAAAAATACAAAATGTTTGACTTAATTATAGGAATGTGTACATTGTTAGTACATTTATTTTAATAAAGCAATAGTTAGGAATAGCACCACAGTTTTGTTTCATTTATTTAGATCTATTCTTCCCTTCAACATATTTTTGCAACAAACTACAAACAACAGTAAACTATCTAACACATTGACACATGAAAATCATTTATGTATACATTCGGTGATGAACATACATAAGCTAAATACATTGTTTCTTAGATAACTTATTCATATGTGCCATATTTTACTATGTGAAGTTCAACACATGGCTCTATTATTTATATATATAACATTTTCTTATGTCGAAAAATATAGAACATGCAAAAGCATTATTTTTTATTAATGACATTATTCACAGTATCCCTCAGAAGATTTATAGTTGCAGGTTGGTCAGCAGCGCCGATAACAGCTGTTCCAGATACAATCCAGTTAGCCCCAGCCTAAAATAAATATTTTTATTATTATAATGACAAAGCTTCTAAGTATTTTATCTTTATTCCATCGATCTTTCTATTTGACTATGAATGAGATATTGAGATAAAATCATGACTATCTGACACTTTCTTTTTAACTTATTTCATAAGGATTATGGAAATTTAAACTTTAAAAAAAGAAAATCGAAGAGAAATATGTTCCCTTTTATTGTTATATAAAATGCTACTATTGTACAAAAATTTTCTTTTTGAAATTCGAAATGGGTATAAAATGATGAGCAAGACTTTGCAAGGCATGCAATAATTATGTACTAAGAGCTGACTTGTGTGCAATCAGAGGCATTGATTTTAAACTTTGTATGCCTGTAAATTTTATTTGACAAAAATGCTATGAAAGTGCATTTTGAAATAACAATATAACTTTTCAGAAATATTATTATGTTCAGCTTTTGAACACAATAATTACTTACATTAGCACAACAATTTATTGTAGAGGGACCTACTCCACCATCCACCTCAATGTCTAGTAATGGATAATTTTCTCTAAGATGCTTTACTTTTTCCATCTGATTTTCCATAAACTTCTGGCCTCCGAAGCCAGGTTCTACTGTCATTATAAGTACTAAGTCTGCCATGTTTATGTATTTCTCAACTTCAGCTACTGGTGTACCAGGTTTTATTGCCACCCCAACCTGGAATAAAAATGGTAAGTACTTTTTAAGGTAAGAATGTTTATGGTGAAATAAAAGTTCAAGGTGTGTTTGCATTTGACCTCAAAGTACCTAGTTCAATACTTGTGTGATTTTATATATTTATTGTTAACCTGGGGATGAAACATCTTTACATGTTAATGTATTGGTTGTGTATTAGTTCACTCATAATAAATGATGAACAACTGAGTTTTGTCAATTATGATATTTAGAATAGGGAATTTACTAAGATAGGCATTATTAGTAGTTAGTTAACTGTTATATCTTACCTTCATGCCATGTTCCTTTATCTTTCTGCAGACATCTTCAACATTATTAACTGGTTCAATGTGAAATGTGTATTGATTAACACCAGCATCAGCCATAGGAGCAATCCACTAAAATGAGAAAAGATTTAATTTAATGGTAATGTTGGTACCTATTACAACATATTTCTTACAGTAATCACAATTTAAAAGAATGTGCTTGGTTGAAATAAAACATATTACAAGTTGTACATATAAATATTAGTTAAAATTTAAATAGGTACACAATTATTGGAAGTTACTTGAAATATACCTGCTCAGGATTTGACACCATCATATGAGTTTCAAAAAAGGCATCCTTTATTTTACCTCGAAGACACTTCACTACTGGATGCCCAAATGATAGATTGGGGACGAAATGCCCATCCATAACATCTAAATGTAAATAATCTGCACCATTATCCAGGAGTTTCTGAGATTCTTCATATAACTTCGATAAGTCTGCATTAAGAATACTAGGCCCAATCAAAGCTTTTAAGTGGCGACTCATTTTAATGTATATGTTATATACAAACTAGTTAATAGATAGTGATCCTTAATAGTTAAAATAACTACTGTAAAAGATTATAAGTAAGATTTTATAGGTTATCGTTATCACTTAACTTGTGTTATCATGCCCTTTTGACATTTGTGTATATTAGTGATGAGCCAATCGACTTGATACTCGACTGTCTATACGAGTTGCGCTTAACTCGAACCGACTCGAGGTGTCAGTTTATAAAAAAACGTGTGTCTCGGGAATTCGGGATGCCTGACACAAGTGATAAATTAAATACAGCTAACGCTGTGGGTGAGAGTGGACGAGCCTGTCTACCGCTTATGGAGGGTAGAAGAAAGGAGGATCATCTGTGTATATGAAAAAGTGTCCGTCAAAATGTATTAAATTAGGATGGCGCCACAGTTGCATCAAAGTAACTCTCAAAAGAAGCGCCAAATATTTTTAGAGTATATTTTTTTTGTTTTGAGATTTACGTCCACTTGGACAACTTTTCACAACACAAATTTTACCCATAACTGTTCTGTTATTCACTCACTTTTTCATAAAATTAAATGTTTAAATATCAATAACCGTACTATTTACTGTTTACGAATAAAATCACTCAAATGCACGTTTGGTTATAATTCTGTAAGGTTTAATTACCACAATATTTTGTACAACGCAATTGTTGAAGTCTCAAATATAATTAACTACTTTAGTCGAATAGTCGATAATGAAATTAAATTATTTAACTCGCATAGTTCAATTATCTACGATTGCAAATTTACCATACCCTGTGCATCCACTAGCGCGATTGTGGAGGATTTTTGAGCTGTTATTTAACGCATACAACTGGACACTTTTTCAACTTTTCTCCCATATAAGATGACTCTCCTTTCCTGTATTCTCCATACTCTACCCTCCATACTACCGCTGTCTGTTAGTGACAACTGACACCAGTCTGTCTGGGTACCTGGTTTGGCACGTTTACATTAAATATTAATAAGAATGACACCTTCTTTAGGTGACTTCAATCTATTCTTATAACCCGTAATATCAAGGTCAACGTTGTAGTAATAAGGTGGTCATAATTCTCGTGTGGTCATATATATTTTATTTATAGTGTATAGGCTAGCGCTTGGCTACGATCACGCCTGATGGTAAGCGAAGATGCAGACTAAATAGAGGCCATAAATGACTTGATTCCAGGCCGTTAAATAAATTTTAAAACACACAATGTATATATTTCATGTATGGAGAGTACAGGTAAGGAGGACAATCTTATATGGGAGAAAAGTTGAAAAAGTGTCCAGTTGTATGCGTTAAATAACAGTTCAAAAATCCTCCACAATGGCGCTGGTGGATGCACAGGGTATGGTATGAATGTAGCAATCGTAGATGAATTGAAGTATGCCGAGTTAAAAAATTTAATGTCATTATCGACTTAAGTAGTTAATTATTGAGAACTTCAACAATTTACGTTGTACAAAATATTGTGGTAAATATAACCTTACAGAATTATAACCAATTTCAAAAAAAATGATTTCAAAAGTTTTATTTTGTATTTGGCGCTTCTTTTGAAAGTTACTTTGATGCAACTGTGGCGCCATCCTAATTTAATACATTTTGACGGACACTTTTTATATACAGAGATTGTTCTCCTTACCTCTACTCTCCATAATTTCATGCTTTATAATTTGTTTTAAAGTTAAGTTAATAATAGATGGCGTTGCTATGCCAAGTAATGAATGAGGAAGTATTTACTCCGGCCGTTAAATAAATTGACTCAAAATACACAAAATATATATTACATATTTTAATTAGTTTTAAAGTTAAGTTAATAACATATGGCGTTGCTGTTCTAAGTAATGAGTGAGGAAGTATATATATGTATTTATTATTGAAGATATTCCTTTAGTACCTGTACAACTTCCTGTTCATGTACCTAATAGAAATGTGAACATCCGATTTGTATACGGATTCGACACCTGACTGTGGGAATGAGCTAGGACTTGACCAACTAGATCATCTACTCCGAAAAAAATATTATGTTTTGCTGAATTTCATTTTTGTATTGTTAAATAAATGTTAATAATCATTAGAGTGTTTATACCAGTCAATTTAATTGTACTGTTTTGTTCGATAAATTATTCTCTATGTGAAAATGAATCGTATTGTAATTCTAAATTCTGCAATAACTCTAAGCAACACGTTATGTGTCAATTTCAGGTTTGTTACTAGATAGGTACATAAATTTATGATGTCTTGTTGCGCTAGTGGAGCGAAACCTACTAATCTGTGCTAACATAGTAACTTCATTTGAGTTACAATTTTCTGACATCCGAAACTAAGAGGAAACGTACCTATAATGTTTTATATTTTTGTCTGTTGTCTGTGTAGCAACGAGTCTACAAAAAAGAAAAATCATTAATCAAAAGTACAATGAAATGAATATCACCGAATGTCCAAAATTGTACATCTTTTGTTATCCGATCTTACAGCGCGCGCTATTAGCGTCTTTTCTCTGTCTTTATTGCTAACGTTCCTACCACTGGTACTTTTAACCGACGAAAAATCGGAGGAGGTTCTCAAGTTGACACGTATGTTTTTTTTTATGTAGGTATGAGCATGCATAATTTTTTGTTCATTGATGAAGAGATTGTTATTAATTTAAAGCATAAATCCTTTGTAGTCGCCAGATCCAGCACGCGACTGTATAAATTATGAGAAACTATTCGCCACAGAAACGGAAAAACAGAAGATTCTACACAGAATAAACAGTCGAAGAAATAAAATCTCTTCGGGCGAAATACGTTCTCTGCCGCCTGCGGAGAATATGTTAAAATTGGTAAAACATCAATACCTAAATAGATTAAGTTTGGCTGGTGGGAGGCTTTCGCCGTGTCTAGTTACCACCCTACCGACAAAGACGTACCGCCAAGCAACTTAGCGTTCCGGTACGATGTGGTGTAGAAACCGAAAGGGGTGTGGATTTTCTTCCTACTCCTAACAAGTTAGTTTCCATCTTAGATTGCATCATCACTTAACATCAGGTGTGATAGCAGTCAAGGGCCAACTTGTAGTCGATAAAAAAAAAAGTTTGTAAGCAGTTATTAGATATTTACAGTTGCGGGATTCTTTATATCATCATAAGCCTATGTTTTAAGAGTCACTGCAGGAGCAGATTGTGTTCTCTCGGAATTCTTTTCTATCTGCTCCTACTCTCTTCTGAGAGGATGTTAGGATTGGGGGGTCTAGGGTGATAATGTGAGATTATGTTATAATCACTATCAGATGCTAAGTACAATGGCCCGACCATCGTACTTAGCATCTGATAGTGACCGATAGCATAACGTTTCTTCCGTTCGTTTCCATATTCAGTCTGAAAGAAATAATCTATACTAATATTATAAAGCTGAAGAGTTTGTTTGTTTGTTTGAACGCGCTAATCTCAGGAACTTCTGGTTCGAATTGAAAAATTATTTTGTGTTGAATAGACCATTTATCGAGGAAGGCTTTAGGCTAAATAACATCACGCTGCAACTATAAGGAGCGAAGAAATAATGGAAAATGTGAAAAATATAGGGAAAATTATTCATCCTTGAGGGCTTCCGTTGCGTGCGCTGCGAAAACGGTTCAAGATACCAAAAATATATGTACGAAAGAATTATTCCTCTTGAAATGATCTAAAAAAATGTTCACGACAGTATATGTCTATCTTTTTTTTTAATTAACTTTTTTTTTAATTAACTCACTAGGACCGTTTTTATGGTAATCAAATTTAAAATATTAATGTAATAATCATTTAATTCATATGCTTAAGTTTACGTCGTTATTTATACAACTAAACTTAAACCCTTATCAAAATAAATTATTTAATAATCACAAGGATATTATAGAGATAACATTTGCCTTTTACAGTATGTTAATTAGTTATATAGTTTCGGAGATATTACAAAATTTCTAAAAAACAACACTGCCGCTATATCGTCCTCGTAAGTTGACCTCCTCCGTGTTATGTTATACGTACTGAATACGGGTCAACATTTTGGTTTTGATATTCTTTGAGAATTCGATCTCTGATCGTTTGCATGCGATATCGATATATCGATATTATCGATACGAAAAAGTTTGTTCGTTTGTTTAAACGGGCTAATCTCTAGATCTGCGGGTCGGATTGTAAATCATTTTGTTTATTATGAAAGCTAGACTTAAAAGTGAAATAGACTATTTAATACAAGCTATACACATTCGCTTGCCATAAATATATATTGTTAATGTTAATGTATTGTAATATCGTACAATGTTTGACAAAAATCTAGATCTTTAGTAGGTGCCTACATGGGACGGGGCGGAGGATATTGCTTCAGGGGAAACTATAAAAAATTAAATTAAGAGGGGTAGTGGGGAAAGAGCATACTTTATATAAAAGTCTGTCTTTAAAATTAAAAGAGTACCTAAGAGGTTTTCACGCGGACGAAGTGGCGGGCGACTGCTAGTATTTCATAAATTTAAAAGCTTAATATTTTTTAGCTAGACCCTGGTCTCGGATCCAGGACCTTGGGATTCAAAGATATTATATATTGAACTTGATGAAGATTCTTTAGGCTAAAGGATTAATAAAATTCGTGAAAATAGTAAACAGTTTAAAAATTAACAGGAATGGAGCGAAGAATTGGAAGTTATAGCGCAGAGATGGGCAGATCAGTGTTTTAACAATTTCACAGACGTAACGAAATGGTGTCACGACTTGGGTAAGTTCCTTAAATAATTTGTCCTTAGACCTGCGACCTTAAGAACCCCTCAGACAGTAAATCACTCGAGATTTACGATAATCCACTAAAAGTTTACAGTCTACTTGATAAACAGTGAATACCTAAGTTCTTTTATTACTATTCTCCGCAAAACACAAATTGAACCATAACGAAGTTTGACTTGGTTATTTAAATTTATCAACGTAACATTTACTTCATGATCGTAGCATGGAGCCGTGGTCTTTACGAAATCCTTACATTTAATAAAACAAAGGCTCCCGTTGCGTCTGTGTCTGTTCACGATAAACTCGAGGACTACTAAAAGGATTGTCATGGGGCTTCCACCAATAGATACAGAAGTTTTTGAGAAGGGTATTAGTTTATATATTATCAAGGTTTCTCTTTAATAGGACTCCAAACAAGTCCGCGATGGCATATATCCTCTCTATCTATTAAAAGGGCTCACGTATATTTTTATTTTTTTGATGTTCTTGAAAGGATGCATATCTACACTATTTTTATCGTAGGCGAAGTTGCGGGCGTCTGCTAGTTTAATAATAATTGTCAGTCTGTTATGGTTTCGCCACGCAGCGAACGGGGCGGGACGGCGACGTAAAGCAGGCGTGACATGTAATGTTGTAATGTATCGAATAGTTAATGTGAACATGTTTCACAGTTACTACAATTTATGTACTACTAATATTTCATCATCATCATCATTATCAGTATATTAACGGCCCACTACAAGGCCAGGCCTCCCTCCTTATAGGAGAGGGGACATGGAGCGTACACCCACCACGCTGCTCCAATACGGGTTGGCGGGCTTAGGGTCATAATGTTTTAACTAATATTTATAGCAAAATTTTTTTTGACCTGACCATGATAGAATAAGGATTGAAAAGGTTTGTACGATGAGCTGTAATCAGTTGGGACATAACTAGATAATCTATTGAGCAGAACGCTTGAGAGTATAGCCATAATAAATTTTAGTTTTAAAATACACAGAAAATAGTACCGTGGGTCAAGTCATTGGTACGATCTATGGCGATGCGCCTGGATTAACTGCTGCTTCGATCGTGGATTTGTGGTACATGGAGTTACTGAACATGAATGCATCGTATCTGGGAAGTTATACTCCGTAAGTACCTGTTCTAAATGTAGGCGACAATTCTAAGAACTAGAAGCGTGGACGAATCGGAGAAATAAACAGGAACTTGTCTTTAATTTATGTATTGCGTCTAAGAGATTGGTTATAGTATTTATGGCGCAGTTGGAAAAATTATATTTCATTGCAAAGAGGTTTCTGTGTTGGAATCCTAGTTTAGTTAATTTAAATCACAAGTTTTTTTAATGTATGTTCTTTATCAGCTTAGGTCGGAAACTAACGGACACAAGGCGAATCTTGTGGTAGTGACTACCGGCAAAAGACGGTTCTCAAATCTTGTAATTGGTCCAACTTAGCCCACCATCACAATATGCTCTATCACTTAACATTATCGTAGAACATCATGTCGATTCTTAAAAAAAATATTAAATGTCATTGGAGAATATCGATTTCCGTTGAAACCATTGTACATCGGCTTTAAAACTGACATTTTTTTAAGAATTGACATACAGTTATATAATTAACAAAAAAATTAGCCTACGTAATAAAACTATATAGTCGTTAAACAAAATTTTTGAACGGAATTTTCAAATTTAACAAAACGAACGGAATGGAGGAGACAGAATATTGTTATACAATTCAATTTTTAGGATCTCAATGATTTTTTTTTATGTATGACCATGCATAACTTTTTACAGAGTTGTCCGATTTTGATAATTCTTTTTTTCAATTTTTTCAATTCTTCAAATTTTGGAGGCACGCTTACAGTGATTTCGGTCTTTGTCTCGGTATCGGTAGTTTTTAGGCTACTGGTGCCATATAATATACTATGACAGTATAGTACGAGTACGTTACGTGGCAATAAATCACTAAAAAGTAAGAAATAAAAATTTTTAACAAAAAACAAAACCGATTCAAAACGCACTAAAAAGTAAAAAATAACTGGGTCATTTAGTTGCTTTAATTTACTTTAGCATATCTAGGAGTCGGTGCCAGCCAAGGTTTCTTTTTTAACCGACGAAAAAACACGGAGGAGGTTCTCAATTCGACACGTATATTTGTTTTTTTTTTTTTTTTTTTTTTTTTTTTTTTTTTTTTTTTTTTTTATGTATGACCACGCATAACTTTTTACAGTGTTGTCCGATTTTGATAATTCTTTTTTTATTAGAAAGGGCATACATCCAAGGTGGTCCCATTGTCCTCATGTTAGGATCTACTGATGATATCCTGGGGAAATTGAAGGAACTCTTCAAATTTTGGAGGCACGCTTACAGCGATTTACTAGTACCATATAATATACTTGACAGTATAGTACGAGTTTAAATATAAAAAGTTAGAAATAAAATTTTTTAACAAAAAATAAATTAAAAAGTAAAAAATAATTGTATTTAGTTCTTTAATTTACTTAAGCAATTGAGTCGGTGCCAGCCAAGGTTTCTACTTTCAAGGACGTTACCTAGAACCCACAAACTGCTTTACTACGTAAAATAAATGTTCCTTAAATTTAAGTAAATTAAAACAACTAAATGACACAATGCTTCCATTCCATCAGTAAAAAATTTTATTAAGGACGTTATCAAGAACCCACAAACTGCTTTACTACGTAAAATAAATGTTCCTGAAACTTAGCTGGCACCGACTTCATAGATATGCTTAAGTAAATTAAAGCAACTAAATGACCCAGTTATTTTTTACTTTTTAGTGCGTTTTGAGTCGGTTCTATTTTTTTAATCATAATGATTGTTTTGTAAGTATCTTAAAATGATTTATAGGATTTTTTCTAGATCGACGCTTACTACTTCGGAACACTACGACGATTTCACTCAGCTGATATGGGCTGAATCTTCGCGTGTTGGATGTGGAGGAGTTAAATATATGGTAATCAATCTTTTACGGATGCTTTAGATACGTTTTTACTAATGTACCTAATAAAAAGGTAAGAATAAAACTGATGAAATATTGTCCATTGTTCTTTCAGGAAATAAAAACGGAATCACATGAAGTGAAAAATAGGACTGTTTATAGACTAATTTGCAACTTTTCACCGAGTGGTAATATTATAGGGCAAGCTGTTTACAGTAGCGGCATACCTTGTTCACGATGTCCACAAGGTAGACATTGCGACGCGGAATACCAATTTTTATGCTGTAAGTTAATAAAAGTTTTAATTATGACTTAAAACAAATTAAGTAATTTGCTTTAAGTTATTGCCACATTATCTATTACTTTTATACTTTCAGGATTCTTAAATAAGATTTTATCTTACTAAGTTTTTCTAAACTAAGAAACTATATTTATTTCAAATGTTTTTCGTATTTAATTAATATCGAAATTAGATCATTCGGTACTCCTACCTATATTACGTATTTATTTATTGCAGCATCATATCCCCAAATAGACGAAACAAACCACAAGATTGATGAGTTGCAATCATCTACAGAATATAAACACTTTCCTTTTGATCACACCACATTAAATGGACTCGTTAATACTAATGAAGATAAACTAACCAAAACTGAAGCTAAAGCACATTTAAGTTTAATTAAAACACCAAACGCAACAATAACAGATATCATAAATGATAATGATACTTACTACGATTTTCTTTCCCATTTGTTTGATATCACATCAACAGAAGCTATTGATTTAAAACCTACAACTCTACCATGCAAGGATATCTTGGCAATTGATGACTTTATAGAACTATTGAAAAACAAGTTAAAAAATGATCAATCTTTAAAAGACCTATTATTATCATCGAATACAACACTAACTCCAGATTCTACTTTAACGGACAGAACTGTTGCTGCTATAGTCAATCAACTTTATAGCAAAAAAGAAACAACCACTATCAGTATAACAACAGAAGATCAGAATATTAATTCAACTCTGCTTGCTGATTTAGTTGAGGCCGTTATTTTTAGACACAGTGGTAAGTCCACGTGAAACATGATATAGGTACATAATTATGTACACTTTCCATCGAAATAACTTAGCAGCTTAAAATTTAAAATCTGTTTGTTTTTCTTGTTTCATATCTCAAAAGCCAAAAATTAAGCCCTTATTATTAAGTGAACCAATGAAACTTTAATTAACAAAAGAAGTGTAGTAAGTAGATTTTAAAATAAAACCATATTTTTTTAATTATGGACATTTTATATGTTCCGCTAAATGTGCCGGTGTGTGTACTAATATTTCAAATACGAAAGCAACTCTGTATGTTTGTTGCTCAATCACAAATAAACCGATTTAAATGAAATTTGGCACAGGAATAGTTTGGACTCTCAGAAAGGACATAGGCCACATTTTGTCAATCTATCACAAAACATAACTTCTTGCGGATGGAGTCGCAGCCGTCCGTTAGTCTATAATAAAGGGCTAAAAATAAGATTCCTCTTGCAGGTATATATTCAACAACTGAAGAAAATATAAGTCTACATACACAAATTGTACCGAATGTAATCCCTATTAAAATACAAGCGCAACTTGGTGAAGTACAGGCTAATGCCGAATTCACTGGTCATTATTTTTTCCCAGAGGAAGAAGAAAAACCAGAATCCGATACTACTGAAGCTTATACTGACTTAGAAAGTTCAAATATTTCAGAAATATCTTTAGAAATTGACGAATTAAAGAAAAATAGAGCAACAAAAGATTTTTTAGAAGAAATTCTGGAATCAGACTTGATGACTGACAATGGAATGACGGATCGCGTTGATTTGAATAACAATGGTACAATAATTTTGTGAAAAATTAAAGTTAGCGGTATCTCATTTAAAATTAAATGTATAAAATTAATTTCAGTGGGAAAAAAATGTAAAAATAATTATTTCAAAGAGAATGAATTTTATGACAGCAAGAAAACGAAGAGGATTAAAAGAAAATTACAGCATAATATTGCAATGGAAGTAGAACATGGAGTCTTTATAACATACAACGATTTATTAAAACAGCTTGCAGCTGATATAAGACTTTTAAAGTTAAATGAAATATTTTTTTGTAGTTCTGAAAATACAAAAAGTTTCGCAAGTAAAATATATGGGAGTATGTATGTTAATTTTTATTTTAATATAATATTTCTGCTTTACAAACAAATAATAAATATGTAGTTATAAATATACACAAAAATATTTAAAAGCCATTATAAAGAATATAACAAAGTTGCAACAACTTAATTTGTTATTGCGATTACAAAGACATTTATGGTAAGAATATGATTCTTTTGCCCGTTTCCACGTCTCAATAATTTTGTTAACTACGTAATAATATAAATCACCGTATGATAATAAATTAGTTTCGAAATTCATGTGACTTACAGATCGTCTTTTTACATACTTAATTTTCATCTCTGATGCTTTATACGTATAATCTTGTCGTTTACTTCTATTATTTCCATCATAACAAATGCAATTGTGAAAAGTTTCATTTAATAAAGATTCTGTTTGCTGTAAAGTTTTAAAAATTGTTTTATTATCGTTGCCACTCAATAAATTATTGTTGGAACGTCTGTTAAGGGACCGACGTTCACAATAATCTTCGTCATCACCCGGTTCTGGTTCAGGACTTGTTGTTTCAATTGGTAAGGTCGCCATTTTATTTCTGTTCATATAGTCACGCGTACACGTAGAGGTGCGTGTACACCCTTCCACGTAACCTGGTGGAGTTCGAGAGCCACCGACTGCATTACCGCCTCCCCCTGGAATAATACTACCCGCACTATCCGTTAATGATGCTGCTGTCCATGTACAAGTTAACTTGCGGGTACAGTGTTTCATACGGAGGTAATGTGTATTAAAGGAGTACTCTGGTGTATTTTCTGTTGTTGTTGTTTCATTTGCAACCTCTGTTGAAGTATTAGATTCTCTAAGTATTTGCTTTTCATCGTAATAACGGCGACCACCTGATTCCTCAGCATTATGCTTTCTAAGATGCATAAGTTCGTCAAATGATAAATATTTTTCTGTAATGCGTTTTCCATTGCTACTACGATCTCTAAAAGTTACTGTGATGGACTCAGTTTTCATAGTAGATTTTGATTGTTTTCGAGTTCTTTGATTTTTAAAATTTTTCCTTTTTGACAATGTGGTATACCTCATGGATTTTAGTTGAGGTTTATTTCTGTTTACATACTCGTCCATTTGCCAAAATGGCTTAAAATTTACTTCTTCTTCTTCTGCCACCCTTCTTTTTCGTTCACTAAAATAATTATCATCATCATTATATGCCTATTAACGGCCCACTACACGGCCAGGCCTCCCTCCTTATAGGAGAGGGGATATGGAGCGTACACCCACCACGCTGCTCCAATGCGGGTTGGCGAGCTTAGGGTGATAATGTTTCATTTAATAACGATCACTAACAGATGTTGATGATAGTGACCGAGACCGACGGCCTAACGTGCTCTCCGAGGCACTGGGGTATTACAACATCAGCTTCCAGACTCCAGGCTTGGAATGTTCTGAACATTTCATAGAAGAATGAAAAAGTCCAGAATTATTCCGTGACCCGACACAGAGATCGAACCCAGCTCGAACCATCCTCGTGATCGGAGCCATATAGGTTAACCACTAGACCAACGTGGCAGGCACTAAAATAACACTCAATTAAAAAAGACGTGTGGCACTCGGAGACTGCCGCGATAAAGCTATTGCATAGAAGTTAAGCAACATCGGGCGCGGTCAGTACTTAGATCGGTGACCGCCTGGGAACACCGCGTGATTTTTATTTCTTATTTTTTTAATTTGTTTATTTTGTTTATTTAAATTTATAAACATATAATTATAATTGCATAAGTTTTTTATCAACTTATGCAATTAAAAATAAAATTAAATTAAAAAAGTCAACATCACGCGGTCACCCATCCAAGTACTGACCGCGCCAGATGTTGCTTAACTTCGGTGATCGGACGAGAACCGCTGTATTAAACATGGTATGGGCGTTGGCGAACAAAGACGCGAATAAAACAATCTGAAAAAACTAAAAAAGGTGGGGGTGTTAGGTTTTTTCGTTACGGAATTTCTGGTTTCGGTCTCCACGCTCAAGGCCCGCGATAGAAGCTATGCAATAGCTTAAAAATAATTACCGCACCCTATGTGATTAGGTAGATATTAATTTACCTGCCTGTTATTTCGTTGATGTTTCCGTCTGTCTAAAACTTTTAGACGTGATAACCATGGACTATCATCTGGAGAATATCTATGTGTGCGATGGTCTTTTGATAACGGTCTGTTTGTAGTATGCTGATTATAAGAAAATACATTATCATAATAATGAAAATCACTTTGTTTTTCTAATTTTTCATCATAGATATTATCTTTGAGAGTCCTGAGCATATGTTGACAGGGCTTGGTTGGACAATTTACGTTAACACAGTCGCAGTTGGTAGTGAAACAACATCTATTAGGGTTGAATGCAGTCGAAAATGTACTACATGCGCAAAATTCCAGTGAGGTTGGAGGCGTAGTAGTTTGGCAATCTTGTTTTCCACATTTATGTGTTGTCATTACACAACCATTAGTCTTATGATTGTTAGTTTTGAAACCTCTTGTACATTTATTTACTTTGTTACAAAGACCGCAGTCTGTTGATTCATGACTTGTAAGTTTAATTCCTGTTTTACGGGTACACTTTTGATTAACATTATGTTTCCTGTAATCTTGATGTTGGTCCATATAAACATTAAGAGCTGTAGTTGACGGGTAGTCGTACCTTTGACCATGTTGACTTATGGTTTCAGGGTGCATGTAATCAAAATCATTTCGGTGATCGTGACTATGATAAATTCTTGGATGAGCCTTTTCACGCTTTTTTATATAATCTCTATGATAATATGTAGAATTACTTAATTGCTGATTATCCCATATTGTTTCGTTGTTAAAGGAATAACCGCGTTTAACAGCATCTGGAAAAAGGCATTGTGATCTATAAATGATAATAAATACTTAGTAAAGAAGATATATCATGTAATTATATAAATAATCCTGACCGTAGGAATTATTGTAATGTGCTTTATTTGTAGTTTGATATTTATTCTTATTATTTAAGTCCTTTCTCAATTTTCTTGAATTTCCATAAATAGAGTCAATTTCTTGTTTCGCTGACTCGTTATTAAACAAATTAAGAATTCTAAGAAAACTAGTGCTCGGTGTATTTGTAGATGGTAAATAGTCTGAAAGCAAATCCTTAATTATATCTTGTCGACATAATTTCGGCCACGGTGTACAATTTCAACTTTTGACTATTTATATTCAACACGCAGGATGTCATCATCTTTTTTAGCCTAACTGTTCTAACTACAGAGCGATGGCAAACCCTCCTTGCAGGAGAAGGGATATGGAGCCTAATCCCGCCATGCTTTACCGATGCGATTTCGTGGGCTATGGTCATAATGTTTGAATCTTATAGCAATCTTTATCAGAAGTTAATGACAATGATTGGAACAGGCATTAGCTACCAAGCACTACCAACTTCTCAATTGCGAGCTCCAATTTCCACTGAAAATAAATTTATTCATAAATAAATATATTATTAAATGTTCATTGAGATTAAGTAAATAATAAATTATTCTGTTTTTGCTTAGGTTTCGTACTAAGTCTTGGTTAGCAGGTTGAGCAAAGCGAATCCAATGTTTAATCTGCACAAGTCTTTTAGAACACGTATTAAAATAAAATAAAAATCTTTTATTTCAACCGTATTAGTGGTGTTAGCAGTGTAAGTAAAACATTGATAAACTTAAAAACTAGATGGTACTAATACATTTACTTAATTCTGTGACCCGTCCGACTTGGCAGTACATGAACCAATGAGCAGTGGTTCAAACTTCAAATACTGAGAGACGAACCTCTCCGCAAACGCCCTCAAAACGCTGTTTGAAATAATATGGGTCTACAATAACAATAAAATACCTACATTTTGGATCTAAAAGGTGCTTTTGGAACTCTGATGCAGGGGCAATCTAACAAAATATTTCTGTTACACGTAACAATTAGGGACGCAATTAAGAGTTATTTTCCAAGAATGGTCCCGCGACAGTTATGCGGGTAACTGCGGGTTGCTTGGTTAGTGTTATTTTGACCTGCTGTATTTTATTTGCATATGTTAAAATAAATACCTTAGGTACAGTTAAAATTATATGAAAAACTGTTGATTTAATTATACTTAATTATTTTCATATACACTTAGTGAAAAACCGTTAATTTGAACAGACATTCCACATATCTGTACCTACAGTTATTATTGAATGCGAAATTTACACCTAATTAGCGTAAAATACCCATAAAGGTACAAATTTCTTTTACACCCTGTCTCTATTTACATATGCATCGTATCTTTTACAGACGATACGATAAAAATAGACATTACACTATGTTCTCGCACATTCGTCTGAATTTTCACCGTTTCAATATTAGTTTTTTCCACCCGCCATACATTTTCATTGCTATTCACACAGATAGAGGCTTCCATAAAACTGTAGTGCGCGATTTTATAGCACCAGAGTTTTATGGATTTTACATTATTACATCGGTTTGGGGCGTTTTTAACCTAACTTAAACATACGTTAGTATATATAATATGTACATAATATATTTATATTATGAGCATTTATTTATATTAAGACGAATAGACAAAGTTTAGAAACGTTTAAAGTTTTAATGTTTTTATGAAATCTTTACCTAAACTTTCTAATAGTATCTCCCAACTTTATTGTTATATTAATGTAATTTTCGTACTCTGTTCGGGGAGATTTATATTTTACTATTACATATTTATATTCCTAGGAATCTCTGATCTAGATGAGAGTTTGAAAAAAGTTAGAAGTTGACTAACTGATCCATTGTATTTCGTACAATCGTCCCTGACAAGAGCACCAGTTCCAGTTTTTCTTTCAGTTGGGCTAAATTTCGGTTTAAAAACTAAATAAAATAAAAAAAGTTAAGTTTTACAAACAGCAATTACTTTTTATGGGATTATATTGCAATTCATTCACCAAAGTTTCTCTATAATAAATAATCGGATGAACAATATCAAAACGTATAAAAAACAAATACCTAATACATTTCATTCACTTTTAAGGTAATTTAAATGGTATTTACAAACTCCAGCTTTAACTCATATTTATTAATGCGATGTCAGAGAACAAGCTTTCCTTTGTTTATTTTATTCCACTAAGCCGAACAAAGCTCTTTAGCGTCTTCATTATTTATAGACAGTAAGCTGCAGGGTGTTTTTTATTTATTAACTACAATGAGCCATTGATTGCAATTGGTGGTAACTGACGATGCAATCTAAGATGAAAGCGGGCTAACTTGTTAACCGACAAAAAAAAAACGGAGGAGGTTCTCAATTCGACACGTATATTTTTTTTTCATGTATGACCACGCATAACTTTTTACAGAGTTGTCCGATTTTGATAATTTTTTTTTATTAGAAAGGACACACTTCCAAGATGGTCCCATTGTCATCATGTTAGGATCTGATGATGATATCCTAGGAAAAGTGAAGGAACTGTTCACATTTTATAGGCACACTTGCAGCGATATCGGTTTTTGTGTAAGTATCGGCAGCTTTTTTGACTACAAGTGCCGTATAATATACTTTGACAGTATATATAGTACGTTACGTGGCGATAAACCACTAAAAAGTAAGAAATAAAATTTTTTAACAATAAATAGAACCGACTCAAAACGCACTGACAAGTAAAACATAACTGTGTCATTTAGTTGCTTTAATTTACTTAAGCGTTCAAGCGTTAAAGATTTTTTTAGGAGTAGAATAATAATAGAAAGTATCAACGTCTTTGCCGGTAGGGTGGAATCTTGCGACGGCTAAAGCCTCCCACTAGCCAGACCTGAACCAATTGTGAAAATCTCAGTTGCCCCAGCCGGGAATGGAGCCCAGCTCCTCCGTCATATAAATCTATGGCGCATATCATTGCGGCGGCCTTGACACATCCTGAAGAAGGATGACTCCATCCTTCTTCTTCTTCTTTAGCCATTCTATACCATTCTGATGTAGGCCTCCTTCAACCTCTTCCATTTCTTTCTATTTTTGGCTGTCAAATCCAATTACTGCACCCACAGTCCGAGTAAGCGGGATTACTTTCCACTCATCAGAACGTCCTGATCCAATCATGAGAACTCAAATAAACATGCACCCTAATAATCAGAAAATCCACATACCCTTTGATTGTAATCGACGACTACATAATCCAGGATAAAAAGCGTCGCGTTCCAAATCTCCACCACACTGGGTAGCCGCATACCCGATAGTGTACACGGGTTTTCCATTTACATTACCTTTTGGTGCAAAATTGCAAACCAGTCTATCGACTATAACGGGCTTTACATTTTTTACCTGAAAAAATGATGATGTATTATATAAATATTATTATATAGATATATCATATAAATATTGTTTTAAGCAAATGAGAGGGTACAACTTAATCGAATTCACATTCAAAACTTATTTAAAAATGTAGGCGTTTTTTACAAGCACTTTTGAAGAAACGTTAAGCTGGTTTGTAATGATTCTACCACTGATTCCTACTATCTTTTACTAGGAAGAGTCATTGTTACACTCGTTTATATTTTTTATGGTGCGTATCTATTTATATCGAATTCTCGGAAACAGTATACACATTGACATATTAATACTATGGACTTCGGGTCAGCGATAAAAAGTGTCCGAACCAAAAGTAAGCCAAAACGCGAAATGAGATCCAATCGCAATTCAGTCTCATATTAGCTGACTGACAGAATACACGTCAATAATGCCGTAATGTGTTATAAAAAACTTGTAAGAACTACCCGAGTAAGGTGAGAAAAGAAGACGGTGTACCATATTTTCAGTAAGTAAATATTTACTGATGATTTTAAGGTATTATTTTGCTTAGAAACAGGCTATTTTATTAAAATTTTAATAAACTATAGAAACGAATTGCATAACCAACCAAAATGAACAAAAGTATCTATCTGTCCTTTTCCCATACGCTACCCGCGTATAGGATAGAAGGAGTGCAATATGTTTATCTAATTAACCACATTTAGTTCGGATCTGCCGTGAGCAATAGAATGTTTTAGAACAACGACTGCATAGAGTTATTTTGTTGTTTAACATTTGAATTTTTTTTTTTTTTTTTTTTTTTTTTTCTGTTTTAACTCATGCGATCAGTCTGATGACTATGAGCAGAGGCGTTGTAAGACAGTTGGCGATCAGAGATAACCTCCCCAGCGGGAGATACTCTATATACATTTCAATTGCGGCTTTCTCTTCAGATTAGAATTTGCCGTCGCTTTAAACGTCGAATCGCCTGTGGTATCGTTAACTGCACAGCCAGATGATTCGTATGTTTTATGAGTCTAGCTTTGTAGTTGATGCTACTTGCTCTTATTTCCTCTTTCACTGTTGGCATTTGTAGATGTTCATGGATTTCAGACATTTTTAGAAACCATGGCGCGTTCGACATTTGTTTCAGGACATAATTCTGTGCTCTCTGTATTATGTTGACATTGGAGTCGCATGCTGAGCCCCATAGCTGGATTCCATACGTCCATATGGGCTTGATTACAGTTCTATACAGAAGCAGCTTGTTTTCCAGAGACAACTTTGAGTTCCTCGCGAGCATCCAGTACAATTTCCTATATCTATGGTAGATCTCATCCCGCTTGGTTTGGATGTGTCTCTTCCAGGTAAGTCTTCTATCCAGATACAAGCCTAGATATTTAGCGCTGTCAGCTTGTGGAAGCTGGTTGTTGCCTAGCGACACTGGAGGGCAGTTTCCTCGTCGAAGAGTGAAAGTGACATGTACTGATTTGGCGACGCTGGCTTTTATTTTCCATTTAGCGAGCCATTTATCAATTTGAAGTAGGCTACGTTGCAAGATTTCTGATGCTTTATCAGGGCAACTATTACGGGCCAACACGGCTGTGTCATCCGCAAATGTTGCTATGACAACATCATCGGCTTGAGGTAGGTCACATGTGTAGATTGTGTAAAGAATCGGACCCAAGACTGAACCTTGCGGCACGCCAGCTTTGATCGGATAGAATTTGGAGGTGTATTCTTCTTCTTTCACTTGGAAGATTCTCTCACTAAGGTAAGACTTAATTATTCCAAAGAATGTATGGGGTAACAGTGTTTTAATTTTATACAGCAGCCCTGAGTGCCACACCCTATCAAAAGCTTGCTGCACATCTAAGAATGCAGAGGAGCAGTATTCTTTATGTTCAAGAGTTTCTCTTATGGTTCTACAAACTCTATGGATCTGTTCAACCGTTCCATGTTGCTGTCGGAAACCAAATTGATGGTCTGGAATAATGTGTCTTTCTCAAAGTTCCTTCCAAAGTCTATGCATTAATACCTTTTCGAAGACTTTGGAGGTTACAGGTAACAAACTAATTGGTCGATATGAAGTTATCTCATGGACTGGTTTACCCGGCTTTTGGATCATTATGATCTGTGACACTTTCCAGAGTGCTGGAAAATATCCGATTCTCATGATACCGTTAAACAGAGTACAGAGGAACACAATGCCTTTTCTGGGTAATTCTGACAGGACTTTTTTATCTATTAGATCGAAACCCGGAGCCTTTTTATCTTTCATATGTTTAACTGTGTTGAAAATTTCTGTTGGGTTTGTTGGTTTCAGTGGTAAATGTAATTGATAGGGTTGACTAAGAGCTTCTACTATTTCGTTGTCTTCGGTGTTACTGTCAAATTCATGTGGTGTGAATATTTTGGATAGGTGTTCTCCAAAGGCATTTGCTTTCTGTTGTTGACTTCGAGCCCAGAGACCTCGTTCCAGCTTAATCGGTGGTTTAGGTTGTACTGGTTTATTATGATTTTTGCAAGCCTTATAAAGTGAGTAGTCAGTAGCGCTTGTAGCTGTAAGGGATTCCAAATATGTTTCTATGTCAGCATCATTTACTGCAGCTAAGGTACTTTTGAGATCTTTTATAGCTTTGTTTAATGCGGCTTTATCTTCAGGGTGTCTACTATTGTGCCATATTCTACGCAGCCTTCTTTTTTCCCTTACACGATTTTTGATTTCAGAAGGAACCACTTTGTGTCTTGGTTTTGCATTAGGTTTTTCTGGAGTTGAATTCCAACAAGCACTCTGCACTACAGTCATAAAAATATGGGCGGCTCTGTCTATATCATCCTCCGATTTGAGTGTTATTTGAAGCTCTAGCATGTCAGTCACCAGAGTTCGAAATGCTTCCCAGTCTGTCCATTTGTTATAAAGTTGGAGCCGCTCTGACTTGGTCACAACTTTTGAACTCATGTTTAATAGGACTGGGATATGATTAGATGATCCATCCAAGGTTGAGCTGATCGTGAAGAAGTGCCGAGACAAACCCTTGCTTATGTAAAAGTCTATTTGAATTATTTAATTACTTAATTTTTGAATGAAAAAAATTTGATTATTTTCAATTCGAAAATTTTTATTTTTATGTCAACTTTTATTTTTTATGTCATGAATATTAATCAAATAACTTTTACCATAATGGTAAATTAATTTGATAACTATAAGAATTATCTACATGAAATTAGGAACAGTTATTTAAAAAAGTGATCTAACGTCATTGAAGTAAAAAATATATTTTCAGTTTAATTAAAAAGAGGAAAATATCGAGAACTTAAAATTTCAAAGTAAAGAACTATGTCGAGTGGCATATAATTTTGTACATTAGTGGATTTGGTTTGTAATTAATTATTATTATAAGTAATTATTATTTTATACAAGATAATTACAACAATTATTATTTGGTACAAGATTTATCCCAGCATATATAGGAGGGATATGTAAATATAAATTAGAATTTGCTGTAAATATAACATATAAATATAAGATGCCAAAAAAATTTGAAAGCTACCGACTCCACACCATTTATGTTGTCCTATTTTCACGAGAAGCTGTCATGTCAAAAAAAGGCTGCCATGGTAAATGTCAATCGAAGCTGATTACTTATTGCATGCAATTAGACCGTTGCAAATTAGACTGTATAACAATACGATAAGACATACATTACAATGTTATTTTGTTTATAAAAACATAAATACATCCTAGTGTGTATAAAATATCTTGGGACACTTTTGACGTAAATTTTGCATTAGACCCGAAGTCCATAGTATTAATATGTCAATGAGTATACATATTCGAATTTAAACTATCGCGAATGTTATTCATATTATTAAAAATATAACGACTGAAACTCACGTCACAGTTGTCGGAGTATGCCCGACAGTATGCTTCGCGCCGCGTTACCGGAACAAGCAAGCTCATGACTAAGGACCCCGTATGTGACGACACGACACGTCACGTCAGTCGTCGTCAAACTCACGTCACAGTTGTCGGAGTATGCCCGACAGTTTGCTTCGCGCCGCGTTAGCGGAACATGCAAGCTCATGACTAAGGACCCCGTATGTGACGACACGACACGTCACGTCAGTCGTCGTCAAACTCACGTCACAGTTGTCGGAGTATGCCCGACAGTTTGCTTCGCGCCGCGTTAGCGGAACAAGCAAGCTCATGACTAAGGACCCCGTATGTGACGACACGACACGTCACGTCAGTCGTCGTCAAACTCACGTCACAGTTGTCGGAGTATGCCCGACAGTTTGCTTCGCGCCGCGTTACCGGAACAAGCAAGCTCATGACTAAGGACCCCGTATGTGACGACACGACACGTCACAGTTGTCGGAGTATGCCCGACAGTTTGCTTCGCGCCGCGTTACCGGAACAAGCAAGCTCATGACTAAGGACCCCGTATGTGACGACACGACACGTCACGTCAGTCGTCGTCACGTCACGACAACCGTGACGTGAGTTTTACCCGTTATATTTTTATACACAGTATCCAAATGAAAATAAGGCATTTGAATACACTTGTCAAAGGAGCAGATGAAAGAAAATAGTATACTAGGTAGTAGTAGGTATACAGGTACTTTTTAGCTTTTATCCAGAGAAAACATACTGTTACCGAGTGTTAGAAAAAATCGTTTGTTTACGAGCGAAGCCGTAGGTAATACGTAGTGTTATGACAAATCTAATTTCGAGTTAAAAGAATTCAACGTAGAAAAGTTTATGTAATATTTTCTAGCAAGTTTGGAACCTAATTCGCGCAGAACAATTCGTAATTTTACGCTCGGGGCACCTAAAATATTTACTCACAAAAAAACTCGCTTTTCCACAACCGACTTTGTCTGTGTCAGCCCAAATTAATTGCGTAAAGTAATTAGTCTTGTGGCCCGTAGAGCTGGAACATAAAAAAATAATTCTAGGTTCGACAAGGTGCAGCGAAAACCGAATATACATAGACTAACATTCTTGTATTCTCATTTATTTTTATTTCCATATTTTTTTTAAAATTTTATGTATATATAATACAAAAATATATAAAAAAACACTATTAAAAATTTATAAAAAAAATCTGCTCCTCCACTTGCGGGGCCTTTGCGGGCCCAGTGGTCAGGACTCCAGAGTGAGGAACCTCCTCACAATACGCGCTGTTTTAAGGACTACTGCCCTCTGTATCCGACCCTTGATCCTACAATTAAGCGAAAGCTTCTTAAGGTGTTGGTCGAAGCTTTTCGCAAAAAGACCATTGACTGAAACGACTATCGGAACAATAATAGTTGACTCAACATTCCACATGGCGGTAATCTCGTGAGCAAGGTCCAAGTATTTTGATACTTTTTCCTTTTCGGCTTTCACGAGGTTATCGTCATGAGGTCAATATCAACAATTATTGCACGGCGTACTGATCGATCGACTATCACTATATCAGGTCTATTGGCTACAATATACCATTTATTATTATTTCATCATCATCATCATCATCGTCATTATCAGCCGGTGGACATCCACTGCCAGACATAGGCCTTTTTTAGAGACTTCCAATTACACCGATGCTGAGCCGCATGCGCCCAGCGACCCGTTGGATGTCGTTAGTCCACCTAGTGGTCGACCAACACAGCGCCCTCAACGTCCATCAGCTGTTCGAATTACGTGCCCTACCCATTGCCACTTCTTTATTTTGGTTCTTCTGCTGATCTCCTCATTTCTGATTCGCAGAGATACTCCGAGCATTTTCCGAGCTCCGAGCTCTTTCCATCGCCCGCTGAGCGACACTGAGCCTTCTTCTGAGCCTGAAGCCCGCAGTCAAACATTTACTATTATTTAAAGTAAGGAAATGTTGTCTGTACCGGTTATAATATGCAACACTGTCAGTGTAACCCAAGGATTCCATAAACCAAACTTCCACCATACTTTGAACACGGAGATTTTCATACCGAGACGATGAACTTGTAATAGTCACGATGCTCTGCCCTACTTCTGAATTATCTAAAATGAGTTTCATCATCATCATCATCATCATCATCATCATCATCATCATCATCATTAACAGCCGATAGTTGTCTACTATTGGACATTGCGTCTCTTGAAAGGCCTTCCAAACACTACGTCTTGAGCCGTCTACTTCAAGCGGAATACTAACTTGACTGACCAGGTAGTTAGCTCACCTGATGGAAAGTGGAAAATCATTTCATATAAACAGAATAATCTTAGCAGATCATGCAAGGAACACGTCCTACAAAGTGTTCCTGTGTCCATCAACCTGAGGGGTAGGTGTAAAGCCTACCTAAGTGTATACCTGTACTGTCATTATACCGGTAACCATGCCATTTGGACCGCATTCCCCAACACTCCAACGTTATTGTAAACTGGGAGAACTTGCAACGAATTGTGAAAATAGACAAAACATTTTACAAAACACATTACATATTTTATAAACCAGTCACTATACAACTTAACGACCTCAGTACGACGGTCCTGGGTTTATAAATCCCCGCGAGACCACTCGAGATTCTCTTCATTCCGGTAAACCCCATTGGTGGTAAAATGGCTGGTGGAAAACTATTGGCTTTAGCAAAACATGGCAATTAACCACCTTGCCGGTCTGATATCGTGCGGCGAAACCGATTGAGAGATGGTGTAGGAGGCTTATTTTACCACTTTGCCGGCATGATGTCTTGCAAAAACCGAAAGAGGTGTGGATTTTCGTCCTACTCCTAACAAGTTCATCATCACTTACCATCAGGTGTGATTGCAGTCAAGGGCTAACTTGTAATAAATAAAAAAATTTTCAGTAACGTGAAGTGTCTTGTTTCATACTCGTGTTAATTTAATATTTCTCACCCAAATCGCGACATTCGTCCTTTTTGTCGGGTTGTAATGATTGGTCGCATTGGTCAACCCATCTCTGGGCGAATTCAGCGAGTTCTTTGGACCACACCTTAGAAAATATAAATGAAAATATGAAGGAGTTGTACTAAATGACGTAGATATTAGTCCTTACCTACGAATTGCTACTTATTTGTTGATAGAGTATTAAATGTTTAAGAGCCTGTGATGGTTAGCCTTCTACTAAAGATAAATATTGAAGGTAAAAAGAGTTTGTATCACTGTGTCACTGACACTGTTAGGAGCATGTTTTAAATGTTTAGGCCGTGAAACGTCCAAATATAAGGCATATTTTGGTAGAGAGATAATCTTCTATTCAGATATTCTTTTTCCGCTAGACATAGACTTCATGGTAATTTCATTATCATCGATAACTAAATTAACATTTTTTTTACTTGCATTACGAAAACTTTCGCGAAGCTTTCCTTAATTACGCCATGAAGGTAATCAGGAAAGCTGCTAAGTCGAACGGCTCTACGGCAACCTAATTTAGTTTTATCGTTAGTTAGTACCTAGGAATAGAATAGTTTAGGGTTAATTAGTCTAGTTTTTAGTTTTAAGTTATCAAATATATTAGAGTATAAGTTTGTTACAATATAAATAGTAACAGTATGTATAGAAATCATAATAAAAAAAATTAAGCATTTTTATTTATTTCCTTACATTTTATACGTAATACGCTTATAAGTTGACCAGTATCCAGACGTTTTCCCGTTCCAGTTAATGGAAGTATTTATTCTTACTTCCATTAACGGATTACGCCGTGTACCTAACTGTATGAATTGTAAATTGATACTTTAGTGGTAGATGAATAATGCAATTGCATGAGCAGGTAGAACTCTTGTTCGTTCAGTTTAGTTTATTTTATCTGTTCTTATTTTTTCTTTATTTTTTAAATAATATAGATGATGCGTCTTCTTGTGAATTTAGAATCACGATCTCTTTAGTTTTCTGGGATAAAAAGCCTTTTCCATATCATCATTATTAGCCTATTAACAACCCACTATAGAGCGCGGTGCGAGTTGGCGGGATTTGGGTGATAATGATTAATTAATGATCATTATCAGATGTTGATGATAGTGACCGGGACCGACGGCTTAACGTGCTCTCCGAGGCACGGGGAGCCATAACTTCTTGACTCTGGGCTGGGAATGGACTGAAAATTTCATATAAGAATGAGAAACTTAGAATTATTCTGTTACTCGACCCAGGATTCGAACCTAGGACAAAGCCACAAAGGCTAACCATTAGACCAAAGTGGCATATTCCATTGATATCCAAATTTCTATTCCAAATGTCGGCCAAATAGCAGTAGTACAGTAGTTGCAGGATACAAACAACCACACTTACATAAAAACTTTCGATAAAAAACTAGCTCACTTTTAAAGTTCTTCTGTTTAATCCTTATAAACTACGTAATTCGTTTGTGTAAAGTTTGTTAATTTGTTATCTTGAAACTTACAATCTTTTTCATGTTAGCTGCAGCGGGAAGGAATCTTGAACGTCCGGTTGCAATAAAGTTTCTACGCTCATTTATTTTGTGAAGAATTGCAATAATATCATCTTCTGTAAGTAATGCTTTCGTGTCATACCCTACACATTTACGACTTGGACCCGACACCTGGAATGAATAAATGAATTAATGAAATATTCTTTATTGTACATCAAAAAAAAGAACTTACAAAATAGAAAATACATTAGAAATAAGAACAATGTAAAATTGGCGGTCTTATCGCTATTGAGCGATCTCTTCCAGACAACCAATACTAGAGATGAAAAGTGCATCCATTAGAGAAGGTTCGGGTGTACGTACACACAAATAAAGGAACTATAGTATCAAAATATCAAATAAAAATATACTTACATAAAATACTTATGCCCTACATAAAATACTGGAATATTTACGACTATACTTCCTATAATACTGGAATATTAGTGTAGTTTACTTCCGATTTAAGAATGACGGGTGTTATAAGTTTGTGAATCTGTGTGTCATCTGTGGAAATGTATCTACTAAAAGAATGATCCGATTATGTTTTTTTTGTTTAAAAGCTGACGTGATTGAG
The DNA here is from genome assembly GCA_034621355.1 of Mycalesis mineus. Classification (NCBI taxonomy): domain Eukaryota; kingdom Metazoa; phylum Arthropoda; class Insecta; order Lepidoptera; family Nymphalidae; genus Mycalesis; species Mycalesis mineus. The sequence continues at coordinate 6,692,792 of CM067892.1, read as the reverse complement.
ATGGTTCTTAGCTATGCGGTCCGATAAAGATCCGGTGAACATCCGATAAGCCAATCCGAAGATATCGGAGTTTTTCTATCATAATGGAAATGGATGGAATTCATGTCTGTCGAGGGATTTACGAAATTTTAAATCCACGTTTGATTTGTTACCTCTTGTTGACGTCATTCTGTGATATACGCATATTCTACGTATAGAATAACAGAAAAGTAATACCTTCCGCAGTGACATAAAATATTAGTTTCCTACGTACATTATAACTTTTCCAATTATCCGTATTTCGCGACGGTTAAACGTGGGCGTTTGCGTAAAAACATTAAAATTTCATATTGGTATACGTAAAACATCTGAGATAAATTAATGCTTTTTTAATAAGCTTGTCCTCATGTAAGTATCTACGTTATACCTACTTATCTAGAAAAACGTCTCCTTTTTGTAATTGAAAGAAGGAAAATATTGAAAAGATTTCTATATAAATTATTAAATATTCCACTGGTACTCAATGAACGTAAAAGCGGATTTGGGTTGTTGACCTATATTTTCGTTATTGACGTATAGTTTTTAAGTACTGATTAAGTACATTTACGAAGTTGCAAAATTGAATTGAAACAAGTTAAAGCGAACGTACCTCGTATTTGCATAACGTGTGTTCTGGACATATATTACAATATTTTATCGAACAAGCGAATACATTTAAAAAACAAATTACCGAAACGAAAATTTTTATTTCTATCATAATAAACTGTAATGAAAATAGACGATTTGGGATGACAACTAAAAAATACTGACTGCATGGCCTATTAGATCATTACATTTGATAAGGATGTAAATTAATTAAAATGGACAAAATAATAAATTGTGGTTATGTTATTTATTTTTCTTATTACAGCCGCTACTTTTTTATGTTATACTTTGGAAATCAATGGTTTTAGTGTTCACATTAAAAATGATACAAATGAAAATGAAATAAATTCTAGTTTTAACGGTTTTGTATCTAACTTCAATGTTTTTATAAACTCTAAACATTTACGTGACCGCCTAACTTTCTAATTTTATTTCTTTCTAGAATCTGTAACAGAGAGTGGATCAGTAATGGCGAAACATAAGTCACTGTTTCATATTATTCAAAATCCAAATGATTCCCCAAATTTGAAGTCTAACATTTTTGATAGAATGTTATCTAATGAAATGCTATCTATAAAACAACAGATTTACGAAAAGAATGAAACAAATATCACACCAATTTACCTTACATTTAAAAATAGTATACCTACGCCCAAACTTGAGGTAAAACAACTATGGCCTATCGATAAAACTTTTACACCGTCAGAAGTAAAATATGAAAAAGCAAGTATCAAGGAAAAATCCCAATCGTATACTGCCAAGGATCAGAACGTCTTTCTAATATCTAAAAAGGATGAGAATGGCACCGATTATAACAAAATAAAATATTTTAATAAAGAAAACAAAGTTCTGGGTGTAAGAAGTTTTTCTGATGTGCCTGTTCATCCTTCGGAAAGCACATATAGTCATCAATATACTAAACGTCTATGTTCTTGTATGAAAACAAACCAGCATACAACGTGCAGTTTTCGATGCTCGGAACACAGAAAAGCAACCTGTACTCAAGCCGATAGCAGTGTTACTGCAAGTCTTCAATGTACAAGAAACTTGATGCCTTTGACTTATTATCCATATTACGCTTATTCAACCTTGTTTTTAGGATTCCCAACAGATCCTTCGGTTATATATTATCACCCTGATGTAATCAATGAACTAAAATTACCAAAGCACAAATACAAGCCCAATAAAAAACCTTCCGTTGATAACATATATTTTGACGACGATAGACACGATAATGATTATTCAGATAGTGAAGATTCACAAGAAGAGGAACTGAAAACAACGAAGCGACACAAAAATAAAAGTAAAAAATATGAAACAGAGAAAGCAAAAACTATATACTGGATAGATTATAAAGAAGATAACTCAATATCAGGAGAAGGGCATTTGAATGACGGTTATTTACAAGTCTTAGATAGAGATAAATTTATTGAAGAAGTTGTGGAAGATTTGAAAGTGTACTACAGTGATGCTGTTATAAAAGATTGCTATTGTTCGCTGTCAACTTTCAAGTTTAGAACAGAAAGCTTGATTATTTATGTACCAATATTTGCAATGCTAATTATGTTTTATACATTTAACATCGAATGTTATTAAGTGTTCTTGATTACTGCAGTATATGAAGCTATCTAAGACAGTTTCTGATATGTACGATCTATAAACCGAAGTGAATATGACGCTTCATTTAATGAGCCGCCTACAAGGCAATTAAATTAATATTGTTTGCTCATTTAGGGACAGCCAGCTCAAGGCAAAGCTATCAAGTGTATATGCAAAACAGTTTATTACAGTAATTATCCTACTAATATTGTGAATGTGAAACTTTTATGTGTTTGTGTGTAAAATTAAATGAAAGCGGATGAATTCAGCGTCAGCTACCGTAATAATATTTAAATATCTTTTATCTCGTGATAAAACCTCGATAGGTACTCTATTTTGCTCAAACATTTATTTTATCTCACGTTACGTTACGATTATAGCATGGTGTGGGCCAACAGATTCATAAATATGTTATAAGTATAGGCTCTGCGTAAATAAGCAATTTTCGTTAAATCAACATGCAAAATGTACATGTTATTACGTAATTGCAACACTGCATTAATGATGTTCTAAATTACCAATTAATCGATTTCTGTATACAAATTAATTAAAGTATAGTTAAAACTTAAAAACTGCTGGTTTCATTTTGAAGTTTTGAACGCAGGAGTAATTGTAGAAATAATTGTGTGCTTTTATCAAACCATTGTGCAAGTGAAACTTTGCCGCCATATTGGATTTAGCAGCATTGTCGAGCACCCGCCCCTGCTTCGCGGCCGGCTGTAATGCGACATGCGATAAATGGACGAAAAGCTTTGAGGTCATGGAAAAAATTAGCGAATGACAAAGGAACAACTATAAACTGAATAAAAAAAATTAAGCCTAATCGAATAACATTTTTCCACACAAAAAGTCGGTATCATTTTATTCCTTTGTACGAACTTAAAAAGTTCATCGGGTCAGCTAGTTAGCTTATACAGAGCTTTAATGGTTCACAATAAACACCTGTTGCCTGCATCCCAACTGATACAAGTACTGAGTACGTAGGTACTAATGCTTAGTATTTGGTTACATTGTTATGTTATATTTGATTGCTGGTTGATAAGTAGATTATAATAAGAAGTCAAATGTTATTAAGTCAAAATTCGAGGAGGTACATTAGAGGCCATGGTGATGGTTAGACCTTTGCCTTACAACTTCCGCCTTATTTAGGTATTACTAATTATTTTTGATTTTAATTAATTGTTGATTTTTTAATATTAATCAAATAAAATGGTGGCTTTAAACTTACTGGTGACACATCTGTTGTTCTTATCTATACACATAAATAAAATTAGAGTGTCTGTTTGTAATATTGAAATAACCGTTTTTTACTACATGCATAGGAATTCATGGTACATACACCAAAATAACATTTTTTTACAATTTTTGTCTGTAGGTAAAAAAACTTTTTAAGTTAAACGGTTTTATGTTAAACATACATTGCAATGTTTAAGATAAATGTACTAAAAACCAAAAAATAATAAAGTAGATACAGTCGTGGGAATTATAAACATATGCATAGACTAGACTAAAATAAAACCGTGGGGCATGTCAATTGTCTACAAATTATCGACTTAATGTGCGATAGAAGAATCGTTTAATTCATCGTTAGGCAGTTGGCCCGCAGACGGTGAGGAAATTACTTACTATTTTCTTGCTCATGGAAATTCCAATAGTTATACACTCCATGTAAATAAAAGAGATGCTTCAACTAGTTTATCGTTGGACATTCACACTGCTGGCTGGCGAGGAATCGTTTCACTGCTCGTAGTTTGTCTTTAATCGACAAAACATATATATAAAAGTACTACTCGCTCACCACTATGAAACCCTAAAACTCGCTTTTAATCGAGCTTGCTATATCACACGTCCATCGCTGTCGGTTGAACAACTGCCTAATTATAGTGTAACATTACAAAACAAACATTTTAATCAACGATTGTAGACAATTGACGTGCCCCACGGTTTTATTTTAGTCTAGTCTATGCATATGTTTATAATTCCCACGACTGTATCTATTTTATTATTTTTTGGTTTTTAGTACATTTATCTTAAACATTACAATGTACGTTTAACATAAAACCGTTTAACTTAAAAAGTTTTTTTACCTATTTTTATTTTCTAGTTTTTAGTTTTTATTTCACATCCTGTTTAATTCATTCAGATACCTAAATTACAGATTCAATTTCTAAATTTAAATCTTATTATTATACGCCATTTAGTGGCTGCGCCCATCTTAAATATTGAGGTTGTATATTGCACTGTATTCTTCTTGTTAAGCCCTTTTATTTGATACCCATATTGGTGGGATGAAAAATACCCATATTGATGGGATTAATAAAACATAAATTATCCGCCATTTTGTAGCGGCGGCCATCTTGAATTTATAATGATAATGAATAAACATTGTCACCAAAATCCAAAGTGTATACAAAATTTCAGATTAATCGGTTGACAGGAAGAGGGTGAAATTTGAATTACTAAATTTGACCGAAGAATAAAACAAACGGGGTGAGCTAAATAAAACCGTTTAATAAAAACCTTTTGTATATGATAGCCAGACTCAGAATGTCAAAGGTAATTTGTCATCAGATATTCTCACGGGAGCAGAAACTATGCGGGTGAAACTGCGGGCAACGCTATTCTGTTATATTGTTCAGAAATAAAATGAAGTTACAATGAAAGATGGACGGAAAAATCTGTGAAAAATTTTCCTCGATCCCGCCCTAGTTCATTGTTTGCTATAAAAAGTTCAACTTCCGACCACTTCAAAGCACAAAATAAGAAAGATCAATCTATATTTCTAAAGAAATGTGTAAGTATTGTGTTTGTAATTTAATGTCGGCGCGCGGTTTCGATACAAACTTTCACCTTTTGCCAATAAGTACGGGTAGATACCTACTCGCAATGCTTACGAATGCCTCATTAAATACCTTAAAATGAAACGTGTAAGTTGTTTATTATTAATAGTCTATAAATAATGAATATAACGGTTACATACGATTTTTATCTTTTTCAGTAGGCAAATTTTAGCTTTAGTTTTAGATTTTTTTTTATCGACTACAAGTTAGCCCTTGACTGCTATCACACCTGATGTTAAGTGATGATGCAATCTACGATGGAAGCGGGCTAATTTGTTAGGAGTAAGATGAAATCCACACCCCTTTTGGTTTCTACACGACATCGGAATAGCGTTACCGGAACGCTAAATCGCTTGGTGGTAGACTTTGTCGGTAGGGTGGTAACTAGCCACGGCGAAAGCCTCCCACCAGCCAGACCAAGACAAATTAAGAAAAATCTCAATCTGCCCCGCCGGGAATCGAACCCAGGACCTCCGTCTTATAAATCCACCGCGCATACCACTGGGCCACGGAGGTCGTCAATTAAAAAGATTTAAAATACTCAGTTTTTATATGTGCAAGTTACGACCATTATCATTATCACAGGCGTATAGCTTTCTCATTGGGTGGTCTAAGGGTCAAAAAATGATCCATAGCTTACTCATTAGGTCAAAAATTATAAATTAGGTATGTAGCGTTTGCATTAGTTGCAAAACATTGAATTCTTAATACGAATCCTATCGCCTTCTCTGAGTGAACGTTACTCGTATATACTCGTATTTTGTCTAAAATCGATCCGTTAAATAATCTGCGATTTTTATTACTTAAGTTGTGTGCTACGGGGGTCCGGACTCACTAAGCCCTTGTATACGCCCACGATCATTATTGTCATCTATTTTAAAGGTCTGATACGGCTAGGCTTCCCTCATATAAAGAATAGGAGAAAAATGACTGCCAGTACAAGTTGGTGGGCTTTGTGATAACATTTGATAAAATTATTTTAAAATTTAATAACAATTACAACAGAACCGTAGGCTTAAAGTGCTCTTTGCGAAGCACGACATGTAATGTCACCCATTTCCCAATTTGCGACTTAGAATTTCACTGGGAATTTCTTGGAAGTAGAAAGCCTATTTCGTAGCCACGGTTATGATAGTAATTATTTAAATCGCAATTTATGAAACTGCTCTGCAGTTTTTCTTTATGTATTAAGACTAGCGTTTAACCTGTGTAGATCCTGTTCTTGTGGAAATATTGAGATATAAAGTACATTATGTGCGACCATCAATCCTTGTGACAAATTTCATCTAGATATGTTTAGCTGTTGAGCTATGGTAGAGTAACAAATGTGTTGAGATATCGACACAAAGCTGCATACAAAATGTCTGAAAAAATTGTTAATCTTAACATCTCTTTTCGTTGTATTCTACTATTCGGGATAAAGGTGAAACTAACAATTTTATACTAATTAATATTATCATAGTTCTTTGTTTTTGATTACAGCAATGCTTGTGAATTTTGCGCTCCATTCCTCGCTACGTTTGCCCGTAGCCGAATAAACGTAAGTCTACAGCCGGCCGCGCGCTGTTCGCACGTCTCTCCCGTTTTCCGAATTTCCGGGGAAAGCTTTGAAGTTGTAGATTATGTAAATGTATAAACGAGTTAATAGTCATGTGAAAGTAAAAGTTTTTTAATATATAGAGCTAGTACGTGTGTCGTGTACATGTTTAGAGTAGATACCATGTAAATAATTCATAATATCGGCGGTGTATAAAGTTGTGTGAAAAGTTTGTGGCACTTTGTTAGTAGTTATGTGCATAATATGAAAGATATTTGTGGTGAAATTTATACAAAATATTTAAGGTATGTTCTAGTGTCATTATGCTTTTACTCAACTGCCAAGAATAATAAAAAAAAGGATTTTTTGACTTATTCGAAAGAAATTCAAGCAATATAATGTATTATTTATAACAGAATACCCACAATATTACTGACAAACATGTAGCGTATCTATGTACCTACTATAATATCTATAATATAATTAAGTACTTAATTAGTAGAGTACTAAAATTGCCTACCTCATTCTAATTGTAACTAAAAAATGGAAAATAATAAAATAGCTACAAATAAAAACGGAAAATAAGAAAATAAGTTTTTTTTGGACAAAACTTTTTTTTTTAAAGTGCATTAAAAAGAAGAAACTCTGATACCTACGGAACATGTTGACTGCTTCGAATTAGTCTGATAGAATGGTTTTAGTCGGGTTTTTATAATTTTATTATTATAATAAATGGTTTACCTACGATTACCATACAAAGTAGGTATGTAGAAATATCTTAAGTAGATATCAAGTGCCTTGCACTTTTGAATACATTTAAAAATTAAGTTTTCGCTTCCAATACAAATTTTGCTCATAAGATACTAGTTTTAATCCTCAACTTTTATATCTCCGAAGCGAAAATTATTTCCCCCGCGTCTTCGTTTGCAAGGATTAACCTTATAATACGTCGTATCTTTTTATACCGAGCCTAATATTTCTGAAATTCATTTAATTTCCGCTTGATGCCGTACTTATTTTTATCGTTGTTTTTTACTCATTATTTTTATATAGAGGATTTGTTGTTTCTATTGTATACTTACATTTACTTTACCGTCATACATTATTATAATGCATTTTTATATCAAAGATCAGGCAGCTCGTCTGATCTTAAGTGGGAAACGATTACCTGTAGTAGAACATCACGTTTTACGTCAAACAACTAGTGGCCTAAGAGCCAGTACTTCGCAGATTTACGGTATTTTAGGTTATGTTAGTTTTCTAGCTCTAGCTTAAATAAATATTCACAATTTCCTAAGAGGGTTTGGGCTTACCCAGAAGGAAAAGCTTCAGAGACGAATATCTTAGCAATCCATGGATTCACCTTGCGGGTGTCGGGTTCATCGTGTGGCAGACAAAAAAACGAAGAATCCGAGACTTGCGACATGGTTGTAGGCTTAAGAGTTCTCTTTATAAATAATAATCCAGCCTTCTCTGCTCGAATTGTTCTCCCTGCTTTGGACACTCGTTCTAGAATAGAGTTTACAGTCAGGCCAAGGTCTTTGAGTAGGTTGTAGAGAGATTTTGCTGGTATACCTCTCGCTTCTACTGCATATAAACTAACCAAATAGCCATTTTTTGTTAGTCCATTTGTATGGTCCTTGTTCACTTTTAACATGTCTTTGGAATATTTGATCTCACGGCACTGTAAACTTAACAAGTACTATACGTTTAATATTTTGTTTCGAAAAAAGGAAAATTTATTCTCAAAACGTGATCGTAACATGTCAGCCATTTAATAGTACACACCAATGGCAGACACTTAATGCCGTTCGTAAAATATATTATAAAATTCAACAGCTTCAAAAATTTGACGTTGACGATATCTGAAAGGCAACTTAGGTATTTGTTGGAAGATTTTTATTGTTTTTTCTGTCTGATTAAAAAAAAAATTTTTGATTTAAAGTTTGCTACCATACCGTTGCGAAATGCTCTTAAACTATTGAGACACGTGTCTTCGTCGACGAAGACGCAGTCCCTAATTGCTTACGTCACTCCGACTTGTTTTACAACCACATACTCGGAGTTCAGCACTGATCTATTTAAGCTAAGGTTCGCGTCAAAGGAAATACGAGAAACGGTATTACGGTCTTCTATTGGTAGAGTTGGTTAGGTGGTTTGCAAATATATTATTATCCAAATATGTGACGATGCTTATTCTGCACTGACCCATTATAAACTTTACAGTAATTCAGTACCGTAATTAGCCTTTTATGTTGGCCGTGCGTGATTCCTTTAATTTTTTTGACCTGCTTAGGATTGATCTGTTGGTAAGTATTACTATGTGACAATATTATCACATGTTATCCTTTGTTATTTAGTTATAACTGACGTTATAGAGAGAGTGTTTGAAAGAAAATTAACAAAAGATATTTACAAGGCGAGTGTGAATGGAAGTGTTGAAAGGGAAAGGCCGAGGCGAGGCGTTTCTGGACCAAATTCAGGACATGTTAAATAATGCCCAACTCAAAAGTACCTACCCATATTTAACGGATTTATATGAAAGGATTAATGAGAGTGGAAGAAGCTAAGGAAGTATGCAAGGACCGTGGCAAGTGAAAAGACGTAGTCTCCATCCAATGGAAATTAGGCGTGATGTTACGTATGTATCTATTACTTTATAGTATGTATGTAAGTATGAGGTAGGTATGTTTCTGGTCTGGGAACTGCTAGCACTGTCCTAGTTACGACACTGCAGCAGTTATAAAATCGGAGAAAAGTAACGCCCCTTATGTGCGAGCCGCTCTGCGTCCATCAGCATGAGGCATAAGTGTAAGGCTAATGTAAGCCTCATAACCGTATTTTAAACATAATGCGAAGGTACGCATTTTTTTAATGTAAGTAAAACGTGTAACGTCAGGTCGGCAGTCCCAGGTGAGATCTGTCACAAAGAACTTTACTTGCTATTACATAACATTGTAATATATGTAAATAGTGTCTAAATTATAGTACTGTTAAGCTTTAGATAATAGAATATTGGTCTTTATTGTAAACTGGATGGCAGAATACGGGTGGAAATCTTATACCCTAGCTTCAACACATCAGTTTGTGTAATTGGCTAATTAGGTAATTAACCAAAGTTAACTTCTCCTTATACTTTACAAATAATTTCATTTACGCGATGGCCTGGCTGATTCTTTCTGAAATAATGAGCCCTTCTGTCAAGTGTAAATTGCTTAGAGAGAACGTTAAGCCGGTCCCGCCATTAATATCGTCTAATGATGATGATAATTGCTTATCAAACCGCATTGGAGAAGGTTACAATCTCATTTTTTAAAACGAGACCTTCCAGACTCTTACAAATAGGATGATGGTATGAATTATGAACTCAAAAAATTAAGTACGAATTTATCATGAAACCTATTTAAAACATATTTTCAGGAATCACATAAACGAATCAAATACGACTGATAGTATAAAAGTAATTGGCGAACAAAAGTGCTATAAAGGCAGGTATATCTAATCAAAGGGCAGCCATCTAACGATAGGGGCCCGAGCTATTTGCCCCGAAGTCTTTGTGTTAAAGTTCATAATTTGTTTCAGTTATTGCCGTGAAATGAAAACAATATTAAAATTGTAATAAACTCTTAATATAAAAAAAAGTATTTTGTGAAAAAGTGTGTATAAGATGATAGTTAATAATATGGGCACATCGAAACTACGTGAAGTAACGCACTTATCATATGTTTTTCTCATATTTGCTCCATTATTTAGATATGCCGACTTATTCCGGTGCTATATGTGAATTATTGAGACATTTTGTGTTACTGAATATTTTAGCATAGGTAGTTAATAAGGTATTTGTAGGTAGGTAGGTATTGGTAAGTATACACCTACATTACCCCCCTTCAAGCGAAGCGTACGACCTTTTTAACCACATGTCCGCTTCTCGTGACGTATCCTGTAGGTATATCTGTCTGTGTATCGTTTTTCTTAATAGTAAAAATAATTTTAATATCTTTCTGAGATTTCCTGAAGTATTGAACTATATACTCGAGAATTTTTGAGAAATTCGATAAATCCTGATGATAAGTCATGCCTTACAAATACCTACGATTAGAAACCAGAAACGCTATACAGGCTCCTATTTAAATAGGTTTCTAGCTTTGCGATAGGTAAATAATCGACTTTACACAGTGCAGTGTCGAATTAAGTGTTTGTCGGAGAGAAGCCTTTATTCAAATTTCCCCAAAGGCACAAACTACGTGCGTTTCTACTACTGATGTGTGAGTTGACACAAGTGTAACACTCGCCGTTCTGATGGCAACTGATTTATTACATTTACATGCAGCGACATAATTATATGTATTCATGTATTATGGCGATGTATAACTATAATTTGACACAGCTAGGTACCTACTTTTACAGTTCCTGACTACGTAACAGCAACAGTTCTGCATTTTAAATTAAAGATCTAAAGTTATTTTGGGATAAAATTATTTCAAGTATGAACTATCCAAGCCATGCTAATCACGCCTTTCACCTCATACAAGGCGATTTAGATCTTAGATCCACCACACTGCTCTACTGGTATTAGGGTGTTTATTATTATGTTATGACTATCAGATGATATATGACTGAAGGACAACACAGCTCTCTCAGGCTTGAGGCTAAAGACCAACTTCAACCCTCTGGTACTTTTACTGCTGGACACAGGCCTATTTAGGACTTCCTAACTCTACGATCTTGATCCCGTAGTCACCTGCTCCATGCGATACTATCAGCCCACCTAGGGGGGGGGGGTTCGATCAAAATAAAAACTTAATATTTCATGAGTAAGGAACAGTTTTTTATTCCTATGGAGAGGAGGCAATTCAGAAGATTGATTATACAAAAGCAACCGATACAATTCCGTGTTGCAGCTGCCTGCATATTTATCATCTACTTAACTTCAGTTATAACTTATAAGTGATCGAAAATCTATATTCAATACTAGCCGATACTCGCGAGCTCGTTTGTATTGATTTAGAACTTCTCTATACCGCGAGAACTCTTTAGTTTCTGACATGTATATTTTTTTTATGTATGACCGCGCATAACTTTTTACAGAGTTGTACGATTTTGATAATTCTTTTTATATTAGAAAGGGCACACTTCCAAGATGGTTCCATTGTCATCATGTTAGGATCGGATAAAGATATCCTGGAAAAATTAAAGGAACTCTTCAAATTTTATAGGCTCACTGGCAGTAATTTCAGTTTTTATGTAAGTATCGGTAGCTTTTTGGCTACAAGTGCCGTATAATATACTATGACAGTGTAGTACGAGTACGTTACGTGGCGATAAATCATTAAAAAGTAAGAAATAAATTTTTTTACAAAAAATAGAACCGACTCAGAACGCACTAAAAAGTAAAAAAAAATGTTTCATTTAGTTGCTTTAATTTACTTAAGCATATCTAGGAGTCGGTGCCAGCCAAGGTTTCTACTTTAAGGAAATCACCTAGAACCCACAAACTGCTTTACTACGTTAAATAAATGTTCTTTAAACTTGCAGGCACCGAATTCATAGATATGCTTAAGTAAATTAAAACAACTAAATGAGACAGTTATTTTTTAGTTTGTAGTGCGTTTAAGTCGGTTCTATTTTTTGGTAAAAATTGTTTTGCTTTTATTATTACTCAATAATGCTAGGTAATATTATAAAAAGGTAACTATACGATTTCAATAATTCATACTACATTATGAACGCCCTTTCCCTTAGCCTATCTCCTCGCCTTATCCCCGTTTTTTCATGGGAACAGGAAATGCGCGGGTAAAATGGCGGGGCGTTGCAAGCGTTATATAAGTAATATCAAACCCTCAATATTACCCTCTAATAAAATTCATGGCATCGATTATTGAAATTTTATGTTTCGGTTCAATTTCAGTTTGGGGTGCGAAGAAACGTAATAAGTACGGATACCTACTTACATTGAAGATGTTACTTACAATAATTATACTTAAAGGACATTGCCAAAATTTGCCCCAAGCTGGCCAAACGTATGTTCATATTTAACTATTTTATTTAAATACACAATGAATTTTAAACAACTACCCATGTTTCATCACTTAAAAATATATCAAAAATAGAGGAATTTCAATCGATTTTTTGTGTTCTGAATCACGTGACCGTCGTCGTAGTAGTCAACTTTTATCAACCTTCATAACTTTTATCAGCGACTGCTTAGCTACAAGTAACTTTATCACTATTTAAATACAAGATCTGTACTATTTATTGACATATATATCATCTCTGGGGCAGACTTCCATACATTTTTTACCTATGTCCGTTCGTGGGCATAATTATCTGGATACAAATTAACCTATGTCACTCTCCCTGATTAGAATTATTTTGCAATACAACTGGTAAATTCAGAGTTTATCTTAAACAAAGAAACGGACAGAATTGTAAAAACCTTTTTTGACTTAAGTACCGTATATACACTCATATATACTAGTATTTATATACTTTAATTTTTTTTTATTTCAAGTTAACAAGCATTTGGCCCGTTTGATTTGAAAGTCGCCATAATTAACGACACTTCACGGTGCATATAAGAAACACGTTCTACGAAGTGCCCAGTGTCCATCAACCTGAGGCGCAAGTGTCTGTTAGTTCATCGACTTCCGTTTAATTACAACTTTAATAACGTTAATAATAGTTTGATAATAATAAACGTCTGCCTCGTTAGTCTAGTGACTGCCCCATTAGCCTATGCGGCTTCGAACCCGAGGTCTTGGGTTCGATCCCTGGGTCGGGTCACGGGATAATTCTGAGCTTTTTCATTCTTCTATGAAATGTTCAGTACATTCCAAGCCCGGAGTTTGGAAGTTCGCGGTGTCACACCCCCGTGCCTCGGAGAGCACGTTAAGCCGTCGGTTCCGGTCACTATCATCAACATGTGATAGTGATAGTTAATAAATGAACAAACAACAAAAAATAAGAAAAAAATTATAAATAAATGAATAAACATTATCACCCCAAGCTCGCCAACCCGCATTGGAGCAGCGGGTTGTACGCTCCATATCCCCTCTCCTATAAGGAGGAATGATGATGATGAAACATGGCCCTGTGGCCCGTTAATAGGCTGATAATGATGATGATGATGAATAATAAACGCAACGTGTCGCCAGATATGTGCCGGCCCTTGGCATAATAAATACGACGACGTCCGTGGTGCATTTGACGACCTCCGTTGCGCAGTGGTATGCGCTGTGGATTCATAAGACGGAGGTCCTAGGTTCGATTCCCGGCAGGGCAGATTGAGATTTTTCTTAATTTGTCTCGGTCTGTTGGTAGGAGGCTTTCACCATGGCTAGTTAACACCCTACCGACTAAGACGTACCGCCAAGCGATTTAGCGTTCCGGTACGATGTCGTCTAGAAACCGAAAGGGGTGTGGACTTCGTCCTACTCCTAGCAAGTTATCCCGCTTCCCTTGGATTACATCATCACTTAACGTCTGGTGTGCATAGCAGTCAAGGCAAGGCAAATCAAGACTTGTAGTCGATAAAAAAATACGGTACGTTGTCAGATTTATTAGTTTGAATTAAGTACAATATATCAAGCTAATGATCAGAATTTGAAAAATTTGTTAAGCTTAAAATACATGCTATACAATAATCCCTGACCTTTCTCCTGAATCACGTCGGTTTCGAGTTACATAATTCCAGCTTAGTCGAATGCTAACCAAAACCGACCGCCGATATGAAAACAAGATAAAATATTAAAACAATGTCTGGTTTTGGTCAGCTAACTATTTCCTAGCCTACTTATATAGAAGAAAGCCGACCTCATCTAGTGGAATAACACCAAGAAGAAGAAAAAGAGAAAATCTGATTCTTCTTCTGGACTGATTTCTTTCAGGATTTCTTCCTTAAAAATAACTTCGCTACAACTGCGTGGTTTGGAGATCACGTTAAACCAATTTACCGGTCATTATCATTAATCTGAGACAATTATTATTATAGAATATAATAAAGGGTACTATTTGCCCGCCAAAAGCAGCGTGATGGGCTTGAACACTAAATCCTATTCTCTTTCAAAGACGTGAACTCTGCAGTAAATCGTAAGCAAAAGCTTTTGGTAATGATCATAATGATGACAGGTATTTGGAGTAATAGCCTACGAACGCGCATTGGAGCAGCATCTCCGTCAAGGACGGAGGCCTGTTCCTGCAATGGAATGGCTTTAAAATCACGAATAAAAGTATTTTTTTCTAAACTTTCTGACTAGTTTGTTACTCATTTTCTGGAATGTGCCTGCTATAAAACTGAAAAAGTTTATTCAAATTGGATCGGTAATTATCCCGCGGCTCAAGTGAACGCAGACACAAATAAATTTAACGAGGCATTACGACGTATAGGTACTCGTAATGTTACGTAATTTGCGCGGAGATCAGCGGCGTTAGAAAATTCTTCGTTTAAAAGCTCCCCTTGATGTGGTTTATTTTCGAGAGAATGTGTCTGATCCATAACACGTTAATAATTAAGTTACAAAGTTATCTGACGGATATACCTACAGTGGTGGTGTGTACGAAATAATATAACAACCGAATTTCAGTGACGGGTTAGAGTCTAATTAGTTCAAAGATAATTTAAAGAAATTAAAAATTTCTTTAGTTCAAGTAGGCTTTGTTTTCAAGTATTTTTGATCGCCTCCGTGGCGCAGTGGTTTGCGCGATGGATTTATAAGACGGAGGTCCTGGGTTCGATTCCATGCAGGGCCGATAGAAATTTTCCGAATTGGTCCAGGTCTGGCTGGAAGGTGGCCGTAAAACGGCAAGAAGCGTATTATTTGTGAACGGCCGAGTGGCGCAGAGGGTACCCTGCTTCTGCGTCCTAGGCTGTGGGTTCGATTCCCACGTCTGGAAAAATATTTGTGTGATGAGCATGGATGTTTTTCAGTGTCTGGTGTTTATATTAAATGTATTTATGTATAATATATATAAAAATATTCATCAGTTATCATAGCATCCATAACACAAGCAACTTACGAGTACGCTTACTTTGGGGCTATGTAGCGAAGTGTGTAATTGTCCTATAATAATATAGCGATGTATGTAATTGTCCTATAATAATATAGCGATGTATGTAATTGTCCTATAATAATATAACGATGTGTGTAATTGTCCTATAATAATATAGCGATGTATGTAATTGTCCTATAATATTTGTTTATTTATTTTATCCAGCTCTTCTCAGCAGGAATCTGTCTTCAGAGCCGGTTTTAGAGTCACTACAAATAGTACAACTTACTTCTTTTCTTTATTCATTACATTGCCTTTGACTGCAATTACACTTGATGATAAGTGCTGATGCAATCTAAGATGGAAGCGGGCTTACTTGTTAAGTACAAGTAGGTTGAAAATCCATAGAAATAGAAACGAACAGGGTTTTTCGGTCATCGACATTCATACCGGAACGCAAAATCGCTTCGCGGTACGTCATTGTCTGTAGGGTGGTCACTAGCCACCTCCCACCAGCCATATACGTAGGTTAATAAAAATACTCATAATGTATATTTTATGTAGCTGACAGTCTAGGTACAAACACTTAACATTTGTTTTGAACAGCAAGCGCATCTTCGTTACACAGACATTTCGTATTACCCTACCTCTGAAATGACCGAGTCATATCCACTGACGTAGCAAAGCAATTAACGGTGTCGGTCCCCATATTGCTGTAATGGGATACAACTATGTACATTGTACTGTACATACTGGCATTAGATTTGCCGCGGCGGCGGGGACTGTAATGGGATACCGTGCTGCAAATGTGTTGTTAACTAAGTATTATTCTGTGGCTGAATTCTTACTGTAAATTCTGTTATCTCGTTGCCTTGTATACGGTGCATAGTAGATAATGGATTATCCCTTTTATTGTATTTGCACGGTCTAAATGATTCACATATGATTGCCTCGTTGGGCTAGTGGTTTGCGTATGCGGTTTCGATCATGAGGTTCTAGTTTCAAATCTTGGGTGGGGAAATATTTCTGAAGTTTTTTCTTCTAAGAAATTTATTCCCGCGTGCCCGTTAGTCTGTCGGTTCCGGTCACTATCATCAACAACTGATAGTGATCATTAAACAATTAAATATTACCATCCTAAGCCTAAGCTAAGACTGCCTCGTTGGTCTAGTGGTTAGCCTATGTGGCTTCAATCACGAGGGGGAATAATTCTGAGCTTTTTCATTCTTCTATGAAATTTTCAGTACGTTCCAAGCCCGGAGTCTGGAAGTTGGCGGTGTTACACCCCCGTGCTTCGGAGAGCACGTTAAGCCGTCGGTCCCGGTCACTGTCATCAACATCTGATAGTGATCGTAAATGAAACATTATCAACCTTAGCCCGCCAACCCGCATTGGAGCAGCGTGGTGGGTGTACGCTCCATATCCCCTCTCATATAAGGAGGGAGGCCTGGCACTGTAATGGGTCGTTAATAGGCTGATAATGATGATGATCCTAAGCCCACCAACCCGCATTGAGACAGCGTAATGGGTCTACGCTTCATAGCTCCTCTCCTATAAGGAGGGAAGCCTGTCCCTATAGTAGGCAAATAATAGGCTGATAATGATGAAATGATTCACATGCCCCATTAAATAATAGTGGTTAAACTATATAGATGAAAATTGTGAGGTTCTGGATTGAGTCCTAGATCAGGCTTCTTGTAAGAAATTCTCAGATGGAGTAGAGAAGTTGGAGGTATTACATCCTGGGCTTCAAGAAGTATGATAAGCCGTCGATTCCGACCGCTTCAACATCTGACAGTGATAGTTACAAAGTCATACATTACCACCCTAAGCCCGCCAACCCGTAGGTGGGGAGCATGATAGGTCCACCCTCCAAATCTCGTCTCCTATAGATACAACGTAGGCCCTAGAGATACCTATGATATTAGTGGACATGATTCGTTGGGTATATTATATTTGTATGTTAGCCAAATTATATTAGGTAAAGTTTTACTGAGTCGGACAAATTCGTGTCTCTTGAGAGTAGTACGCGGCTGAAATACTTAAACTAGCGAAAACATTGTATCTGACTAAATTGTTTATCGTAAAAAGTCTTAGCATGTAATTTGTTGGCTTCAAACCATTAAATTGAAAAATTCAAAGTACGTGTACCTACTTCGTGATACGTAGGCTTAGTTGAAAGCTTTTGTTTAAAGATTAATGACAATTGGCTTACGCCCGCCCGCATCTTAAAACAAAGTTTGATGTTATCTGATCCGAATGAGTGACTCGACAAACCAGCGTAAAATGATTTTCCCTGATGGCATTGCCTCCATAAAAGTATTGGCTAACTTTCCTTTTTCCTTACTTTTAACTTTTTTACTTACAAAATTAAGAAAAAAAAGAATGTGGACAAGGAAACACTTATCTTTTTAAGAGTGACTTTTCAGTTTTGAGGTCATTAAACTTTGATTAGCGGTTTCACCTGCGTTGTTTTCATTCCCGTGGAAATATCAGGAAATAAATTTACCTATGCCTAATAAGTCTGGCTATCATATTAAAAAAATACATTTTTTTTAATCCGACTTGCAGTTTAAGAGATTAGGCGTAACAAACAGACAGACAGATAGAGACACATGTGCTACATTTTATCCTGAAAGTCCCACGAGAACTAGGCGGGTGAAACCGTGGGCATCCGCTTGTATACCATAACATAAGCTACGCATACTTTAAGTGTAGATCGCGATGTATGTATTCATCTAATATATTTATTTAAGTAAAATACAAAAATCTTCACACTTTCACGTTTCTGTAGTATACAATATGAATACCGTATCAATAATTCAACTGAATTCATGTATCTTCTTCAATAAATAGTCGGCGGGTATACTTAAATATTAAAATAGTAAACCTTTTTCCATCAAGACGCTTGTGCCAAAAGTACGAGAGCCTGTGCTTGCTATACCTTCGTCATTTCACAAAAGTTGAAAATGAGAATGCCGAAATTTTTTCCTTTTTTCGGGCTGGGAAAAAAGAGTGATTTTATTGCTAAAATTCTCGTTTTGGAACATATGACACTTTTGAATAAAATTAATTTCAGTCAGGTACAAATAGGGTTTTAAAAGTTATTTAAATTATAAGTACTGTATCGTTCCGGAGGCGAGCGCGATATTTTGTTCAAAGCGCTGCTATCGCTGATTATTTAGGGTACCATCATTATTATAGAAAAATTAAGAAGCTTGTTATTTTAAACATTCGTAGACTTTTTTTTTGAAGTTCTACCTAGTAATTGGTAAAATTGGTATATCCTAATAATTTGGCCATTCCATAACCCTTTTTTTTATTGACCCTGAGTACATTTACAATTTATTGTTGTGAGTTTCTTTGATGTGCAATGGCTTAGGCAAACTTTCATACATAAATCGGCATTCTCCTTCGACAGTTAATGCTTATTTCGTAAGAACCGAAAGTACGAAGAGCTAATTAGTTTGAGTTCGTTTTAAGATGACTTTGGGAAGAATCTATTTCAATTGCCTAAATATAGAAAGCATAATTTTATTTAAATTTTCTTCGGCATAATGTGAGAAATCGCTAGACACATAATAAAAGTAAAAAAGACGCGTGGCACTTGGAGACTGCCGCGGTAAAGCTATTGCATAGCATTTTTATATATTTATTTTATTTGTGCAGTATTTTTTTTACAAGCGTGATATTGCAAAAAGTCATTAAAAGTTCTGGTATTTATCGATAGATGGAAAAACTAAAAGTATCACCGCTGTGCCGGTTGGAGTGGGGGGGGTGTTAGGTTTTTTTCGTTACGAAATTTCTGGATTCGATCTCCACGCTCAAGGCCCGCGATAGAAGCTATGCAATAGCTTAAAAATATTCATTAAAAATAATTCGTACAACAAAATAGCTCATTAATTTAAACATTATTAATTTTTATGTTATTCAAAAGTATAATGGCTATAGATAGTCGTAAATTTAAAATTTAAAGCTGAGGGTTCCTAAAGAGCCCATTACAAACTCTGCCAGGCAATTTATGGCACCCCTCTCGCCGAGACCCTTAAATTTTATAAATCTTTAACGATATCCGGCGAAGGAGTTAAATAAACGTATGTCGAGGATCGGGGATTCAAAGATTGCATGGGCCGTGGACTATGCCGAGCCGTCATGTTATTTTTTTTTAAAACTCTCGAAGTGAATCGAGAAGAATCGAACCCATACGACCAAAAAGTAATTTTGTGTTTAAATTCGCTACCACAATCCATATTCCATACTTGAATATCAACTTTGTTTTTATAAAATGACTGGCTTCGATCACGAGATCCCGGGTTCAAATCCAGCGTCGGATCACTTAGTAATTCTGTGTTTTTTATTATTCTATGAAGTTTTCAGTGCATTCCAAGCCCGGAGTCGGGATGTTAGTGGTGATATACCCCCGTGCTTAGAGACAACGTTGAGCTGTCGTTCCCGGTCACTGTCATCAACATCTTGTAGTGATCGTTATTAAATGAAACATTATCATCTAAGCCTGCTAATGGCTTGGGTGATAATTGATTGATGATTTTCGCATTGGGGCGTGGTGGCTCCGCTCCATATCCATATCATATCGGTTGATAATGATGATTAAATGACGAAGGTTTGGCCATCTCTGTCTCTTGGACCATTAACATTGCTCTTAAAATAGGTAAGTACTCTAAATAATGCTATAATAATTAATTATTATTTTGAAGGAAGTGGCGGTTATCGGCTATTGTTGTATATTTTAATGAGAACGTAGCTCTTCGCGAAAAGCGGCTTATAACCCCAAGAAATTACTTGCGAAAACAAGGAATAAAATTATCGTGTTATACGAGCGAAAATGTGGATTACTAACAAATACTGTCAGCTTTCGACGATATTACATTTATTTTATAATGTCAAAATATTTCCTTTTCATTACCATCTCATTATTGGCATACTATAGGGCCAAGCCTTTGTAGAGACATATACCCTATATGGAGCTTAGATTTGTCACGCTGCTCTAAAGCAGGTTGGTGGGCTTATATTATTTTAGTTACGTTTTAGAATACGCTTCGCTTCGTTACTGCTACGAGTATGAATGGTTCGTTAAAATGGTGAAATCATGCACTGATTCCTCACGAAATTTCTAAGACTATACCATGCATTTACTTGAAGTATAATTCCCATTTTATGATGTAGACAGTCACTACTAACGGAAATCGCTGGGCATGGCTAGTCAAGGAATGATTTTTGTGTTTGTGTGTTTGCCCGAGTGTATTTAGGTGTTTTTGTTCGCGTAAACCAGGTCAAGCTTGACCTTTTTTATATTATCAAATCTCGCATTTCTTATGATCCAGTAGAAGAGTTTTGAAGTATCGACCCTTAACCCTACTTTATCTTCACGCTACAGTAGACACACCTCTATGATTTACAAAATAATAAATAATACGACAAACGAAAATAAAACTCTGGTTCCGTATAGACTTCTAAGCGGTTCTCTTAAATCTCTCAATTCAAGAGGAAGACCAAGATTTAAATATATATATAATAGAACGTGTCAATGTAATTCCGGGCTTCCATGCAGACGATGTTGTGTGCACACGCTAGTTTGCTTATAAATGTAATTTGGCTACTGGTACCTTCGGATCTAAGACTCAAAATAAAGACTAGTTTTTCATTCCATATGGGACATCTTGGTTGGAACTTGGTAGAGTTAATTCGGGTTTTACTGTAGTATTATAATATGTAAAGGGCAAGTGATTGATGAACTTATCGAAAGGGCGACCTTATCGTAAGTTTCAGAGCGTAAAATCCATTATGAGGTGGTTGCTGAACTGTCAATCATTTTGAATTTTTATAAAAAGTATTACATTTTCTTTTACGTAAGAAAAAGTAGAAAACTTCGTTATAAAAAGTACTTCGCAAACTTTTTTCTTACATCTACCCTTACTGATAAGGTGTTAAAAGTAAATGGGAAAAAAGAAATGATTGAAGTAGATATTTACAAACTCGTTCTTTACCTTACAAAAACGAGTTTCTTTGGAATTTGGTTTTATTCAAAGTATTGGTATGGTGGGTCTAGGCTCCAAATCCCTTTTGTTACCACAATAGAGATCATGGCTCAATGTGGACCATTAAAATATTCTTATTATGGTGACGACTATTTTGGCAACGATTGCTTATAATTTTTTATTTTTATTTCGGCAAATATTTTGATCTTAATGTCTATTCATTTATCATTGCGAACCTCCATTCCTCGGTATGAGTTAGTCCATTTCTGTAAACGCAATTTCTTTTTAAACAAACAATATTTTTTTGTGGCTTACTGAGCGCTAGACAAGTCTGTAGTAGGTACATATATCGTGTACTACTTACTATATTATTCAGGGATATACTACGTGTTAGCTAAATGATATAAAATTCCAAAACGTACTTATATATTTCGATCTTTTTAACATCCTTAACAAAAATCCATACTAAAACTCCTTACTTACAAATATAACATGATTACGAGGGCGTTAGCCCGGTAGGTAACATTTCATGTAAGTCTAGCTGGGTTGCTACCTCAAAATTTTAGGCAAATTCTTGAAATTTTCATATTTCCCTAGTTGACGGCTTGACAGTGTATTAACCTAAAATTTTGTATAAATAATACTAGCAGTGCCCGCGACTGCTCCTGCATAATTCCCGTTCCCGTCGAAATCTCGGGATAAAAAGTTTCAATCAATTTGGATTAGAGATAGTTTTCCGAAATTTTTAATGTCACGTTTATTTTCAAAAATTATACACTACCATCCCCTGTTTTTAACACGAAGAGATTTCTTAAGATATATTTTTAGTACACCTTCACACCATGTACCGAACATATAATTTAAATTTCAAGTCTAGACAGTTATTCAAATATTTAGGAATCTCATACAAACTTTCAACCCCAATTTTACCTCGGTGGAGTTCCATAAAATCAGTTTTTAGCTGTTGTTTATGCCTGCCAAATTTCAAGTTTGTAAGTGTTATAGTTTCTGAAATTTCGAGATAAATCAGTGGTGTTTTTCAATATATAGATTTTGCTTAGAAATATAGTTAATGATGGTTATAGTAATTAGGGATATGAGTTCAATGTACTGCCACTCTCCTTTCCTTGTCCTGTATGTTGTAGATATTAATTTAATAACTTGATTACAGTGGAAAGTTCAGTGTAGAGCCGGTTAGTGGACTAAGGGTGACAGATGCTCGGACATTTATCATCGTTATCAGCCTGTTTTAACGGCCTACTACAGAGTCAGGCCTCCTTATAGGAGAGGGTCATGAAGGTTAGAACAACTACGCCTTTAAAATGCGGGTTGGCTGGCTTTTATGTACATTTAGATTGTTATTTATGTACGCTTCGAGTAACTGTTTTCTTGACTATGTCTCAAAGAATACAGTTATTTTTACTTAGTTAGGCGGTCGTAGGTTTTTCAAGGGTCCAAAATGATCTATTGCTTTGTTATGAGGCTCCCCAAAGGTCCAAAAATGATAAATTAGGTAGCTTTTGCCTTTTCGTTAGTAAATCATATGTAGTTTTGTCGTCTCGGCAGTAAAACATAGAATTATTTTTAATATGTGAGATTTGCGATGCGTTAGTAATAATAATATTTTGTCTAATATCCGTTCGATGAATAATCCGCGATTTACATAACTAAGGAGGATCCAGACAACCTAAGCCCACCGTTATATACAGGATGTCCCACGGCTATGCCTCATGTCTTATACAGGGCGTACCACGGCTATGCCACATGGAGGGAAAGTACCTTAATTATTGTAGATGGAACATTATAAAACTATTCTTCTCTATAATATTATAAAACTTCGTTTCATTTTATAACATTCTAACTGACGCCTGCGACCTATATCCGCGTGTAAGCCGTGAACCAAGACATTCTTCATTCAACTATAGTAGGTTCGTGTAAACTTTCCTCCTAAATCACACTATCTACGAATGAAACCCGCATTAAACTCCGTTAATGCGTAGTTTAAAAGACCTAAGTGTGCAGATGGCGGAAACAACTTTGTTCTATACATATCTACTATGATAAGATTTGGATTTGGCTTTTAAAAACTTCTTATTGTGCAGCCTTTTACAATTTATTATATCAAGATCAATTTCAGCATAACAATGCCACCGGAAAGGATAATTTCTTTACAATTGACAAAAACGGGGAAAATTATTCATCTTTGAGGGCTTCCGTTGCGTGCGCTGCGAAAACGGTACAAGATACCAAAAATATATGTATGAAAGAATTATTCCTCTTGAAATGATCTAAAAAAATGTCCACGACAGTATACGGCTATCTTTTAAGATTAACCCACTAGAACTGTTTTTATGGTGATAAAATTTGGTTGAATGTATTATAATATGGTATAATGTTTAACAAAAATGTAGATCTTTAGTACACGGGACGGGACAAAGGATATTAGTTGACGGGAAACTATAAAAAAATTAAATTGAAAGGGGGAGCGGGAATGAGCACACTTTATATGAAATTCTGTCTTTAAAATAAGAAGGGTACCTATGAGGTTTTCACGCGGACGAAGTCGCGGGCGACTGCTAGTGTAAGATAACTTCTCTGAATACTATAAAAATTGTTACAACCTCGTGGTCGAGGATTGGAAGAACAACTACAACAGGAGAACAGCCTTTTATTCATTAATAAGGTTTCCAAACAAAAATCTCTTTTACTTTCTAAATCTTCTAAGGGATCGTCCGTAACAATATAAAGAAAGTGGCGGACAAACAAACATACAGGTCAAATAGAGGATCATCTAACTTAACGTCGGTTAAAAAAGATTCCCAAAATGGCGTGGGTATTCGATTTCGAACCTCCTCACTGCCACTGGTTAAATAAAACGTGATACCAGCGTACTTGTGTTTTGCGAGTGCTATTTCTTGTCTCCATAAACAGGTTGAATTTACGAGTGTTTTGCAGCCATGTTTACACCGGAGCTTTTACTTAGTTGAAAACCAATACCTAATTTGAGCCTACTGAAAGTATCACACACATAATATATTAGTAGAAAATCACGCTTTACATTGAAAGAGTGAGGGTTTGGAACCCTAGTAAGTACTTGTTGCGCAACACACATGCCTGCCTTTCCTATTTTACTTATGTATGATAAAGCATGCACTGAAAATCTTACAGCTGTTATAAAATGAAGAAGGCGTTTAAAGTTTGAGCAAATTTTTTTAGAGCCAAGCACCTTTTTTAACCCCCAACGCAAAAATAGTTATAAGTTTGACGTCGATGTTTGTTTGTTTGTCTATGTGTGTTTTTGCGTGTGTGCGTGCGTGCGCGTGTGTGTATGTCTGTCTATCAAGCGATGACCAATTCCGGTACAGTCTCACACTTGCCACCAGATAAACATTGACCAGTTAATTAAATCTCTAATGAGTCAGCCGAGAATCAAACCCAGGACTTACGTCATATAAATCCACCTCGCATATCAATCAATTAACAAGTAGTTGGTGTGTCAAAGTGCATTCAGCGGAATGAGCTACAGTCATCACTTCACTTTTGTGATATCGTTATTAAGAAAAGCATACCTTCTTATTATGGTATAATAAGCAATTTCAGATAAAAGTATGTTTTTTCCTGATCAAAGGACGGAAAATCGAGCCCTGTTCTTGATAAGACTGGGATAAAGACCCCTTATTTTGCAATGCAATAAGCCGGTATTGTTTTTACAGGCCAATGTCCGGGATCTGGCATTTAGTTTTCCTCCGTGCCTGCCACTAATCTATGGTCGTGGCACTAATAGTACTCAAGAGATCTATCCATCACTTAAGATTGACCTTAAGATATACAAGAAAGACTCTGTTTTCAGCAACAGACAACAAATATTCAATACGTTTATTGTATTAGTAATATATGTGTATAAATACTTTAAAAAATTACCTTAAGTAATCAAAAATAAATTAAATGAACAAATTTTTATTTTTATTTATTTATTTTAATATCTTATGTATGTTATGATTGGTTTGAAAGAAGTATCGTTAGGTATGCCATGGAAAATGTTTGTTTTCAGAATGTAATTTTTGGAAATCTGTTAAAAATGTTCCTTACTAAGGAAAACTATCCTTTTTTTTCATAATCATAATCATTTATTATATATTCCCTATACATATTGTGTTTCATTGTTACAGGTATACTTCTTCAATTATCAAAAGAATGAAAATCCGAAGATCAAAGAGTTCTTAGAACAGGAAAGATTAAGATGATTAATGATTCCTACGAACAAAATGTGAATTATGAATCGACTACACATTTTATTACAGTTAACAGTACCTTGAAATTACAATTAGCAAACCATAGTAACAATAGCATCTTTGGCAACACAACATGGACAGACGGAGACTACTGCGCACCGGCGTCACCTGACAGCTTCCTCTCAACTACGACCTTTCAGCTTTGCGTCTTATTCATGTACTGTACTGTGTTTATAGTGGCTCTCATTGGAAACGGACTCGTCTGTTTCATTGTACAAGCGTCGCCGCGAATGAAAACTGTGACAAACTATTTCATAATGAATCTTGCTATTGGTGACATTTTGATGACTATATTCTGTGTACCGTTCTCTTTTATATCAATGTTACTCTTAAGGTACTGGCCGTTTGGCATTGTAATGTGTAAAATTGTGAACTATTCGCAAGCTGTGTCAGTGTTGGTTAGTGCGTATACGTTGCTGGCGATCTCAGTGGACCGATACATGGCTATCATGAGGCCGTTGAAACCTAGAATAGGTAAGACTGCTGCCAAGGTGGTTGTGGCTGCAGTGTGGGGGGGAGCTCTATCAACAGCTCTTCCAATATTTATAGTATCACAGATCGTGAGACCCACGGAGTGGCATCAATATTGCAAAACGTGAGTAAATTAAATATAAATATGGATAATTGATAACTCTTAAGTCCAGTTACTGTTTTTTATTCATAAACAAGTTGGATTTTGACTGCAATCACATATTGTGGTAAGTAATAATCAGACTTGGACCAATTTAGAAAATCTCAATCTGTCCAGTCAGGAATCGAACCCTTATCTTATATATCTATCGCGCATACCACTGCTCCACAGAGTCCGTGGAGGTTAGTCTATGTAACTCAATCTCGGTCTCTATCAGAGTTAATGACCGGGAGCGAAAGTGTAATGTCCTCACCGGGGTGTAACACAATCTGCTAATTACTGTATTCTCAAGCAAATTATATTAAACTAATGCGTTTAATTACTATAGTGATAAATCAGTTAACATTATGATTAGAAATCTATAGAACATTTCATCCATCATACAAGCGCTCCTGGTAGGCATGTCGCCGCTATATTGTACTTAAGGAAGGGGCTAATTTATTACTTCGGTGAGGAATTCTGACGTATTAATCATAGCCGACATAATATTACCGAAGTAATCTCGATTCAAGAGTAATAATTTAGGTACATTCAATAATTACCATAATTAAAGTAGATTTTCATGTAGGTAATTTTTTGTTGAAATTTTGTTCTTCTATGATACAGAACGTAATTTCTCGACAACAACAGTAAATTACTTAAGATTACATACCTACAATTTAAATATTAGAGCTGAAATTTCAAAAATTGGGACTATGAACCCTTGAAACTTCTATTTTTTTTGCGCCTTCCTTGACTTAAACATATCGCAGCAGTCCGGGTCTTCTTCGCTCGATATAGCCATGGATTGGCTAAGGGGCACAATTTTTGCCATGCTCCTTGTCCGGGTCAGGCACAGGGGAACTTTTCTTCCCCGGTGTTTTATTATAACCCTTTTCGGGGCTGATGCCCGCTCCAGATTTCCTCCGAGAAGCGCGCGGTACTGCGAAAGGTCCGCAAACATGAAGTGTTGAGCCATTTTTCGCGACTTATCACATTTTCCTCCAAATTTTGTCGGATTTTGGTCAAAAGGGACTGCGAAATTTTGTCACATTTGAAGCTGAGCTCACGCGGGATGTCATGCGTTCTTCGCGGAGGAAGAAGAAGGTCATGTGGCGGTTTCTGCCTATGGGTTATGGATTTCTACTTAATATCGCGTTGTCGTACAGCCCCGACCTCTAAAACGAAACCATATGAGAGATGGCGTGGATTTTCAGTTGAAATAACTGAAGTATGTTCTCAGGGACATCTGTCTCGAGCAATGGGGCCGGCCGGAGCAGAACCACCACTACTCGTGCGCGCTGATGGTGCTGCAGTTCGGGCTGCCGCTCACTGCGCTGGTGTACACCTACGCGAGGATAGCGCACGTGGTTTGGGGCGGCCGACCACCCGGAGAGGCGCAGACCGCTCGCGACATGCGCATACAGCATTCGAAACGAAAGGTTTTTATTTTTTCTAATTTACATATTTTCAATTTGTAATTGTTTATAAAATAAACATTATATCAAAAATTACGGAGCCGACGGGATGAACCCGCGTTTTATTGGCGCTCCGGGCCTCTAAATCCCCACCGCTAGGCTACGGTGTCTGCTGACGTCGGTACCGAAATTGTGCATGATGTCATGTTTTGATATCCAGGTATAGGGCCTGTAATGCCAACTTCGTATAAACTTAGCATTACAATACTATTGAACGCTCATATTACAACGAAGGTCTTCAATTTAATAATTAACTTCAACTTAATAACTCACTTGATTTATTTAACTTCTTATCGCACCTCTTATTAAGTAGTAGAGAATAAACGATACATTACGTCTTCATCATCATCATGAGCCGTGTATATTTGTACTCTACCTCCGGCAAAACGGTCATTTGTCTTTATTCTCCATCGATTAGAGGTTAGCATGTTGAGACCTCAGTTTCCACACACCACACAAATACTTATACAAGTTAATCCCAAATCATTTTATAAACCTCCTTTAAGCTAAGCTAGTCATTGTGGTCAGGTATGGTTGTACAAATTATTATTTATTAAAAATGTCTAAACATGTACATCACACAATAACTAAACTTTTCTTTCGCTTCTTATAAATTGTTTCTAGTTACCTACTTATTACTGCATAAAAGAAAATTAAACGTAATTACAAACATAGCAAAAGTATTCAAACTAAGTCAATATTTTAGTTGAATGGAATTAATTGTCCCATTTTGTTACTACTACCCCTTGGATAATTAAATTAATATTAAAAGGTGCGTCGACTTCTGAAAGTTTTCATTATGAAGGTACACCTCAATATTGTTTATGAAAACTTTGTCGTACTGTCTCAAGTTGCATGTTTTTAAGGCTTGTGGGAGTTAAGGAATTAATCAAGCCTGCTAAAGTGGAGTGAGTTGTCTTAATTGTACTTGCCTGACTTTAGTATCTCTCTTTTTTGTTTTTCTGCTTAATTTTCTTGCGAAATTAGTTTTTTTAAGGTTCGTCGTGTCGTTCGTTTGCTTTTTTTGAGTATTAATGTAATGTGCTATTGATTGTCCTTTGTCGTTCTATGAATGTTTGATCTGGGGTCTGAAGAAACTTAATCATATTGATGTTATGAAATAAATCTGTAATATCTTACTATATCATTTAGAACTAAGCTTACAACTTATGAGGCATCATCTTTTTCATATATTGCTTGTAATGTATTCTTTTTGAGATAAGTCAAAACTACCCAAACTACG
Source organism: Mycalesis mineus (assembly GCA_034621355.1). Lineage (NCBI taxonomy): Eukaryota > Metazoa > Arthropoda > Insecta > Lepidoptera > Nymphalidae > Mycalesis > Mycalesis mineus. The sequence goes on along the minus strand of CM067892.1, from coordinate 6,663,585 downwards.
GACCTAGTCTCGAGCCACCAGTTTGGCTTTCTGCAGACCTTTGACGACCTCCGTGGCGCAGTGGTATGCGCGGTGGATTTATAAGACGGAGGTCCTGGGTTCGATTCCCGGCGGGGCAGATTAAGATTTTTCTTAATTTGTCTTGGTCTGGCTGGTGGGAGGCTTTCGCCGTTGCTAGCTACCACCCTACCGACAAAGACGTATCGCCAAGCGATTTAGCGTTCCGGTACGATGTCGTGTAGAAACCGAAAGGGGTGTGGATTTTCGTCCCACTCCTTACAAGTTAGCCCGCTTCCATCTTAGACTGCATCATCACTGAACATCAGGTGTGATAGCAGTCAAGGGCCAACTTGTAGTCTATATAAAAAAAAAAGACCCCCAAAATAATTCTCGCTAGTAGGGAGTAAACTAAGCATATAATTAAGGTTTCTTGTTAGTGTTCTAGTTACCTAATTAAACTTTACTTAAGCGAGTTTCTTGTTTTACTTTATTCAACCGAGTGGTTAGTTATTAAATGTTTGTAGATTGATATCACTAAACTTATTAAAAAAAAAATATTACTATGTGTAACTAATTATAAGTAAGACTCGAATATTGTACTCGAACTCGTATCCGCTCTGAGCATAAGACTATTGCTGCGCACTAAACAAATTGGTAACTGCTCGTTGGACTAGTGGTTAGCCTATGTGGCTTCGATCACCAGGTCCTAGGTTCGATTCCTGGGTCGAGTCACGGAGTAATTATTTAATTCTTCTATGAAATGTTCTGTAAATTCCAAGCCTAGAGTCTGGAAGTTGGTGGTGTTACACCCCCCGTGCCTCGGAGAACACGGTATGCCGTCGGTCCCGGTCACTATCATCAACATCGTGATCGTTAATAAATGAAACATTATCACCCTAAGCCCGCCAACCCGCATTGAAACAGCGTGGTGGGTGCACGCTCCATATCCCCTCTCATATAAGAAGGAAGACCTGGCCCTGTAGTGGGCCGTTAATAGGCTGATAATAATGATGACGAAACAAATTAGTTTTTAGTACTTACAAAATAATTCTTGTGCCGCCATGGCACCTGCATACCCTTATGCGTATTAAAACTTCAGAGGCGATTCGAAGTTTGGCACTACTTATAAATAAATGAAAAATGATTTTTCACTCGCTGTCAAGCACGATTTAGTATTTTTTACATGAAATAAATTTGATGTAGCATGTAGGATATGGCAAACTGGATGAATGGCAGCCTAAACGACAAAGACAGTAACATGATATTTGGATGTTTTCCTTAAACAGTGTAAGGAAGCGGCACAAAAAAGGGACACATCCCAAAGGAGCTGAAACGGGTGTGACAGTTCGTATCGGGTTTTTACTGCGAGCAGGAAGAAATTTCGTATTTAGGCTTACAAATAAAATTACAATAAAGACGAAATCAAGAACTGTAGCGCTATTATGAGACGGTGTTTTTATTCTTTTCTACATATTGTGTTGTGTTAGAGAGATATAAAGACGAATTCGAGATTGAGGGTGGAAGTTTGTAGCGGACTGCAGACGACAGCGGCAAACGACGATGCAGTGACACTAAAGAGTTTGTGTGGATTTTCTATTAAAATGTTTGGACTTTTCGGGCCACACGTCGTTTAGGTGCAAATACATCTTCTACAGTCGGCGACGAACTTATACCCTTACACGATATTGTAAATAATAACCCTGTTTCCATTTTATTTGTAACTAGAAGACGCCCACGGTTTCTCATGCGTAGTTCTCGTCACGTGGAAAGGAGAATGCCAGACAATGTATAGAACTTTAACCCACTAATATAAACATATTGTACAACAATGTATTATGCATCATTTTATTGTATTTTTCTACTATTTAATATTAATTACATTTAAACGCTCTAGAACTCGGAGTATTCGATACGAGCCTAACGTTGGTTATCGTCCATTTCCGTATTGTTGTTCCGTATAGTTGTCACACTGGCATTACAGTCGTAAAGCTTCATTAAATACATTTTTAAACAGGCTTAACGACTCTAGATATTAGCCTTTTAGAGCCTACTTTTGATGAAAATACAATAAAAATGATTTAAATGGCTAGAACCCAGTGCAACAATAAAGATTTAAAAATGCGTAAAGAGTGCAAACTAAAAGGAAATAGATTAATTACTTTTTTTAACATAATTTTATTCCGATGTCCAACAGTAAAAATGGCTTATTGTAAAACATTTATATAATAATAGGATATTTTTAGTATATTTACAATTTGTGGTCTTTCTGGGTTAGGATCTGGCATTCTCCTTTCGAGATAAAAGTTGAACTATGCGTTATTCTGATATGTTAGCTTTATTATTGTGAAGTTTCATCAAAATCCATTCAGTAGTTTTCAGCGTGAAATAACAACAAACATACATCTTCACAAACTTTCGCGTTTGTAATATTACTATGTACTAAGGTCGCACTGTCGAGTTATATGTATAACTATTGTCCCCTATAGAATGGCGCACCTGTTGCCCAGCTGTGAAAAATTAATAAGGCTGATATTATCCCGCTTTGTATAAATACAACTGTCCCCAAAATGATTTCATTATTCAACTAAAATATTATAAATACCCAATTACTTTTTCATTATTTTCCTACGAATTTATTTGCTGACTTTTCATTAAAGAAGTAGGTATGTAAGTGTATCTTTAATTACTTATACCTAATTAAAACCCGCTGGTTAATTCAACATATAAGAAAGAAGAGTTCATACAAAACCAACATATATTAACAACCATAGTAAAAGCTTTTAAATCGCCGTACCCCTAAATCATAATGGTTTTTTGATTGCTCATATAAATTCTTAGAGGTCTAAGAAATACGCAGATCCAATAAAAACGATCCTGACCGTACCCATATTTAGATTTCCATAAATAAATATCATACACATTAGGACTTAGGTTCAATACCCGTCTTTAACTACGGGAGTCGGGCAAAAGGATGAATAATTTCAGACTAAGAGTAAACTAAACAAATCGCCAGCGACAGTTGTTTGGTGCAAAGCAACGTGATCTTTCGTACTGTCAGTTTGATTGATTCCACGCACATTCCGGACTGGATTTAGAGTATTGGCAATACACAGATATAGAGGATATACTGACAAAATCCCGATATTATTTACTCTGATAGTTTTATGATCATGAAGATTGTATTATTATTGCACATCTTGTATTCAGAACCGTGGCAATACTGGATATATTTAATACAACAGCAATAAACATAACAAATAAACACCTCAAAGGCCGGCAACGCATCAGTGGCGCCTCTGGTGTCGCAGTTGTTCATGGGCGGCGGTAATCACTTAACATCAGGTGATCCGCCTGCTCGTTTGCTCGCTATTCTTATAAAAAAAAAAAAAAAAGGTATATAGACAAAAGATAGACACATAGATTTGTGTGAGTGTGTCGGGGACAGTAGGTACCTACTACCGTTATGTGTATTTCAGCCTCAAAACATCATTGCAGTATTCCGGTCTGAAAGACATGATTGCCACTCTAAGTACAAGCACATACAGCTTAACACCTGCTTATGCATACAAGGGTTTCTAAAACAAGCTGTGAACGCGCGATTTTTATTAGCAGATATAAAAAGTACAATTAGAATGATTAGCTTGCATTTCCTTAGGAAGATCGCGCGACAACAGGTCGTTTAAAAACGTGGTGTGCATACACTCTTAGGTTGATGAACACAGAGCAGCACTTTGTAGCATAATTTTGCAAATACATGCCCTGCGAAGTGCTCTTTAAAGGCGATAGTTTTCCATTTACCATCAGGTGGTAATCATCACTCGAATACATCATAGCATAGTGTGAGAGATAGAGACTAAAATATTCAAAAATTGATCTCTCCATGCTAACGGCCTGGGATCTAACCTTAACCAAGCTTTAGGTACTTATTCAGATCCAAACGTAAGTGCCTTGGTCATTATGTAAACAGCATGTCCAAACATATCGAGCCAATATTTTCAGTACAGTCAAACATATTGGGCAAACATTTTCGTTTTCATGACGCGTTGGTTCAGTGTTTAGCCTATGTGGATTCGGAACTCGAGGTCTTGGGTTTAAACGCTAATTTGGCGTGTATAGAGTGTTAATGTTTATAACGGCTCGGTTACGAGCACATTCATAATTATTATGAATGTGCTCGTAACCGTTATGACCGACGGTAACGTCCTCTCTAAAGCACGGCGGTGTAATACCACCAAATTCCCTACTTCAGACTGAGAATCATTTGAAAGACAAATATTTTAAAAGCTAAACATTATCTACAAAGCCCAGCCCAGGAACCTGATGACTTAAAAAACAGCTTTTTAGTATCCTGCGGGAACTATTATACTTAGTAGAAAAATATAATTGCTTAAGCGGCGACATGTATAGAGAATGGATGAAACAAGGTCAACAAAAGAGATTTATGAAGCGAGGGTGAAGGAATTGTTGGAATGGGAAGGCCTAGGCGAACGTTTCTGGACCAAATTCAGTACAGTTGAAAATATGGCTAGATCAAGAATAATCAATGAACTTGAATAAAAGGATTAATGAGAGTGGAAGAAACTAGGAAAGCATGCAAGGACCGTTGCAAATGGAAGGACGTAGTCTCTGCCTACTCCCATGGAAATAAGGCATGATGTCATGTATGTATTGTAAACGGCTTGTATATGTTGTCAAAAGGACATTGCCATAATTTGCTCCAGGCTGTCCAACCGTATGCTCATATTTAACTATTTTATTTATATACACAATGAATGTTTAACAACTACCCATGTTTTATAGCAATCACTTGAAAATATATCAAAAATATAAGAACCGTCGTCGTAGTATCAAAAGTCAACTTTTATCAACCTTCATAACTTTTATCAGCGACTGTTTAGTTACAAGTAACTTTATTACTATTTCAATAGAAGATCTGTACTATTTAATGACATATATATCATCTCTGGGCATCTTTGGGGCAGACTTCCATACATTTTTTAACAATGTCCTTTGAGCTGAACTTGTGCAGGATTTTGGGAGTTTTTGAAGCGTATACAAAACCAACAGCCAGCAAAAAAATGAATATGCCAAACGTACGTTTCCTCGAAAGCAAAAATGAAACAAGGTAACAAGATAAGGATGATGGACATTAAAAATTCTCGAATAAGCTAATCCGATTAGGTGAGAGTAACATAAGCACGTCCGCGTCATATTGAATTGTATACAAATGGAAATTTCGCCCTGAATCCACAAAAATCTCGTATACGAGTACGCTTTGTAAATAATTGCAGACAATTCATTCTTAAGATAATGTTGTTTTGTTTCCTTTCAAGAAAATTTACCCGGAGGATTAACAATTAGACTTAATTAGCGAACTAATTAGTAAATGAGAATTTTTTTGTGTACTTTCCAACTCCCATTTAATTGTAATTTTTAATGAATATTTATGAAAGCACTTTGAGAAATAATTAAAATTTGTAACAACTTTTCAGACGCATTTCTAATACTTAAGTAACTTTTGGCGTAAATTCGGAGTTGTGACTACCTACTGATAGTCAATTATAATGTAGGAGTACTGCATACTAAAAGTTGATATTTCCATAATGACAAAGATGTTTGGAGTCTAATCGATCAGCTTTCACTTTCACGCAGTAAGTAAAAAAATATTTAAATGAAACTAGACATTGTTAGCAGATTCAGATTTGCGAACCAGTGTTAGAGTCTCTACGAATAGATTAATTTGGCGTCTCAAAAATTACCTTCTTGAAATAGGTAAGCGTATTTTGATTTTAAAAAATAGATATAATGTACTCCATAAGCAAGGCGTGATAAAATGTATCAACTTCACATAAACACAATTAGGATACGAAATCGTAGCTGACTGAAGCAGCCGAAGCTAGCGTCGTATCTCTATATGTTTATTTATTTGGAACGTTTTTGCCTACTGCCACGACAGAAAATATTTATCATTCAAATCACAGATCTATCTACTGTAGTAAGAGTAATTCAAGAAAAAGTTTTTTATATTATTTCCATATTTGGTACTTTATATTCTACTCGTACCTCTGCTGGCTATACTTATTTCTTTAGAAAAATATTATCTGTGTATTTCAATGTGACCAATATTCCCCTTTCCCTAACAAATACAACAAATAACAATCATATTGATCCGTAGATTATATTTTCATGCAATCAGTTCGAAATATCGATCCCGATTAACCTTTATTTACTAAATCGAGCGTCTAACGAAAATTATTACACACAATGTTTAAAATCACCTCTTTTATTCCACCCCGTCGCGGCTGCGAGCTCACCCCCATTAAATTATAATATCCGATTGCTTCCGTTTCACCCCCGAACGATTTCTTGTTAGTATCTAATGGTGTGTGATGTGCGAGTTATTGGGATCCATTGAAAAAATGGTGCAATATTTTTTAATATAATATCTTATATTACTATAATAGAATTAACCTTTATTAACCTAGGCTACACCATCACTATCATGCGTGATTCAGTCAATCGTTAGCCAAGGTATATTAAAAGAAAGAAAACCTATATAAAATGAGCTGAGAAACATTTCGCAAAAACAATGTCAATCTGAAGCGTAGATCTGACGTGCCAGTAGGCAATTATGCCGGCAACCATGCCCTTCAAACCGAAACAGCAATGGCGGCGGAAATAAAGATGCCTATTACAATACTTCCCCGGACAAAAAGCTTCACTTGAGCTATGTTATTTAATTATGACTGTAATGTTTTGGGGTTTCATTAAAACACCTGATGCGTATCGATTCTGTTTTAATAATTGAAGATTTATATTTTCGTGCGACTATGGAGGGTAGAGGAAAGGAGGATCATCTGTGTATATGAAAAAGTGTCCGTCAAAATGTATTAAATTAGGATGGCGCCACAGTTGCATCAAAGTAACTCTCAAATGAAGCGCCAAATATTGAAATCACTCTAAACCGAACTAAAATCACTCTAAACGCACGTTTGGTTATAATTCTGTAAGGTTATATTTACCACAATATTTTGTACAACGTAAGTTCTCAATAATTAACTATTTTAGTCGATAATGAAATTAAATTTTTTAACTCGGCATACTTCATCTACGATTGCTACATTCATACCATACCCTGTGCATCCACTAGCGCGATTGTGGAGGATTTTTGAACTGTTATTTAACGCATACAACTGGACACTTTTTCAACTTTTCCCCCATATAAGATGACTCTCCTTTCCTCTACCTTCCATACGTGCGACACAAAGACAAGAGACAAGTGACAAGTGACAGTGACAACTGATTGAACATAACTTTGACATTTACTATTTACAGATAGTATGACAATCTATGTAACAATGACAAATGATGCTAGTACTATCTCCGTATAAAAACGTGTCTCTCAAATTCAAATACTTTATTGCCAAAATGTATATATTTCAGTCAATGCTAATTAATGAAATTATTAATAGCTCCAAACATTGAACTAATTAAGTTAGTATGCTAATTACAGTTATTACTAAAGTTAAAAGCACTAATTTAGTCCAATGAAAATCATGCAGTATATGGCATATAGGCACTGTATATCCGACCATCGCTCGATAAAGTTAGGTAAAAAAAAGGTCGATAAAAGCTAGGTCACAATATTTTTATAATACCTATAATAATATATTTAGGTAATTCAGAATTGGTAAAAAATCATAAATCTTACAAGTTTTACTAATTTTTGTCCGGACCCCTTTGTTTTTCCCACATTCAGAATTACGCAGTTGGCGGTTGTCTGTCTGACAGCGTATGTCATTGTCAAAATAGCCCATCACATACTGACATTGACGTTTCGTATTACTCAGAGTAAAAAACGCAAATTTGATTAGACAAATTCCTTATTCGGCCGTTCCTGACAAAGGGGTCGTCCCGACCCTGACATCACGTGGACCGGGACCAGCGATACCAGTCTCTAACGGCTGGATCTGGAAATGCACCTCTCATACAAGCCTGCCTGACAGCCTCTACATACAGGCCTGTAGAGCTCGAAACATGACACTTGCACTGAAGGAGTTCAATGCACATTGTCATAATCACCGTCATCTTTCACCTCACCGAGGTAGCATACGAGCAGTCAGATGCGCCTCCAAAACAACGCTCGATGCATCGCTTCAGGAGCGCGCGCGGTATGCGCCATCACGGGCGTGCAGTATGCGCCGTCGTAGGAGCGCAGTATGTGCCTTCACAGGCACGCAGCACGCGCAGCATGTTCAATCGTTGAGGCTTGAAGTTGAGCGTACTCACCGCATGATGGGCGGACTGACCGCATGATGGGCGGACGGACCGCATGATGGGCGGACGGACCGCATGATGGGCGGACTGACCGCATGATGGGCGGACTGACCGCATGATGGGCGGACTGACCGCATGATGGGCGGACTGACCGCATGATGGGCGGACTGACCGCATGATGGGCGGACGAACCGCATGATGGGCGGACTAACCGCATAATGGGCGGACAAACCGCATGTTGGGCGGACAAACCGCATGATGGGCGGACTGACCGCATGATGGGCGGACTAACCGCATGATGGGCGGACTAACCGCAGGTAGATCGGACTAAACGAGGGATAACCGGACTAAGACCGTAGGCAAATTCGGACTAACCGCAGGTAGGTCGGACTGACCGAAGAATAAGCGAAAGAACCGCAGGTAGATCGGACTGACCGAAGAATAAACGGACTAAAACCTTAGGTAGATCAGACTAACCGAAGGATAATCAGACTACAACAGTAGGTAGATCGGACTAACCGGAGGTAAATCGGACTGACCGAAAAATAAGCGAAACAACCGCAGGTAGATCGGACTGACCGAAGAATAAACGGACTAAAACCTTAGGTAGATCAGATTAACCGAAGGATAAACAGACTACAACCGTAGGTAGATCGGGCTAAAACTGTAGGCAGATTGCAGCTGGTAGTCAGTGCTTCTCAGCACTTCGCAGGAAACAGCTTGCAGTACGCATTTTTTTTTTTTTTTTAAATTTATTTTTAATTTTTTTTTTTTTATTTTTTTTTTTTTTACTATCACTAACTATTTGACAACCCTCGGACGCAAACACACATGATAGCAAGTGATCATGCAATACAATGAAAGCGGGGTAACTTATTATTGGACTAGGATGAACACACAGTACACAGAACACCCCTTTTGTCTTCTACATGACGTTGCACTAGAATATCAAATCCCTTGGCAGTCTTGTTGCCTACAGAGCCACGAATGAAGCCTTCTACTAACTATACTTGGGCTAACAAAGTCTCAATCGGCCAAGACAGGAATCGAACCCCAAGCCTACTCTTATGAATCAAATGTGCATACCACTGCACTATGGGGGCTGATATTAACATTTGTAGAGTTAGTTTTACATGAGTAATGAATTTTATTTCAATAATTCAATGATAGGAGTTACCTACTCGAATAGGAAATTGACGCGCAATTAGACAATTTATGCAATATCACATTAAAAATATCAGTTTTCTCACCAAACAATGACGAGAAGCTTATGAATCTGTTACCTCCAGCTAACTCATCTGAATAATCCACTTGAATTCGTTACTTTTTGGTTCACTTTTACTTCATTCGTAGAGGCGAAATACCATCTTTGTATTTTGCATTGAAAACACTCGCGATGACAAATTTTGCATGTGGGCATTAGGTTGAATCCCAGTTCTGAATTTAGGTAATTCAGAATTGGTAAAAAATCTTAAATCTTACAAGTTTTACTAATTTTTGTCCGGACCCCTTTGTTTTTCCCACATTCAGAATTACGCAGTTGGCGGTTGTCTGTCTGACAGCGTATGTCATTGTCAAAATAGCCCATCACATACTGACATTGACGTTTCGTATTACTCAGAGTAAAAAACGCAAATTTGATTAGACAAATTCCTTATTATATATTCTTATTCTATATAATGCCACAGAGTACCTAATGTTCTTACATACAATGAATAACAATCATGAATAGAACGCTCGAAAGATCGTTCTTTAGAAAAAGCCACTTTGCAGAACAAAGACAAACAGAGAAATTATTCATTTCATAACGCTGAACTTGATAATAATGTAAGAACTCTGAATTATTATTCAAGATCAAAGACATGGATTTTTTGCTTTTCTGTATATTAAATGAAATATTCAATACATAAAATTTTTATTTTAGTCATCTTTAAGGCTTTTTATTTTAACTTATATTTTTGTAGCTAAAAACAAAAATCCCTGTGCATAATTTTGACAAACAGTATAATCTGGCTTCTGTTTGTATGAAATTATGGAGATTTCAACCGACATCGCATTACTTGGGTTGCGTCATTGCAAACATGTGACGTCGCTCGTCCGTAAATCGACTTTCTTTTTTTTAATATTTTTTAAACCTCTTTTAAGAACTCAAATTTTCAGGAAAAGTGACTAAGTATATAAATGATCAATGTAATCAATGTCAAGATTTCAAGTGGCCACATTTTGAAAATCACGGAGATAAAAGTCTACGATTTATGGGACTCAAGTGGTTGAATCGATCTCTTTTGCTTTGCCGGTTAGGCTACACGCGTAGCGTATCAACACACACATTCAAAGTTTGTAAAAACTACCTTATGTTAATTTTTATAATATTTAAAAACTAAGCAGATTAAAAAAATATATTATAGGTGTTGGTATAAAATCTAAGTTGGTACACGCGGTGGAATTATAAGACGAAGGTCCTGGGTTCAATATATGGCGGGGCAGATTGAGATTTTTCTGTTGGCAGCATTGTATACTCTGTTTGAAAAGACTATAGACAATATAGTGGCCTTATTTGCTGTATTGTGGTACCGCGTTTAAACTATAGATAATAGACTAGGAACGGTACTCGTCCAATAAAAATGGCGGGCGGTAGGCTATAAAATATGCCCCTATGGAAAATTGTGGTCATTTACGTTAGTGTCCGAGTCTTGTGCAGTCATGCTGCTTAACTATTGTAAGAATCTGTGCGCGTAATGTTTAATTAAGTAATTACTGTAATAATGCTTCATTTTGATCATATTTGATGTCTTTGTAAATAAATTATTATTAAGTTTGTCTTTTGGTGTTTTAAGTTGTATTCCCTTCTGGCTGTTTGTTAACATTTCTTAATTTATCTTGGTCTGACTGGTGTGAGGCTTTCGCCGCGGCTAGTTACCACATACCGACAAAGACGTACTGCCAAGCGATTTAGCGTTCCGGTACGCTGCCGTAATAACTAAATCCACGCGGACCGAGTCGCGGGAAAATTCTAGTATATTATACAATAGCCTATTGTAATTACATTTCTTCATTTCAGATGATAAAAATGATGGTGACGGTGGTGGTGGTATTTACTGTGTGCTGGCTCCCGCTTAATATATTTATTGCAAGTATACATACATTCATAATATATTACGGATATTCGTTGTAGTTTCGAAACTACGTTATATACCTCCTCAGTATAGATGACTATGTTTGATTTATACAATATTGTATTTCGTTGAAGGCATTTTAATTAATGCAGAGTCGGCACGCTGTACGCACAATTTGATTTACGACCTCGAAGGAAAGCTGGCCTGTTTAACAAATGTTAGGTCCTTACATATGAAATTGGTATTTAATTTGGAAAATACAAAATGAAGATACATACCTAATTATGTCGTAGATCATTATAAAATCTAAGTTGTATTATAGATGTTGGTATAAAATTTAAGTTGGTACGCGCGGTGGAATTAAGACGGAGGTCCTGGGTTCGATTCCCGACGGGGCAGATTGAGATTTTTCTTAATTTACCTTAGTCTGGCTGGTGGGAGGCTTTCGCCGCGGCTAGTTACCACGTACCGACAAAGACGTACCGCCAAGCGATTTAGCGTTCCGGCACGATGTCGTGTAGAAAAGTTAGCCCGCTTCCATCTTAGATTGCATCATCACTTAACATCAGGTGTGATAGCAGTCAAGGGCCAACTTGTAGTCGTTAAAGAAATTGCACTTTGGGTTAGGTTACGTTTGGGATTTAAAACGTACTCATAATACTTAATTACTAATTTAACGTTTCTCTCTCTCCCTTTCATGGGTGGTTGATGTTGCTGAAGAACATCTGAGAGAGAGAGAATTAATAAAGGACAGCTGTCAGCGCGTCAATGAAATTGAAATTTTTTCTACCAAGAGATTGTCCAATTTCCATATAAAGTAGTAACTTGTTAAAGCAGTGTCTTTCGTCGGGGAGAAAGATTGGAGTGCGTAATGAACATTCCAGTCGCAACTTCAATAATATAGCGGCCAACTGTTTGTGAAAGCTTTTCATATCATTCATCAGCAAAATATGACGACATGGATAAATTTACAGTTACAGTTCTAATATATTTTTATTTTTGTGTAGATCCTGTGGACGATTCACGAAAAGGATGAGGAGTGGGCAATGTGGCCCGGCATGCCCTACGTGTGGTTCATCAGCCACTGGCTGGCGATGTCACACTGCTGTTACAATCCTATTATTTACTGTTACATGAACACAAAGTACCGTAGAGGTTTCCAACAGGTAATTAAATTCAAATTCATTTATTTCAAGTAGGCTAATTACTAGCACTTTTGAAACGTCAAATTGGACTATTTGTAGTAACTCTACCACTGACTCGGAAGGCAGGTCCTGTTGAGAAGGACCGGCAAAAAACTCAACAGTTGCTCTTTTATTTATTTATAGGTAATCTTTGAGAAAACAAAATCCCAGTATTTCTTACCTAGGATTTATTGATGCGACCTGTAAGACTAGTTACTTACTAGTGAACCAACGGTATCAAGTAACAGCTGGCTGCTGTTTTGTTTTGTGACTGAACTAATAAAGCAGTTAGACCTCAGTATATCGAATTTACTACTAGATACTATCATAATTATCACATAGATAACCGAAATACGATCACAGGAGGGCATTGACCTATTTTAAGAACGTCCTAACAAGACGGTCATGAATAGATAAATAAATGTTACTTATAATATATAGATAAACACTCTAGACAGCTTGTGTTAGGGAAAACAATCACTGCTCATTTGACAAACATTATCCAAATGTGGAAATTGAAAAACCCACACCCTAGGAAACATCCATGCGCATAAAACCAGGGTCACAACCCACTGCGTCACTGGGCGGTCATGAACTTGACGTTGTCATCTAATAGAGCATAACACTTTTCATCGGCCACTGAGCGTTTTTGGGCTTGTTATAACCATCAGATTTGTTGAAAATATTATCAATTTTGATGACAGGCGTTGGAAAACATGCTGCCCACCAGGTTCGATCAGCCGTCGCGTTCGCATCGGCGGTCCAGCTTGTGTGACGTTGACGGTGTGCCGATGTCAGGTTTGTCTTACGCACAAAGAATAGATAGATATTGTACTTTTAAGTATTTTTTTTTATTTATTACAAGTTATCCCTTGACATCAATCACACGATGATGCAATCTAAGATGGAAGCGCACTAATTTGTTACGAATAGGATAAAATCCACACCCCTTTCGGTGTCTACACGACGTACCGGAACACTAAAACGCTTGGCAGTACGTCGTCGGTAGGGTGGTAACTAGCCACTCCGAAGCCTCCCACCAGCCAGACCTAAACCAATTTAGAAAGTCTTCATCGGCCCTGCCGGGAATCGAATCCAGGACCTCTGTCTTAAATCCACTGCGTATACCACTGCGCTATGGAGGCCGTCAAGTTTGTGGTATTACGTAAATAAATATACTTACTTATGAAAACTGTTTTAATTAATGAAAACAAACTAATTTCTTGATAAAGAACTAACACGTGTGTTACGATCGGTCTAGAAAGTTTTCTGTGTAAAGCACTTTATAGGTTCTTAATAGATAAAATGTCTATAACATTTAATATGCCTTCTATGGAATTAGCTTTTAGCGAAAGGGCCTGCCTAAATGGCCACACCGATTTATTTTTTAAAAATAAAGTTCAACTTAAAAATATTATATTTGGTATGTTTAAATGACAAGTAAATAAATGACTGATTGATAGATATAAATATTGACATGTTTGGGATGAGTAGTGTTTTCCACGATTTTCCATTTCTACGAAGCAGCTGTCAACACCGCCATGTTTTCTTTTCTTCTTCTTTCTAAAGTCTGAAGTTGTTTATTTTATTTATTACGATTTATTACGAGTATAGACGTTGATTGCAATCATACGAGATAAATCGAGTTAACTTGTTAGGAGTAGTATGAAATCCACATCCCTTTCTAATGTCTTTGGCGGTAGGGTGGTTACAAGCAATACTCTGCTCCTTGTACTCCTTTGATCACTTCAAAGCAAAAGTTTTTGGTTTTTATAATAATAATTTCATTTTGTTCATATTTAACTTGCCCCAAGGCAAGGCGAGTAGCCTTTGGAAAGAGAGAGGTTTCGATTGTTGTTATTGAAATAGTGTTTAATATTGTGATATCATCTCTGATCCTCCTTCCTCATCTCTATTGCGCGTCGAAATACATATTATAGAACCTTATTTCCTTCATCGCCTTCCCCTTCCCCTGCCCTTCGAGAAATTGCTCTTTTCCGGCGTTGAGGCGGCACCAGAGCAATAATTAACTTTTTTTATATCATCAGAGCAACTGACTAGTCTTTGTTGTTAAATGTCTAGGGTTTCCAGTTTACTCTTATTAACAACACTCTTTTTATACTTAGAAATGGTCGGTGTGAACGGGATCGTCCGTCGCGGAACCAGCAGCAGCAGTGGCAGTCGACGGCAGCGTCCGACCTGCACGTCCACGACGTCCATGCGCCGCGGCTACACGGCCTGCACCGCGTCCACGCGGTACCACGCGTCCACTGCGTCCACCGCCGCGCTGCCTGTGCGCGCTCTCTCTGTGCGATCACAGTTCCATTAGAACTATCTTTTATCAAGTAGCTTTTGAAGCATATTTGAAAGTCAACTCAGTGAAAGTCCATGCAAGTGCACGCGGAACCGTGCGTAAACAGCGTTCACTGGTAGTCCTGGAAAGCGGAATGAACGAAGAACAGCCAACATGAAAGTTGGTAGATGTTTATTTACACGAAAAAGGTGTTTAAATTAATGTGAAATATAAAATTTTACTTTTTGTGTCTTCTGTGTCCTATCAAAGCAGAATCGATTATTCCCATCAATTTTGTAGTATACGTACTATAAAATACTACTCTACATTTTTTTAATTTTTGTAAACTATCATTAAATTAAATACTTCTATTATGTATAATTATAAGGCAAAGTGCTTTAATTATTTTTATGTTTTGTTATCTTAATAAAAAATATATTAAAACATATTCAAAAAATATATCTACTTCAATTCCTTAAAAAAGGAATATCAAAAGCAATTGCGTAAAATAGTTTTCAACTTATTTTTGGTAAACAAAGTCGTTTAAAACTGGGTATTAATTAAACAGGCCGGTCTTGTTTAAATACACTCTTCTCATACACGGACGAAATTAAAGTTGTTTAATTAGTTAACTTCTGTCACAGAATACATAATAGCATTTATTGGATAACTCAATTTCGTGCTACGGCGTAGTAGTTACTAGGTAGGTATGTTATTAGCATTTGATGTTGCCCGTTTTGACTTGTCTGTTATAATAGAACACAACCTCAAACATTTCGCGTTATGAAGCATGCAATATAATGTACATTAATTTTCTTTTACAATACTCAAGAATTTGGCGTAATATAAGGTAAAAGGGAAAATGTATCGTGCGCCATAAATCATAGATAATGCCTTGGACAGTGACTCCCACAAAATAGAGAGGTTTCGATTGTTGTTATTGAAATAGTGTATAATATTGTGATATCATCTCTGATCCTCCTTCCTCATCTCTATTGCGCGTCGAAATACATATTATAGAACCTTATTTCCTCCATCACAGCCTTCGAGAAATTGCTCTTTTCCGGCGTTGAGGCGGCACCGGGGCAATAATTAACTTTTTTTATATCATCCAATTCCGCTAAAGAAATATGTGACTTTTCGTGTTATCTTAATGCTCCCTATTATTTGCGCCGCGATACTTACTCGAAACCCGCCCCTTCTGAAAATCTCAAATGTTCACATGGGCGTTATAAGCCACACTGAGAAGCTATTCTATCAAATCAAACCTTTAATAATATCACTCGACAAAGTGATTCTGCTTTTACTTTGATATGAAAGGTTTTGCAGAGAGGATTATACGATATTCTAAATCTTCCTTAAAATTTTGTTTATTTTATACGTACCGATAATAATTTAACGATATTCTCTTACACAAATTATTTACACATAACTTTTTGAAATGACGTCATCAAGTTTTCGTTGAAAGATTGAGTGATGTTAACGAAAGACTCTTGGGCATTTTCCAGTGTTACACTTCTATAAATACGTATGGGCGTCCTTCATTGCTCATAGTTCAATGCTTGGCAAAACAAAAATAACCATCAAATCATTTCACACGAACTATTCAATATTTTATCTTATTTCTAGTCAACATTTTATTTTGATGTATGATGTATTTATATTATAATAATCAATAATATTGATAGTTACCAATAAATAAAATCAGAGTGCCTATGCGTCATGAATACTTGAATGCAATTCAAATTAAAACTTCCACTTGTTCTAAAAATTATTAAAAACATTATTCTATTGAAACAGAAGGTTCTTTGTTAAATCCTCTAATCTGATTTGGACGCTATTCAAATGCATATTTTTCAGGAAAGGTTTTCAGAACCCCTGCAGACAGAAAGTTCTGCGTTCTGAGTTCAGAATTTCACGTTCCGTGTCAGCGGTCTGTAAAATATATATACCTTTATTTTATGATTGGAATGACTCTCTGGATTTATAGAAAAATATGTGAATACGATTTTGTAGAGATATTTTCCAAATTGTCGCTCTGTTTTCAGCGCAGTCTGACCGCCAGCTATTTGCCCCGTAGCATACAGGTTAAAAACGTAGCAACTCAGTACGGCTGTGTCAGTTTGTGCAAGCCGTTATTATGTCGACAGTGAATCCTTTAATTTTTAGTTGATTAATATTTTAAGGCAATCAGGATTAGATCGACTCAAAATAGCAACGATTGAAAATAACTCAACAAATGCGAGGTTGATTTCGTTTGTTCCTTTAATTTCGATGTAAATCTAGTCACCATTTATTTTTCGTTAAAGTTTAAAATTATGTATTATTAGTGTATTAAATTTAAAACTAATTTTAGTGTATAGCTTAAGAAATCAATTGACTTTTGTGTAATGTAACATTTGTTTATCTTTCACATCTCCGGATATAACGTCATATATAAAATATTTTACTAATACAGATCTAGCCAGACTAATATGAGAAAGTATAAAAAGCCGGACATGAAGATATTCAACGATTCTTTTATTTGTTTAACTTAATTAGTATCCATAGCAACAATACCTGAGAGACGTCTATAATATTTTATGTGTTGAAGTAAAAATATAAATTTTCTCTATATACATGCAGTTAATAGAAAAGATTGCAAAACCACATATTTATGAACGTCGAGTGTCAAGAACAAGTTATATAAGTAGGTACGAGTAGTAGATACTTCTTTCATAACGTGAATTAACAGCAACATGTTTCTTATTCTCAATTTTGAATCTCTGAACTATTGAGCATCTATACAATGTTCAAAGCTCTTCTTTTATTTAACTAACTTTTAAGCTGTTATATATTTTAATTTATTCTAACATGTGTATTATACATATTGTATCTTCACTGACCGAAAATTATATGTATATTTTGATAAAATAAATGATTAGTGATAATTATCTACATTGTTTCATTATTGTTTTTTATCATATAACTTACCACCCAGCATTTGCATCAGCATTTAAATATATACCCTCAAGTTATATCTCACGTATTGAGCCGAATTAAATTTGTGAAATTTTCTCATTGAAAAATATATTGCTGTACCTACTTATAGAAAAACACAGCGCAACTGATTTTGAGTTGATTAGGTAAAAAAGATCGTAGTTCTGCACACAATCTGTCCCTCCATTGTTTATAACTGGAATATCGAGGATACCCGTATGTACTCATACCTATAAACTTACGTCAAGGGGTTGGAAATATGACATCTTGGTTATACAACTCGTCGTTTAATTTTTAATCAAACAGGGGATGAAGTGAGACGGTGACGTAACGCTGGCGCGTCGTGAGCCTTTACAATGTACTAGTACGTATACGTAGTCTCTACGTATACTTAAAAGTACGCAACCGATTTTCATGCAGTTTTTTATCAGATAGAGTGATTCAAGAGTATAGAATATATAAGCTGATATATAAAAATATATAAAATAGTACAGAACTCGTAACAGTATTATAACTCAAAATCGTAGCGTAGCGGGACAGCGTATCGTCGCCGTTCCTACCACGGAAACCTGGACACAATTTATCCCTCCTGTCTTAACCTAAATTCTAAAACTTCTATCGATAAGCATTATCGCCCCCTTAAGATAACAACTTGTATCCTAAGATAACAACTGGGTAAATACTAAAGATCCTACTTGACTTTGGCAAGAGGTTTCAATTACAATAATATTATATCTGTACCATAGACTCGTTAATAACAATAGAAATGGCGTGTATCTATATCGTCACATAAACAGGATGTCGTCGTTTTCTCTTTGATATAAAGTGTCGAGAATGAAACTATACGCGGAGTGAGCTTTACTTGTTGTATCTACCTGCAACACAATGTAGTTGGAAGTTACAATACAGTCGATTAAAGGAATTACTTTGACGAGATGTAAATCGAACCTTGGACACCAAAGTATTACCAAATGCACCAAAGAGATCGTTGAGTATAAGCAAAGAATTTTTTTTATCGACTACAAGTTGGCTCTTGACTGCTATCACACCTGATGTTAAGTGATGATGCAATCTAAGATGAAAGCGGGCTAAATTGTTAGGAGTTGGATGAAATAATCCACACCCCTTTCTACACGACATCGTACTGGAAAGCTAAATCGCTTGGCGGTTCGTCTTTGTCGGTAGGGTGGTGCCTAACCACGGCGAAAACCTCCCAAAGCGAAAACGAAAGCCAGACCAAGACAAATTAAGAAAAATCTCAATCTGCCCCGTCGGGGATCGAACCCAGAACCTCCGTCTTATAAATCCACCGCGCAAACCACTGCGCCACGGAGGTCGTCACTAATTACCTTGTTAGGTTATTGTAAGCCAGTAATTCGTCCATTAATCAAATTAAATAGCAAGCATGACAATGGCTCGATCCAATGACGTTGTCAGTACAAGCCAATAAGGCCAGAGTGTATTGAAGCAAGTTTTGAATACACTACTCCACTACATTTAATTTATCAAAGTAAACCAAATAGTGCGAGAGCCCGTGATTGCCAGAACTACGTCATTTCATAAAACCTGAAAGTTTCGCGGCTCATACCTTACCATACGGTACATAGAACCTTTTCCATAGTTACCTACCAAGTACGGTAAGCAACCATAGTGGGTTTAGGAGGCAGCGGATTATAAGGGCCCAGAAAACCGTAGTTCTTTTAAATTTTTCCCAACATAACATGAAAAATCGTATTTCCAGTAACCAGTCACAGCTTCATGACAACCGTTCGACAAATATTGTTAACGAAGCTAAGTGCCTGGCTAATGGATATACTTTCTCGTGAAATCCTATAAAAATATAAAATGGTTTCATACTTGGACGAATGAGGGTCATATCTTATAAATAAAATAAACTTACTTCCAAAGCAACCATGGTCCAAATTCCAAAGTTGCCTATCGTACTTATAGTTGGAGCATGAGCTGACAACCTTTCAACTTTTATATAATGACAAAGTCTGTCGATCACAGGCTCTTAGTCTTAAAGGTTCGTCATAAATTAAGCTAATACGTCAGGTGTTGGCAACATTTCCACGTTTCTGCCTATTCACGTACTAACGCAAAACATTTGGCAGGCACGTCTTCATTTTCTAAGTGATTGCTTATTCGATTTGTATCCAATTAACTCTGTGGTTCAAACGTAGTGTTTAGTTTATGTCTAGTATTCAGCTGAAGCCTCAACAGATACAATAGATATAGGTTAGGGGGGCGAGAGGTTCGAAACTCTCCGGTTGGTCTATTGTCGTAGATATACTTAGGTAGATACACTACTGGAATAAGCTTATCCTTTTTATACAAAATTTTTAACAAAAAATAGATCCGACTCAAAACGCACTAAAAATTAAAAAATTAATTGTGTCATTACTTTTTGAGTCGGTTCTAATTTTTGTTAAAAATTTTTATTTCTTACTTTGTAGTGATTTATCGCCACGTGACGTACTCGTACTATATTGTCATAGTATACGGCACTTGTAGCCATAAAGCTACGGATACTTACACAAAAACCGAAATCGCTGCAAGTGTGCCTATAAAATGTTAAGAGTTCCTTAAATTCTCCCAGGATATCATCATCAAATCTTAATATGGTGACAATGGGAAGATTTTGGAAGTGTGCCCTTTCTAATAAAAAAAGAATTATCAAAATCGGACAACTCTGTAAAAAGATATGCGTGGTCATACATAAAAAAAACAAATATACGTGCGAATTGAGAACGTCCTCCGTTATTTTTCGTCGGTTAAAAACAGAATTTAGTCCGCTACCATTTAGGACGTCATTGAATCTCTGTTAATTTTGTTGTTAACAAAATGAAAATATTAATAAATACTTCGTATTAATTATGTTTTGTGTTTTATGTTATAAAGGTTCCACGAGTTTCACAACAAAAACTTCAACGACAAAGGAAAAATTGTGACTGTGTGAAATTGGTTTAATACCTATTTATTTTATTTTCAGAAAAACTTTGCTGTATTTATACAAAATTTGTTAAGCCACAAGCCTTTATTTTTACAAAGTAATCTGTCATAATTTGCGATCCCAAAACAAGGGAATAACTTTTAGGTCGCATACGGAGCGGGCAAAGAATAACTTTTTGTTAAACCCATATCATTACTTTGCTATATACTCGTATCTATATTATTAACTAGCTGTGTCCCATGGTTTCCCCGGCGTAAATTTTCCTTCGTTCATCATTAAATTTCAAGTCCAGAAATGGCACCGAATTCAAAGATATGTTTAAGTAAATTAAACAAAAAATGCAGTAACAAAATGCAGTAACTAAATAATTTTTTACTGCATTTTGTAGTTGGTTTTATTTCCTTTATTTTCGGTTTTATTTTAGACACTTCCAAAATGGTAAAATGTCCCCCCCCCCTATAATTTAATGAGGTATGAGACGGACAGATTAGTTTCCGTTTTTTTGCCATTTGGCTACGGAACCATAAAAAGCGAGATAATTCAATCAAATATTGTTAATAACATTTTCAAGTATTGATATTATACATACCTATACAAATGTTTACTGGTAGATGGTAGTTAAATAGGTATCTATTTACATAATGTGAAAGGGCTGTAAGATCTTGATCATCAACAGAACAGTAGGATAATAGTAATATAGACTAATGGAATAGCCTGCAGCCACGATAGAATAATGTTAACATAAATAGAGATTTACACTTTAATATACACATACACATGACTGTGGTAAACTATTACAATATATATACGACTTAACAGAATATAGATATTAATGTTTGCATTGATTGATTCACACAAATAATGATAATTACTTTTCATTGTATATACTACGTTCCTTTTTAGGATAATCGTTACACTCGGTGTAAACGGAGAAGATTTATAATTTAAAATAAATTTAAATAAAATAACTAATTTTAATATGTTAAATAAAATAATTACTTCTTTTAAAATAATTCTTATTTTTTTCAATCATATGCAGGTACACTGCACTGCTGTTTTCTTTGAAAATATTTCATCACAGTAAGTAAAATCGTCGACCCATATTCAACTTAACGTGAATTTTCATATTATGTGAACCTGATGAGACTTGGCGATATTACTTTATCATTATTCATACAGTTCTGACACTATGTCATGATTGGAGCCTGAATGTATCGGGTGACGAAATCTGACAGCCAAGGAACTCTTCTTTACAACGTTTCACTCGTGTTTGGCTTTATTCGAGCGTATGTATGTATGTATGTTTTTATGTATGTATGTATGTGTGTATGTATGCCCATTTCTTCGGCACGCGCTATAACCTAAACGACTGAGCGGATTTTGACATGTGAGGTGTCGTTAAATTCATCAAAATTGTGGTAGTGACATTGGCTATATAAATTTTTTATCTACCTTGCTACTACAAACTTTATACCTTTATTACCTAACTGTAGTATAAAATAAAGTGTTCATATAGTAAGCTTTTCAGTGTCAAAATAAACAGATATATGTAATGATTACAGGTTCTTTTACAAAAATAAAATATACAAAATAGATTTTAGCAATCGTCAAAATATAAATAAGATGTCATCTGTTTCATTACAGAAGACATCATGACTCCATGGATGAAAAAATAATAAATTATATACCTTTGTACATCTGTAAGAAGCGCTCTCTCATTCAAAAAGCCCCGGGCCCCTTACATTCTGGAGCTCGTTAACGAAAAAGTTAAGATATTATAATATCAAAATCGAATTAATTAATTTTTATTTCATAATTACTTTTAGGGTGTTCATGTCAATTTTTTTTTCTAATAATTTAACAGATGGGTAGATACTTTTAAATAATCTTAAAGGTAATTTACTTTTTATACCTATACATAGACATGAATTGAAAATCTTTTAAGCGTTGTTAAACAAAAGCCAAGCTGATTAGAATGATCTAATTCTATGTTACTTTAAGTTTTCAAAGAATACACTAGTGCCATGTTTAACGTCTTATTAATATTTTGATAGACGTACTAGATGGTCCGAGAGCTGAAAGAATCTAGGAGTCGGTGCCAGCCAAGGTCTCTCTACTTTAAGGACATAACCCAGAACCCACAAACTGCTTTACTACGTTAAATAAATGTTCCTTAAACTTGCTGGCACTGACTTCATAGATATCCTTAAGTAAATTAAAGCAACTAAA
This sequence comes from Mycalesis mineus, assembly GCA_034621355.1. Lineage (NCBI taxonomy): Eukaryota > Metazoa > Arthropoda > Insecta > Lepidoptera > Nymphalidae > Mycalesis > Mycalesis mineus. Next base: position 6,640,554 of record CM067892.1, on the reverse strand, counting down.
TGACACAGTTATTTTTTACTTTTTAGTGCGTTTTGAGTCGGTTCTTTTTTTTATTAAAAATTTTTAGGTTAATAATATTAATTGACTATATTAATGAACACGTTTGAAAAGCACTATAAAATCCCGGAACACTTAGCTATTTCGACATCTAGACCGGACATACCTATTTCTTTTTTCCAAACAAATTAAACGTATAGTACTTGTTGAGCTTACAGTGCCGTGGGAAACAAACATCCCTAAAGACCATGTATTCAAAGTAAATAAATATTATGACCTTACTAATAAACTAACTAAAAATGGCTATGTGGTTAGTTTATACGCGGTAGAAGTAGGTGCGAGAGGTATACGAGCGAAGTCTCTTACTAGAAGAAGAGCGATAGCGAAGAGCTATAATCTGCTAAAAGACCTTGGCCTTATTAGAAGTGCAGTAAGCTCCATATTGGAACGAGTGTCCAAAGCTGCTCTAGTAAGGTCTTTCCGAATTTGGCTGGGCAGGGGGAATAACTTGAACAGAGGAGTTGAGTGTTGACGGCCGTCACAAAGAGTACTCTTTTAAACCTATATCCGTGTCACAAGTCTCGGGCTCTGTTCGGAGTTTTTCTCTCAGCCACGCGATGGTCCCGGCACCCGCACGGTGATTCCATGGAATGCTAAGATATTCGTCTCTCTACCAGTTCTCCAGCCAAGACCTAACTACAATTTCTTAAAACGATTATATAACAAACCGCTTTGTAAAGTTACGTTGATATAAATACCTTCGTAGGTTATTTATTTTTATTTTACACAGTTGCCACATAACACCCTGTTACTGATACGCAATACGAGTATAAAGACGATCCGCCGCCCTAATAGCCCTAGTAACTGCGTCGTAAAACATCAAAACTCTTACTGCATATTGCTAGTTTATAGCCAAGATATCATGTACAAGATTTCGATTCGGTTTTGCCCGCGCGTCTATTTCTTGTCTTACCTTTTATTATTATCAGCCCACTAAAGAGCCTGACGACCTCCGTGGCGCAGTGGTATGCGCGATGTAAGACGGAGGTTCCTAGGTTCGATTCCCGGCGAGGCAGATTAAGATTTTTCTTAATTTGTCTAGTTCTGGCTGGTGGAAGGCTTTCGCCGTGGCTAGTTACCACCCTGCCGACAAAGACGTACCGCTAAGCGATTTAGCGTTCCGGTACGATGTCGTGTAGAAACCGATAGGGGTGTGAATTTCATCCTACTCCTAACAAGTTAGCCCGCTTCCATCTTAGATTGCATCATCACTTAACATCGGGTGTGATAGCAGTCAAGGGCTAATTTGTAGTAGATAAAAAAAAGGGCCAGGCCTCCCTCCTTGTAGGAGAGGAGGTATGGAGATGGGTTGCTCTAATGTAGTTTGGTGGGATTAGGGCGATAATGTTTCTCTATGTTAAGTTTCGTTATGTTCTCGATGTTAAGCTCGTGACGGGGACTGACTTAACGTGCTCTCCTTGGCACGGGGGTGTAACTCTGCCAACTTTCCGACTTTTAGATTTTACTGAAAATTTCTTAGAAGAAGGGAATTATAGACAACCCGACCCAGGATTCGAACTAAGCCCCTCGTGATCGAAGTTACATAGGCTACTAGAACAACGAGTCAGTTGTTACCTTGATCTTTTATGTTTGCGTCTTTGTCAATTTTGACTGCTTCCCTTGTGCAGTGGTATGCGGGATGGATTTATAAGACGGAGGTCCTGGGTTCGATTCCGGGCTGGACCAATTAAGATCATCCAAATTGTTCTAAGTTAAGGTAAGGTACCGCCAAATGACTTAGCGTTCCGAAACGATCTCGTGTAGAAATCGAAAGGGGTGTAAATTTCATCTTACTCCTCATAAGTTAGCCCGCTTCCATCTTAGATTGCATCATCACTTACCATTGGGTGGAATTGCAGTCAAGGGCTTACTTGTAACGAATAAGTAAATGAAAAAAATCGCTTGCAGCTTTACTAACACACATATTAGTTTTGTGTTAAATCACAGAACACTTTGGTCAAATGTAGAGCGAATGTACCTCGTACCTTCGGTAACGCCCACTGTACTTGTTAGTAGATATAGCAACAGCATGTGTTGATATCGTGTACCGTGGTGTCAGGTAGCAGTCATTATCACACACAGACGTGGGCGGAGCCCTAATAACAGCAGAGTAGAGGAATATTGATTTATTTTCAATGAATGGTGTAACAATTTAATTTCCTAGCAGATACAACAATAGTGATGACACTGAAGCATCTAATTTTTTTTTTAAATTCTTTAATTAGAGTTTTGGCGCAGGGTTTGCGCAGAAGCTTTTAACGCTGAGGCTTTCATTTTTAAGTCGTATATGTTATTCATATAAAATTTTATTCAATAATAAGTCGGCCATTTGCAAATTTCTGGAAGGCAATAATGAAACGGCTATTTCGTGAAAATTCATGTCCATAACAACACTCTTAATACGCGCGTCCACTTACCAAATTATTAATTATTTTAATGTTTTTGAGGGCGTTCAAGGATTTATTTACTACTAATGGATGCCCGCGACTCCATCTGTGAGCAGAATAGTGTTGTGTGTAGTAATTTTCCAAGTACACAAACACAAATTAATGCGAACCTGTTATTTTAAAGAAAGAATGGGTATAACAGCCAATACTTAAAATATAGATATATTTAATAGCAAATTTTTTAGTCTTAATGAAGAAAAACAATCCAAACATGGTTTTGTGATATCTCCCAGGTTGCGAACACTTCCGAGAATTATCGTAATAGTTCAGAACAATAAAGCATAATAAATTATATACTAAAACCTTCCTTAAGAATCACTCTACCTATTGGTGGAAAGCGCATAAAAATCCGTTCAGAAGTTTTTGAGTTAATTGCGCATAGACAGACATGCAGAGAGACAGACGCGGCGGGTGACTTTGATCTATATTTTATTAGCGGTCCGCCCTAGCTTCGCACGGGTGCAATGCTGGTATCTACCAACGGCGGCGCACGCACGCTCCGCGCAACCCCCAAACGCTCGTCCCTGCATTTTGAATCTTACATATCTTGGAAAATATTCACTTAAATTACGTGCTGTAAAGGGCAATAGTGATCTATATTGAATGCACAAAGTATTTAAGATACTCAATTGGATAAGGATTAATACAGTATTGCTTAAAATCACTTTCTAAAAAAGCCAATACTTTTGCTTGAAAGTAAAATATAAAAAATGGTTATGGTATGGTTTGGGTTATCCCTAAAAGATTTTGACGGACTTTTTTGTTGACTATTTAAGTGCAATACTGTAGAACATAATTTTTTTATATCTTCTAGGGTCTGGCAATGTAAGCGCAAAAAATGCGTTAATTTACGACATTACATAAGAAACCTCTAAAATTACCAGTGTTTATCTACTATATTGTGCATGTATTATACACATAAATCTTCCTGTTGAACCACTCTCTCTGATAAAGACCGCATGAAAATCGGATTCAAATATTTAAGCATACATACGGACAAACATAAAAAAGTGACTTTGTTTTATAGTAGGTATGTAATAATGTCGTGATTTAATTGATATTGTAAAACTAAATCTCGTAAAAGTTCTTGAGAAACAGGCATTAAAGACTGAAGTTAATTTGACCTAGAAGTTCTCTTTTTTTCGTTTTCAGGGACAGAACCTTGAAAATAAAAACATATACCTACCCGAGAAAATATTTCATTGTAAGCGACACATATTTACTAAAGTGTCTCAAAGAAAATAAAAGTAGGCACGAGACAGAACCGATGAAAGAAAGCCTCACGACCATTAATATCCTCCTCTACAGGATCTACGAGTAGTTTGAACAAAATATAGATTCATCTAATACTAGTAGATACCCGCGAAATTGCCCGCGTGGTTTTTTGACAACCTCCGTGACGCAGTGGTATGCGCGGTGAATTTATAAGACGGAGGTCCTGGGTTCGATTCCCGGTGGGGCAGATTGAGATTTTACTTATTTTCTCTTGGTCTGGCTGGTGGGAGGCTTTCGCCGTGGCTAGTTACCATCCTACCGACAAAGACGTACCGCCAAGCGATTTAGCGTTCCGGTACGATGACGTGTAGGAACCGAAAGGGGTGTGGATTTCATCCTACTCCTAACAAATTAGCCCGCTTCCATCTCAAATTGCATCATCACTTAACATCAGGTGTGATAGCAGTCAAGGGCTAAATTGTAGTCGATAAAAAAAAAATTCTCCGACTTTTTCACAATTATTGTCATTATCATCATATTAACATAAAATATAGTATAACAAATTATATACTCAAAGCTTCCTCGGAAACTACTTTATCTATAGTGAAAACCACATGACTGTCCGTTCCGTGGTCTTTGAGTATTCCGCGAACAGACAGTTTGCTTGCTGTACCCATTTATTTAAAAAAAAGGTTACGCACACTTTTTATTTTTGGTGTTTTTAGAAGCTGGCAACACGCTATTAACCACGCGGACGAAGTCGCGGGCGTCTGCTAATGTAAAAATGAAAACAGGAATGCAATAAAAAAAGATTAAAGATGCCTCAAATTCCTGAAAAGATCTACGTCTAACATTGATCGCCTGACATGGGTGAAAGCGGCCCGCTCGTCCTCCACGATGATATAGAAATAGGAATTCATAAACTTTCCCTAAGTAATTAAAATACATGACTTAACACATTTAATAAAAGTAATAAATATTTTCTAGCGATGTCGAGTAACATTTATCACTGTACTGTACCTACGGTACTAATGAATTTCTTGAATATGAAATAATTAATTACAATATGTTGAATTAAAGTTAACAATACTTTGTGTAAACATAAATACATAAAATGACACCTCATTCCCATAGGGGTAGGCAGAGACTACATCCTTCCATTTGCCACGGTCCTTGCATACTTCCTTAGCTTCTTTCACTCTCATTAATCCATACATACAAGTTCGTCGAATTCGGATACTCTTGACCTGGCCATTAATATAAATATCCTGAAATTGGTCCAGGTAAATTCGCCTGTCGCCAGGACCTTTGTGTAAAGGTTGTGTATAATTTAATGCTATTTTCACGTGACAAAAAGCCAACGATGTATGAACTATAAAACCAACATTAATAACTACGTGCTATTGTGGACTTATTGTAGTCCTAATAAAGAAGATAAGGCTGCGTTTTCAATTAAAGCTCCCTGGCGTTGAGCCTTTCCCGCTATTATCGTCATATTTAAGCCAATTTACTTTATTATAATTTTACTTTAATCTCCTTAATTAATTTTCAGAAGACAAACATTTGAATGCCAACATTACCGCTTTATAATGAATGAGTGATAATATAATGACCTTAATTACAAGTGCTTATCGTGTTACGAAATCACTTTGATAAGCACAGTACACAATAACATTGCCATTAGTATATAATTTCATGTACTCTCTACTCCATAATATTTATTCGTATTAGACTCAAGATATCCTTACATTTACATTTACAATCCTTACATATATATTATTACCGTATTTACTTTCGCCTTAATTACATTCATATTTATTTAATACTCTTTCATGCAAAAACTACCGAATGTATTTTAATTTTTCCGGTGAAAAGAGAATAACACGGCTGAAACCGCGGGCGTCCTCTAGTGAAATGTTTTTTTCAAAAATTTAATACGGCTAGCGAATAAAAAATGACGAGCAAACATCTATACACCATTAATCATTATAATTAATAGGCTGATTAAATGCCACTACTGGGCCAGGCCTTCCTCCGTGTAGGAGAGGAGATATGGACTGAAGACTGGATGAGAAGAAGATTGGGTGGATATGCGGATTAGGGTTTTTTTTTTATCGATTACAAGTTGGCCTTTGACTGCTATCACACCTGATGTTAAGTGATGATACAATCTAAGATGGAAGCGGGCTAACTTGTTAGGAGTAGGATGAAATTCACACCCCTATCGGTTTCTACACGACATCGTACTGGAACGCTAAATCGCCTGGCGATACGGTAGGGTGGTAACTAGCCACGGCGAAAGCCTCCCACCAGCCAGACCAAGACAAATTAAGAAAGGTGATAATGTTTTATTCATTAACGATCATTATCAAATCACACAACTTGATGATACTGACCGCGACTGGGGACGACGGTCGTGCTTTTTTAAGCATGGTGTGTACCATGTAACACAACCAGACTCGAGATTAGAATTTACTGATAGATGAAGAAAAACTTAGTATTTATTCACTTCCCGACCCAGGATCATTCGAACCCAGGACCTCGTATTCGAAGCTACATGGGCTAAGCATTAGACCTTCGAGGGGGTCAATATCCGACATTAATTTACAGTTGATGTACTCGTAATTAACATTATACTAGCGGACGCCCGCGACTTCGTCTGCGTCAAACTTGGTGTAGACTTGAACTCCCGTTTGACCCCTTAAGGAGATGAGCATTAGAAAAAACGTTTCTTAGCGCTCGCCTTCGTCATTATAGCTATATAGCAGTCGCAAGCGACTTCGTCCGCGTGAAACTTGGTGTAGACTTGAACTCCCGTTTGACTCCTTAAGGAGGTGAGCATTAGAAAAAACGTTTCTTAGCGCTCGCCTACATCATTATAGCTGTATAGCGGTCGCCCGCGGCTTCGTCCGCGTGAAAACCTCTTAGGTACCCTTTTAATTTTAAAGACAGACATACAACACTGTACGATATTACAGTACATTAACATTAACAATATATATTTATGGCAAGCTGTGCAAGTGCAAGTGTATAGCTTGTATTAAATAGTCTATTTCACTTTTGAGTCTATCTTTCTTTAATTAAATGATTTATTACAGAGTCGCGCCTTTTAGAATTTTTTTAATATCTCCGAAACTATATAACTAATTAACATACTGTAAAAGGCAAATTTTATCTCTATAATATCCTTGTGATTATTAAATAATTTATTTTGATAAGGATTTAAGTTTAGTTGTATAAATAATGACGTAAACGTGAGCTTATGAATTAGATAATTATTTAAAACACAAAAGTTATATATCTGCCAAAATATAAAAGATACATATATGCTATCGCGAACTCTTTTGTAGAACTTTTTAAGAGTCATAAAGTTTTCATACAATGTTTTCAATTATATCCAATAGTTAAGGCAGCGTATGCGTAAAAAGCAGATTTAACAGATTTCTGCGATCCGACTTGCGCTACAAAAACTGTAATAACTCGTTTAATATATACAATACAAATATAAAATATAGCCTATAACACTCACCGATAACGTAGCATTCTACAGGTGAAGGATTTTTAAAATCGGATCAGTAGTTCCGAAGACTAGCCCCAACGGAACTTTATTTACAAACTTACAAACTTACAAAAATACAACCTTACAAATTTACAAACTTTACCTCTTTATAATTTTAGTATAGATAATAGTACCTACAAGGTCTTAAAAGCGGACGCCCGCAAATGCCTTTGTTGGCCTGAAATTTTTAAACTATGTCCGCCGTTCTAATGAAACCGGTTTCGTACACACCAGTTGGACTGTTCTAATCTCCACAACGAATATTAATATGCATTTTATTCAAAAATCCAAGTGAAATCCTTTAGTCATAAATACTAGACACAACATTAGCATAGCTACAAGAACACAACATGGTGCAATCTTGCCCACCGCTTTTAATTAAACTATTTCAAACTGATTTCGTAGTCTGTTATGAAAACAAACAAAGGTAATTGAAATACTTTTCCGTATTTGTAGAGCTTCACCCGTTTTGAGTTCTTCGTTCAACTTTCTTTCCTATCTGAGTTATGAACCGCACAACTTGTAAAGCCGATTGCCGAAAGCAAAATTTCTGGTTACTTGCTAAAGCAAAATAGCTACATTTTGCTTCAGCATAATGGGTCAGTTAAAGTAAGAAAGTCAACCCGCTTAGGATGAGCGGCAGCTGTATAACGTTTTATCTCTTCGTGTTGACTAATATCATTTATAGTAATGGAAATTTTTCCATTTTTTCTTTGCCGGTGTAGTGTAAATCGGCACAGATGTAATTCATAATCATCATTCATTGTCAGGGCCAGGCCTCCCTCCTTATATAAGGGGTTATGTAGCGTAGACCCACCACGCAGCTCCATTGCTGGTTGGCAGGATAATGTTTCATGTTTTAATGATCACTATGAGATGTTGATGATAGTCTCCGGGACCGACGGCTTAACGTGCTCTCACGGCACGGGGGTGTAACACCACCAGCTTCCCGACACCGGGCTTGGAAAGTTCTTAAAATTTCATAAAAGAATGAAAAACACAGAATTATTTCGTGACCCTACCCAGGATTCGAACCCAGGACCTCGTGATCAAAGCCACATAGGCTAGCTACTAGACCAACGAGGCAGATAGGTGTAATTATAAAGATGAAAATATGAAAGAAATGTTGATCCTTGCCCTTAACAACAAGTCATTTAAAAAGGATATTTAAACTTGTGTCTACCTGCTTAAAAGGCAAAGATCTTACACTCAGTTTTAGTTATTATATTTTTCCCAAAATATTATGTTCCAGCCTGAAATAAACTCATTAATTTCAATATTTTCCGGAAAAAGATCACGTTTAATAAGGATGTAATGAAAAATAGGTAAAGGTTTTTTTTTATATTTTATTATTATGATTGCTAAACATACTGTTACTATTTATAATGTGACAATCTTATACTCTAATATATTACATAACTAAACATTTAAAACTATACTAACTAACGCTAAACTATTCTATTCCTAGGTACTAACTAACGCAAAAACTAAATTACGTTGCCGTAGAACCGTTCGCCTTAGCAGCTTTCCTAATTACCTTCATGGCGTAATTAAAGAAAACTTCGCGACAGTTTTCGTCGTTGATGGCCACGCTTATTGAATCTATCTCTAGCGCCAAATCCAGTCTACATTCACACTGGTGCCGATCAGCTGAAAAACGAGGACATTCTAACAGGATATGTTCAACTGTCTCTTTAGTGGCACCATCGCAAATACAGAATGGATCCGGCGCCAGTTTCATTTTGTGTAGATAAGCCTTAAATCCTCCGTGGCCTGTAAACATTTGCGTCTTAAAGTTATCTAGGCTAATATCTTTCAGGGTCTTGTATGCCTGTCGTATCTCTGGGAAGAATATTCTTGTCACCCCTCCACTGGTCTGGGTCGAATAGCGTTCTTGCCACGTCCTAAGGGTGATGTCTCTGATGAGATATTTGGCCAAGGACGCAGGAAATCAATCGATTTCCTGCGTCAGTACTGGTGTACAGTTTCTCTGTAGTGCGGCCATTTTGGCTAGTTCGTCAGCCCTTTCATTGCCTGGAATCCCCACGTGCGATCTTATCCAGAACAGTTGCAATTCCCCTCCGTCGTCTGTTAGGCTTCTGATTTTGTGCCTAAGATCTGCAGCAATCGGATGGACGGTTCTCGGGTTTTGGATGCTTTCTAAAGCTGATTTTGAGTCGCAGAAAAAGATAGATTTTTTGTGCATTCCTTTGTCCCAGTTGCCACATGATCCTGTTCACGAACATTTTCTTTAAGGCTTTGCCTAACACTGGAAGAAGACCTATAGGTCTATAGGATTTTGGAACTGTATAATCATCCCTATTTGGCTTCGGGATTACTTTAATTGCTGCTACTTTCCATAGCTTCGGAAAATAAGCTAAGTTCAGACATTTGTTATACAGTTCCAATAGCACTTTCGGATCAGATCTGAAGACCTTAGTGCAGATGTCCGCCGTTAACCCGTCTACTCCGGGTGATTTCTTAGGGCTCATTTCAACAATTACTGCCTCGATTTCTTCCAGAGTAAACCTTTGTGGATCATCCTCTTCCAGCTCGTCAATCGCTCTTTCCACGAAGCCTCGAAGATTGGTCTGATAAGTATTATCTGTATCTAGATCATCCAGGGGGTAAAACGTACTGGCCAATAATTCTGCGGATTCCTTTGGTGCCAATATGGAAGAATTATCAATTGGTGATCGTAGAAGCTTATCACCTTCGTTCTTGGTCCGTTTCCTTATGATACGGTAGATACCCTGCCACATGGACTCTTTGTCTTGACTCTTACAGAATTCCTTCCAGCTAGAAGTTATGGTCTGAAGCATGAGTTTTTTGTATTCCTTTCGTGCAGTGATATATTCTATAGTGACTATCTCTTTTCTTTTTGGGTTTGCTTTCCTGATTTTATTTCGTTTCCGAATCATCTCTCGCTTCGTACATTCCAGTTCTTTTGTCCACCATTCGGTCTTTCCTAGTCTTACAGTAGGGGATAATTTTGGGATCGTGCTGTCACAAGCATCAGCAATACTGGTGGCGTATTTCTGGATTATGTTCTCCAACGCTTCTGAACTGCTTATGTTCTTAATATTTTCTTCTGAAATGCCAGATCGCCTTTTTGGTATTGTATCTTCGTGTAGTACGCCAAGATCTAAGTCAAATCTAACTGCTCTGTGATCGGACAACGTTACTAGGTTTGGATCTACGGTCCAGTCTCTTATTTTGTTTAAAATTGTTTCAAAGCATAAAGTGACGTCTACGATGCTTGTACACGGCGTGTTATTCCGAACGGTGTAAAATGTTGGAGTTCTTCCTTCATTTAGCACATGGAGATTCAATCGAGCCAGGGATTCAGTAACCTTCGATCCCCTAACGTAGGTAAAGGTTTGCTTAATCGCTATTATCTTATAAATTCACTGGGTGCAAAATATTAGAACGGATTAGAAAATGCCAAATGTGGCAGGTCAAAAGAATTACACGAGCGGAGAAGGTGAGTGTTGACGCGTCACAAAGGGATCCTTTTTAAACGTACACCCGTGTCACAAGTTTCGGGCTCTGAATGGCATAGTTGCCGGTGCTCTACAGGCATCATATTAATTTTAACGATCACTGTTACATCACAGATGTTGAATTATCAACATCTATGATATCTATGATTATAATAGAGACAACGGTGGATGGCTTGAGTTCTTTAGGGTACAAGGAAGTAACACTGCCAATTTGCAGGCTCTGAGCTTAAAATTTTACTAAATTTTTTTAGAATAAAGAAAAAATTAGAATTTTCCAGTCTATTATTCCTTAGATTTGAACCCAGGTCCTCATGACCTTGAGCCACATAGGGTTACCATAGGACTTATAAGACAGTCAATAACTAAAACAAATAAGTAAGTACTGGTAAAAAAGACTTAAAACCACGTCTCATGCTGATGGAAACAGCCTGGGTGGTGATTACTACTTACTTACTAATTATTCCCACTAACTATGAGATGGACCATCTGCTCTAGTCTATAATAACTTACCTACCATGAAAAAATCTATATTCATTTATACCTTGTCTACCATTGAACAAATTGAATAAAGAAGAAGAAGAAGAAGAAGAAGAAAATCTTTATTGCACACATACTACATAGACATACACTGTATAGGAACTGTGAAGTGAAAGCGGAAATGGTGCAAGACGGAATAAATATATTTTGATAAATAATATATAATCTCACAAACATAAATACATATATATATATATACATACACACATTCATATACACATATATATATAAATATACATATGCATATAGAATTTCTTGAGACGATGGTTAAATATGGTAAATATAAATATATACTGTAAAACTTTGATCTACAGACTGGAAGCAACATTATCGAAAGATTCTGCTACGAAAAGTTGTATTAAATAGAACAATATAAGAAAAGTTTATCTATCCGCCGAAAGATCTAATCGTAAAAATCAGCTATGTCGATTTATTACCGGCCTTCATAAACGTCGTATACCATTACTACCGTAAATTACGATGGATCGTTGCGACTTGGGACATGAAAGCGCATAGTGTTCCGCAATTTTTTCCCATCGCTATTAATTTCTTCATCTGTCTTTCGCACGTCGCATTAGGTACAGCCAGCCGCGGAGTAGCGGTAAAATGAAAAGCAGAGCAGCCAATATGGAGGCGCAATCTTTGAGTTGCATCGTGATTTCACAAACCTAAAGAAATAGTTTTATTATTGTGAACTTATTGTAGGGTATAGGGTTCATGTAATGGGACTGCAGCATCGTTATGAGAGGATCTTGGCGAGCACTGATCTACTAGAGTCGATCTCGTGCGTTAGAAGAACGTGTGAGTGCGGAAAATGTTTAATGTTCACTTGCCGTGAGATTCAAACCTTAGCCTATTGTTATCAATATAAGTCATAGATATCTAATGAACGATACTTTTTTAAGGTTTACACTTGTTGATCAATATAATTCTAAGGAAATCTCAATTTAATATCAAAAACCGCTTGGAATATATATCTAATTTTTTGGCGCAGTCGGGTAATTATGCAAAGCTCGTCAAAATTACCCACAGACTCTTGGGCAAAAATAGTAAACTAACTTTACGCCAAAGTTAATCCGTCAGGATCTGTCAAGTCACGAAGTTTGGCCGCCCATACTAAGTAACGGATTAACGTCAACGCTAATGCCACGTTCGTTTAAAGGGCCGCGCACAAGGTAGTGTTTGAAGCCGAGCTGTATTATTAGTCTCATGTAGTCTGTGCGATACGACTACCATACAACTGCCCAAGAGTTGGTACAAAGCGGCTCAATAGTCTGTGACAACCTTGGGGTCGCACCTTTTAAATCGGCCCTAATAGAAGAGTCCTTCACCTAGTTTGCAAGCTAAACCATGAAATATTATAACAATAATATACAATGACCAACATAATCTGCTATTATGGTGCTGCTATTATTAGGTACTAGTATGACGAACTTATTAGTTTTAATTATCACTTTTATTAGCATATATTTTTGCCCTTTTAGCGTATTACGGGCTATTTGAAGTTAAATTAAATAAAAACCAAACACCAGTCATCAGAAACGATCCAAGTATCAGTATCGGCGACGCGTATCATGATCCTATAAATATGTGAACGAGTAATGAAACGCCGTCATGATACGCAGATTCTCTGACATGATACGCGATATCAGAGAATTGTACATATGCGTACATGTTCCATGTTTAGTCGGCTTAGACTAAGAATAGAAATTTATTATTATGAAAAAAAAAGTTGAGAGGTGTCAAGGGACACCCGGATGGAACGAAGTTCCTTTCGATTAATTAGTGAAGGAATTGTAATAAAATTTTATTTTTTTTAAGTAATAATAATATTTGTTGTTGTACACCGAAACACCAGAGGGCGCCACGAGAGCGCGAGACAGCATACAGCGCGGGCGCCCCCCACCGCTCACGCGCACACACATCAAAGGCGGTGGCAAGATCCTTTGATCAAAAAGTGTCGTGACAACTTTTCGTACGATTTTTTTCCGTCTAGCCCCCTTTCACAACGCGCGATAAGGAACTTCGTTCCAAAAATTAATTTGCATAATAAAGCAAAAAAAAATTGGTTCTTCCAACAACCACTGAAAGTGATAAGGCCGCCCTTTCGTATTTAAATTTTAATTGTTTCCTATTGTATATTGCATCTGGTATTTAATAATAAAGTATTTATAAAATCTGTAGACACAGAAATGTTTTAACGTTTTATCCCGACTGCGACTTCTTACAGAAGGAGGGTAATGTTTTTAGCAGTCTTATTAGTATGCTATTAAAAGAAATTAGTACCTTCTTTTTTGTGGCCATTTTTCCGTATTCCGCTTCGTACAGTATTAAGGTTCATACGACGAATTATACTGTAAACATATACATCCAAAACATTTTCTATACCTAGTGATAGAAATGCGGCAATAAGATCGGAAAAAGGACACTTATCTAGACAAGGATTCATTATACCACAGAATATTATAACAGGTACGAGGTCGCAGAGCAAAAAAATGCTAACTTTGCGACAATATTGAAAACTAAATTTTCAAATATCCACGTTAGATACATAAAATAAATAAATGAAAGTTTCTTTATTTGGCTTAGGTTACATGGGTTACACATAGAATACTGTAAAATATCTTAGTACCACTTTTAATATGACACGTATAATGTATTTGAGATCGTTGGGTTTTCTACAACTGCCCTTTTTTCTTAAGGGTTACGAAATCGCTCAATCTTTCACACAAAGTACCTACTACCTATACTGAAATGTTTTCTTGCAGACGGCCGAAAGAAAAGGATCCCATTACCCCGATCCTTATCGTGACTCTACACACGGGACCAATTTCTAACTCCAATTTGATTGCTCGTAGACGTCAACCGTGGCCCAGTTGTCACCCAGACATACCACTAACTTATTTAAAGTTCCGTTATTATACCGTATAGGTAGAAACCCGTCAAAGTATAGGAAGGGTACATAAACCTTCCTCTTCCGACTCCGAGTGTGTCTACGAGTACATAATATTTAATTTCTGTTCTTTATTCACGCTATAAAAAGCTTGACCGATTTGCGTATTTGCTGTTTTTTTGCACTTGCTTTTAACTCCACTTGAACTCAAATATCTTAATTTAATTCTAAGAATTGAAGCCTTGATAGCGCTCATTTCTGTGCAAGGGATCAATTCTGAGTGTCCAACGCAAGAAATTCAGTCACTGTTCTTGCCACAGTACCATGTGGGCCTGATAAGTTAGCTTGATTTTTTTATTATATTCTCGTTATAACTGACGAACCGCCAAGCGATTAAGCGTTCCGGTACAATGTCGTGTAGAAACCAAAAAGGGGTGTGGATTTCGTCCTCCTACCTAACCTACTTACTCCTAACTAACCTAAGTTAGCCCGCTTCCATCTTAGGTTGACTGATAGCAGTCAAGGGCCTACTTATAGTCGATAAAAAAATGTGGCCCAATAATTGTTCTTTACAAAGTAAGTTGGTAGCTAAGTTGGACTGAATATTTGTTCCGTATGTTCCTATCAACACTCGAAAGCAGATTAATCGTTTGGCAATGACGTTACTAACTTCAGCATTAATTCGGTAACCCTCAGATGGGAGAAAACAAAGCAGATTTTATTTTAAGATGATCAAAATATTTTTGACACTGTCTACCCTGTGGCAGGTATGTATGTGTTATTCGTATCTAATGAAATTCATATTTCGGAGTACCTTTTTGCCTCTTTGTTTTGCCTCAATTGCCTCAACTGGTGACTGATGTGCTGGCTCGTTTTTTATGCAAAGAATCAGCCTCACAACATCAATCACAACGCGGAAATTAATAAATATTTTCCTTATTGTATTCTTTCTCAATTACTTATTGATATTTTGCTTATAGTTAGGATATTTTAAACATGTTATCAAAATACAAGACGGTATACTGCTACAGGTATAGGTACATCAATTTATTTAGCTTTTTATTACATGCATATGAAATTACTTTGTATACGGTACTTCTTTATTAATATTATAGAGGCGAAAGTTTGTATATATAAATGGATGGATGTTTGTTACTCTTTCACGCAAAAACTGCTGAATGGATTTTGATGAAACTTCACAATAATATAGTTTACATATCAGAATAATACATAGCCACATTTTATCCCGAAATTCCCACGGGAATGAGCTATGCGGAAAAAATGGCTATGTGGTTAGTTTATACGCGGTAGAAGTGGGTGCGAGGGGTATACCAGCGAAGTCTCTCTACAACCTGCTAAAAGACCTTAGCCTTACTAGAAGTGCAGTAAGCTCCATATGGAACGAGTGTCCAAAGCTGCTCTAGTAGGTCCTTTCGAATTTGGCTGGGCAGGGAAAATAACTTGAACGGAGGAGGTGAGTGTTGACGCGCGTCACTAAGGGTACCCTTAAACCTACACCCGTCTCACAAGTCTCGGGCTCTGTTCGGAGTTTTTCTTTCAGTCACGCGATGGACCCGGCACCCGAACGGTGAATCCATGGAATGCTAAGATATTCGTCTCTACGAGGCTGAAAACGTGGGCGTCCTCCAGTATATTATAAAAACCATTTTTCAATTTACGTTTGTTTATTACGGATAATATCCAGTTGGTCAGTAAAAATAATTTCATGTTCTATTTTGGTATATAAAAGCTAACCTCACGGGAAGTACCTAACTTAAGGCGAATTTGTGTCCTGATATGCCCGCGAGAACGGAAATAACACGGGTGAAACCGCAGTCCTCCGCTAACCACTACATAGTATAAAACAAACTCTATCCGTCTGTCTGTCCCTATGTATGCTTAGGTCTTTAAAACTACGCAACGGAGTTTGATGCGATTTTTTTTAGTAGATAGAGTGATTCTTAAGGAAGGTATAATACATGCATAATATAGTAGAGAAACACTGATAAATTTAGAGGTTTCTAATGTGATGTCGTAAATAAGCACGTTTTTTTTGGGCTTATATTGCAAACGCTGTCTGTACCCTACGAGATAGACCAAAATAATGTACTAAAGTATTGTTCACCTTAAAAAGTTCAACAAAAATATTCTCGATGGTATATGTCTATCTAACTGTATATATCCGGATAACCCACCATAACCATTTTTTATCCTTTACTAAAAAATGGTTACGGAGTGATTTTAAACAGTACAGCATTAATCCTTATCCAATTAAGTACTTGAAATAAATTGTGCATTTATTATAGATCAATATGCTGTTTACGGCATGTAATTTAAGTGAATATTTCCGAAGATATTACAAATTTAAATTGCAGGGACGTAGTTGTTGCGGCGCCGCGCCTATATATAGTGCGTTGATGGCCGCGCTTCGTCCTGTAACACTTCATCATTTTACAGCGATCGCACGCGTTTATCGGAGCGCTAAGAAACGTTTTTTCTAATGCTCACCTCCTTAAGGGGTCAAACGGCAGTTCAAGTCTACACCAAGTTTCACGCAGACGAAGTCGCAGGCGTCCGCTAGTCCTTACTATAATAATTACTTACAGTTAGTTTAGATACTAGAACCGTAATACTTAAACGAAACCCAATAGGGACTTTTCACATAGTTAGCAGGAGAATGTAATAACGCGACGAAAGTTATGATTGGAATGTAGCACCTAACTTATTGACCCAAGAGACTGTGGATGATTGTGACATGGTGTTTATTATTCTACTAGAAGCCGTGATTCCGTTCGCGTTAAATTCAGAATAATTATAATATTTAAATATGTGTACGGGGTCTCAATAATCTAAGGGTAAAAGTACTGAGATACTCCGAGCCTTGTTCTTTTCATCGCCCGCTGAGTGACTCTGAGCCTTCTTATGAAGCCCGCAGTCAGCGACCAAGATCCGTAGGTCATCACTGGCAACACGCACTGTTCGAAGACTCTCGTCTTCAGACACTGAGGAATTTTGGACGAAAAGATGTCCCAAAGTTTCCCGAACGCTGCCCAGCCGAGTTGGATTCGGCAGTTCACCTCTTTCTAAAGCGCAGTGTTGGTCGACCCCCGACCAGGTGGGCTGACGACATCAAACGTGTCGCAGGGAGCCGCTGGCAACAGGCGGCTCGGGATCGTTGTGTTTGGAACCCCCTAAAAAAGGTCAATGTCCAACAGTGGACGTCTACCGGCTGGTAATGATGAAAGGGACTGATCCGAAACCTAGATAGAGGTCTTAGGTTCGATCCCCGATCGCTGAACTAAATTGTTTGGAAGGAGAATATTTTTATTCTAATATCCTTGTTGGTCTAGTGGTTAGTCTATGTAGCTTCGATCTTGAAGTCCTGGATTGGAATCCTTGATCGGGTCGGGGTGGGTCTACGCTCCACATCCCCTCTCCGATAAGGAGGGAAGCCTGGCCCTATAGTGGGTCATTAATAGACTTATTATAATGAATATTCGTTTTGATAAAAAAATTGGTTGTCTGTAAAGTCGGTTTACTGACGATAGTTGAACGTGACAAAGTCTTAAGAAAATACTGATAGAATGGTAGCATTTAATTGGTTATTAAAATTTTTTATTTAAATTTAATTTAAGTATATTTTTATAAATATTAATTTAAATTAATAAAATAATTGATTATGATTTTATAAATTTATAATAAATATATTAATTTATAAATATATTAATTTTTGATTTAAAATTAATATATTTAATAATTATATTTAATAGACGGATGTCGAACGCTGCCGAACGCAAAGGCCGATTGTGCTTCTTTGTCGCTCGTTCCGCGCTCTCGCTTGCACTTCAAGCCTTACATGGAACGCCTCAAAGCGAGGTAACGACGCATGACGTCATGTTTTTTCGTGCGTGCAGCCGGCTCTATCGAATTATAAGACGTTGTCACGTCAAAAATGCAAAGTAATTGAAGTGCGTATAAAAAATTATTGCCATACAGCGGACGGTACAGACGGCGACGAGACGCTGGAGTTATTAAGTTGCAGAACAAGTCACACTGCGTTGCCCCATTGCTGGCTTGTCATCCTGTGTATCGTATTCTATGTAACCGGTCATAAAAAATAATTACAAACAAATCCAAATAGACAGTTTATTTATTTATTATTAAATATTTTACATTGGTAATATTATACTTTTTTGGGAACCGATATTGATACGGTTTTTACCTCTAAATAAGCGTTCACCGCGTCGAGACCACTGTAACAAAAAAAATCACATTTACTTAAATATTCAATATGTATGTCGATTATTGAAAAAATGTCAGTTTCAGCCGATGCACAACGGTTGCAAAACCGATGTATACAGAAATCGGTATTCTCTAGTGACGTTATGCCATATTGTACTGACAGTAGAACTAAAAAGGTGAGACGATCAGCGAGATGTAAGCGAGATGATCGTACGAATTTTTTCCAAGAATCGACGCACTGTATTTAATTTTAAGTAGAATAAGTCATAACATCAACTAGAATAGAAAATTTTTGCCAGACATTCTTTCGCGAACTTCTTTCAAAACGCATCATAATCGGTTCATTCGTTCAGAAGCTAAAATACCACGTTAAACTTATAGCAACTTTTTTACGTCGGGGGTCAAGAAACATTCGCTCACCATAATACACTAATACGCGTTAACTTTTTTTATTTCGTTTGAGATTTATTATCATCTACATTCTCCCCTAAATAAATAACATAAATTCATGGATATAGCACCAACTGTGTTAACTCACAGAAAGGGGTTGACGGAAATAATATGGAAAAGTATGGTAGGTACCACAGTAAGAAGTCTCTGCACTGCAGTTGATATTGCCTCAATTGTCTCTACTGGTGACCGAAGGGCTTGTTTTTACGCAAAGGATTACCCTGGCTATTCAACGCGGAAATGCAGTCAGTATTCTTGCCACCATTCCACGTGGGCATGATTTGTATAGTTATAAGGATAAGTTAGCTTAAGTTCCTTATTGTATTCTTTTTCATTTAAAAAAAAATATTTTTGAGTAATTAATAAGTATTATTGAAAGGGGTAGGCAGAGACCATGTTCTTTCATTAGCCACAATCCATGCATCTCGCTTCATATCTCTCTCGCTTCATCCAAACTCAATTTCTTATAATTAAATTTATAATTAATTATGTATTAAATTATATTACTAAAATCAACATCTAATTGATTTAATTTAATTACTTACTTTTCCCTTCCAATGCCAGATTCTTTATAGCCACCGAAAGGTAGTTGCGGTCCATGAACCAAATACGTGTTCACCCTAAAACCAATTAATTAATAATTAATTCTCAGTTTAATGATTTTATTAATTGTCTCTGTACTTAAAAACAGTGACCGAGTAATAAAATCCATAATTAAAGATTAAGGATCTTAGATCTATTTAGGCCTGTGTGCACCAAGATTTCGGTTATCATAACCAACGGTTAACATAACTTTACTATAAAGGAGATGGTCCAAAATTGTATGGAGCACAGACCCACTTTCTGAGTTGAAAAAAAGTACATGTATCAATAATCTAGTTTTGATTAGCCAAATCTCTGAATTCACTTTTATTTGGGCGAAATATTTATTTATTCTCTCCAAAACAATGCAACACTTTACGTACAATCATGGCGGATCTTAGATAAGTTATATTATCTATGGTAGACATTCTCCAGGTGGCAGATTGATGTTGTTTTGACTTTTGCTGTCAGTGTTTATTGACGTATGGTCCATTTGATTTGATTTGATGGTTATTGGTTAGATATATGTACCTAACGGATTACTGAATAATCAGATTGAAATATTGAGTTTTGTTCTTATATTGCTAAGATGTCTGTCTAAAATGTATTATAGCTAAAAACAAAGCCCGGAACACGGAAGAAAAGTCTTGTCAAAATAACATATTTTGAGTTTGACAAATCAATGTCACCTACAGACTAATATTAGAAAAACGCCATCTTTTAATACCTCAAAAACTAAGAATTTTATTTTTAACTAACGTTTTTATTAGTTCGTTTCGTTCACTTATTTTATTTTTGATAAAATCTTTGTATTTTTTCCATTTTAATGGTATGTGGTACAAAAGTGATGCAGAAATGGACCATCTCCTTTACTATTTATAATTAACCCGTACGCCGGTTAAGGACGTAAACCGGACGTTATCTTAACCGAGCTTACGTCCTTAACCGGTGTACGAGTTGTGGTGAACAGTAAATTTTACGTTTAACGTATGTTAACCGTTGGTTATGATAAGCGAGATGTTGGTGGACACAGACCTAAGACTAACTATAAACATGACAAAGGTTGTCAAGACCTTCACAATCTCGTTTCTTCGTCTTTATTAAACCACAAAGCGAGACGCCGTGAACATTTGACATCTATTTATGTTGTTAACATTAACATCCAGTTGACTTACTACAAATGTTTCTCTTTGAAGTTTCTAATTAGAACTGTTAAGATGGGGAATTGAATAATGCCCTTCTGGCGTCAGTGTTGACACGTATGATTTATGCACCTTAGAACTTTTGACGGCCTCCTTTATAAGATGGAGGTCCTGAGTTCGACTCCCGGCTGGGTCGCTTGAGATTTTAGATCTGACTGGAAGGCTTTGGCCATAAAATACCACAAAGACGTACCGCTAAGCGATTTCGCGCACCGGTACGATATTGTATAGATAAGGGGTATTGACGACATTCCTACTTATAAACAAGTACGATCGCTTCCATCTTCGATTGCATTATCACATACCTTCAAGTGTGATATCAGTCGAGGGCTAACTTGTGATGAATAAAAAAATATAGTTTTGTATAATTATCAACATCTCCTACGTGGTGAACGTTAAGCTAAAGGTGACGGGACTGGACGGCGATGAGACGCTGGCACGATTTGTAACTGGTTAATATTGAACACGTCAATCTATTTGTCGTGTTCCGAAGATCTTTGTGACAGGATCTATATTAACTTGTACGACGGCTCAGGTAGCGCCAGCGTCGCGTCGCCAGCCCACCCCGTTTGTTATATGGCGCAACCATTAGAAATATCTAAACTTAAAAAATAATCGTCATCATACTTGTACGTCATTGCTGTATATAAACTTACCACACATTACCAGCCTCCACGTATTTGCTGAACTGAAGCGCAGTTTCGATAGAAGAGGTGAAGATGCCGGCCGCTAGACCATAGTTCGTGGCATTGGCGCGGTCGATCGCTTCCTCCAACGTATTGAATTTTAAAATGCTCTGTACCGGCCCAAAGATCTATAAATTAAAGATATTGTTTGATTAAAACAATTGAAATTTAAGCTGTCAAGGCGCAAGGGGCCGCCCATAGATTAAAGACTACTAGATGGAGTCATAACGCGGCTGTAGGTTCAAGAGCGTGACAGACTTATTTCATTCGGCCTTTATTAGAAAGTGACACAAGATTATTTTTTTGTCCCTTTCAGCGTGTTCGTTTTTATTGTTTGTCAAGAGTGGAGTTTGTGACAAGCAAGGGACATATCTGAGCAATTATTAGCTTTTTATTAAATTTGCTGATAAATAATATAACTTTGCGGTTATGATATTAATTTAAACGTTATCGTGCTATGGTGGGTTGCAATATTTTCGGCTGCAACAGTCGCAGCGAACAGAAAATCGAAGGAATTACGTTTCATACGTAAGTAGGCATAAACTTCATTGATTGATGATTTAAAGCTTAGATATGTTATTTTTTAGCAAATTTCATGTGTTTTGCGTTTACTAAACTATCTTATATAAAGTAATATTTCGTATTTTACGATATTTTAAAACATAACGTTTTATGATGTACTTAAATGTTGACATGTCATGTCAATAAGGCTGATTTGCTGTCTCACGAGTGGACACGCTATGGGCTCTATCTAGTAGTCTTTAATCTATGGGGCCGCTGAATGCCGCTTTCACGTATATTTCAGTCACGCCTGCGCGTTCACGGATTAATGATGCACAAAACAACACTTCTCAGGCACTACAAGGTAGGGGACCCAAGAAAAAACCTATGTGCCTGCAATTTTAAAGGCAACCATTCTTCTCTGAACGGAATACAGCGAAGCTGATTGGCGATATCAGCTTCCAGCCGATCACACTGCTGCATTTCTGCTGCACTCGATATTGAACCCAATGTTATTTGAACCAGAAGTGCATATTCTAAACAATTTTATGTCTACAAATATTTTCGTTTCAATAATACCATCAACAATATGCATAGGATGTTTATCGCAATTCACACTGACTTCCGGTTGACCTAGGACCGAAAATAGCTGAGAACAATTCTCAGACTTTTTCCTCTAAGAATACTAGCAGTCGCCCGCCACTTCGTCCGCGTGAAAACCTCTTAGGTACCCTTTTAATTTTAAAGACAGACTTTCATATAAAGTGTGCTCTTTCCCCGCTTCCCCTGTCAATTCAATTTTTTTATAGTTTCCCGTCAAGCTATATCCTCCGTCTCGTCCCGTGTACTAAAGATCTACATTTTCGTTAAACATTGTACGATATTACAGTACGTTATACCTTAACAATATATGTTTATGGCAAGCTGATGTGTATTGTATAGCTTATATTAAATACTCTATTTCACTTTTGAGCCTAGCTATTATAATAAACAAAATATTTACAATCCGACATGCAGATTTAGAGATTAAAAATTAGAAATAATTGAATTTCATGCTATTTCGTTTACTACAAAATAAATTTAATTTGTACTTTAGCCTCAATAACACGTGGTAATCATGCTATTGAGTTGTAGCTTATATGACACGGTTGTCAGTTTACCATAGCAGTGCCATCTATTGATTACTTACTCAATCCAGTCGAAAAGTATCGACATCTGTTAGAATCTTTTGGAGTTAACAGATAATTGTGATTGTCAATTAATTATAGACAAATAATTTGCAATAAAATAAAATTGCGACTATAATTAAAGATCTAAGCTATCTTATCTCTCAAGTTGGACCAAACTGCTTATTGCGTGCAAATTTGAACGAAATCTGTTTAGCGGTTTAGGTGCCCATTGCGGACAAACATCGTGACAGGAAATTTTTAAATATTAAGAAGATGTTATCATATCAGGGACGCAGAAAAGCTAAAAATGTAAATACAACACAAACATTTCTTACCTCTTCTTTAGCAATGGTCATGTCATCCTCGACATCAGCGAACACGGCTGGTTCGATGTAGAAACCAGATGTACCAACCCGTTTTCCTCCGGTAAGAAGTTTCGCACCCTCAGATTTACCTTTCTCTATATATCCTAACACCTTGTTCATCATCAACTCATCTATCTGAAAAATAAACAGGGCAAGCGATGAGATTATGGTCTCTTATCACCCAAATTCCGCTAATTTTCTTTTAGCAGATCCGAGTATTTACGCAGAAAATTCGTGGTGTTATTTCTCCTTCAGAATATTTAAAACTAGGCTTTTATCTGTACCTAAATCATAAAATGTTAGAGCGACCAACTAAACTTTACAGTCCTTTTTTGTCGACAAATGAACACTTGACCGTGACCCCCCGATTGATTGATGACGATGTGTTCATTTCAACAGTATAGTATGTAAAAACACAATCAAAAATATGCTCGGATTTTAATAGACTTCGCAACTTGGGATTCAGCTTAAGCTATGCGTCATGTAATTTTTAATCCTTTGGTTGCGTAGCTTTTGGATCCATAAACCGGTCAGGGTCGAGTGTGAAATCTCCTCAAAACGCACTAACTCAAAGCTTACTACTTAAGCTGTATTTGACACTTGCATTATCAAGCTTCTTCTGGCACAAGTATTAGATTTTACGTTTTACAATACAAATACAACAATAATGATTAGCATTCTAGATGGCGGTCTTCTCGTAAGTATTTTGATACCTTTTCTTTATCATATTTTATCATTTTTCGAAATCCGACTCTGTGAACGTTTGTTACTATAAGTTACCTGTGGACCATTCTGGGTTGTTTCAAGGGAAGGGTCTCCTAGTTTCCAAGACTTGGCGAGCTCCACAGCCTTCTTAACAAACGTGTCATATATTCCGGCCTGAACGAACAAGCGTGAGGCGGCAATGCAGATCTGGCCCTGATGTAGAAATACTGAATTTGCAGCGAATGGTACTGCTTTGTCCACTGTGAATGGTAACAAAACATTGACTTACTAATTAGTTTTCAGCATCCCATTTCAATGTAACACATTTATTTTGCTCCAAGTATCTTTCATTATATAATCCCAAATAAAAGTAAGACTATGTGGTAAAACTACATAAAAAACCGTTCACAGTTTCATTTATTTATATTTTACTATATGTACTGATTTGTTGGGCGGCAAGCGGAACCTCTAACGATTAGGGTTGTAAAGTGTGTGAGAGAGATTAATGATAACGACACCAAGTCCCTAGGGACAGATTAAACTAACCCGTTTAATCTAGCCCTAGAAACTTCTTACTTAAATCAATTAAATCAAGGGATCGTCAGATGTGTAAATCACTTACAGTCTGCATCGTTCATGACAACGAGCGGGCTCTTGCCCCCGAGCTCCAGCGCCACGCGCTTCAAATTGTTGGTTCCAGCAGCTATCTGTATTAGTTTTCCAACCTGCAAATTAATATGAAATAAAATGTAAGTACCTATAGCCAAACTTGATTGAGAATGCTTGTCAACAAACAAATTAAAAATGAAGGTAGAAAGCACTAGTCATTTTACGCCTATTTTTTTTAATTAACTAGTTAATGTTGAATTCATGACAATAAATTAGATTAGTAAGCTTAAAACTAATAAATATATTCAATATCTTTTAAATAATATTTTTTAAAATAACAAAACATAATTTTAAATTTATTAGGCATAAAATGTATTGCATTTTCTACCTTCATTTTTAATTTGTTTGTTTACAAGCATTCTCAATCGAGTTTGGCTTTAGTATATACAACAAAATATAACATTATACCTCTTATATGACTGTCTTATTAGTCCAGTTATATTATGTGACTTTGGCTCTTGAAGACCAGGGTCAGCAAATGAAATATTGAGCTTTCTCTTATTTATTCCCTGCTTTATTGAAGTGAAACTTCTTTATCGGGGTTGGAAAAAAATTTAGTGTAACATTTTTTTGTTACGCGTTTTTCCATTACGCGCCATCTTTGACTTATGGAAGTGACGTGATAAATATATATATATGTTATATTGAAGTGATCAGCAAAATCAAAGGGTTTATTTTAATTCTAATTCCAGTGAATTTCAAAAAAGTAAGTAATTACATCTCTTTTTCTAATACTTAGGTGTAATTATGGTATTTATTTTTCCACTTTATTTAAAATTAACTTCAGTTTTTGATTGTATTTTTCAATACACTAACACGTGGGTGTAATTGTGGTATCAATTTTTTCTAATACTTGAATGTTGATAAGTTAGTTAGTTAGTTTCACTTCTTACGAGTGTACGCTAGTACACGAACACATTTTTTTTATGGTGGATTTACAACCTCGTGCATTCTAAAAGAATACGTCAACCCGTCTCTCCTAGTTCTTATCAACATCCCCAGCAGCATTGCCTAAGTCAAGGTTACAAATCTCTTACAAATCTCTTACAAAAAGGTATGCCTGTAAGGCGATTCTTAAAATAATTCCATTATTCGAACTTTTCGTCGATCATATGATCTTTAGTTGTTCCCTGTAGCGAAACTTCACCTCGAGGGAGCCGGTGAAGGAGATCAATGCGACGTCCGGGTGATGCGTGAGCGTAGCGCCGGCAGTCTCTCCGAAACCGGGCACGATGTTGACGACGCCCGGGGGCAGGCCGGCCTCCGCTAAAAGAGCGCCCAGCGCCAGCGCCGTCAGAGGAGTCTGCTCTGCCGGCTTGACCACCACCGTGCAGCCTAAGCAATCGAACTGTATTAATATGATTTTAGATTATATTTTCCGGACCAAGGTCAAGGCGACCAATACATCGTATTTAGCAGGAGAATTACCTATCATAATCAGCCAACAGGTCTAAAATACTGGGCATAGGCCTCCAAACAAAGGTAAGGAGTTCCAAACACCACCAGCTTAAACTGTTTGCATAGAGCATCATCCTGTAACGCGCTTGAAGTCATCGATCCACCTAAGCTCATAATTCTAATACCTATTTTTAAAACGACAAGTTAGACCTTGACTTCAACCTCGCCTGATGTTAAGCGACAATACAGTCTCAGATGACAGAAGGCTAAGTTTAAATGGAACGAATGTATTCTACCCATAACTCTGTCGGTTTCTATGCGGCCACCAATCAGGTACCAAGCAGTTTTGGTATGATACCAAAACTCTTAGCTGCTTAGTACTGTTTTGCCGCTAGGAGGTAACTAGCCACTGCCGTGACACGTTACTACGCTACGAGACAGTTATCTTCGAATGATGTTTCTAGAAGTAATACTGACCTGCAGTTAATGCTGTTGTAACTTTATTGATGAACATAAGTAGTGGCGCGTTCCACGGCAAAATGAGACCGCATACACCCACTGGTTGCTTCAACGTGTAAGAAAATACATCACCATCTACAAAAAAATCATATACTTTAGTATCTAAATAAGCAAAATACCGCTGTCTGACAGACTCATCGCGTGATCTCTAAAACTATACACTAGATTGACTTGAAATGAGCATCATATAGTTAGACATTTCACGATTATAATCTCACTAATAACAAATTTATTTATACAGCTTGTGCCTGCCTCGTTGGTCCAGTGGTTAGCCTATGTGGCTTCGATCACGAGGTCCTGGGTTCGATTCCTGGGTCGGGTCACGGAATAATTCTGAGCTTTTTCATTCTTCTATGAAATTTTCAGTACATTCCAAGCCCAGAGTTTGGAAGTTGGTGGTGTTATACCCCCGTGCCTCGGAGAGCATGTTAAGCCGTCGGTCCCGGTCACTATCATCAACATCTGATAGTAATCGTTAATAAATGAATCATTATCATCCTAAGCCCGCCAACCCGCATTGGAACAGCGTGGTGGGTGTACGCTCCATATCCCCTCTCCTATAAGGAAGGAGGCCTGGCTGTAGTGGACCGTTAATAGGCTGATAATGATGCAATGATGACAGCTTGTGCAATAAACGAACCAACACCAGACTTATGATACTAAAACTAATAAGTTCGGGTCGGAGAAAGGAGTGCATACTCCTGCATTTCGGCTACGCCTAATAATATCCATCAATTAGAAGAAAAAACCAAGTAAAGTAAATATTTATTTGGTTTTTTCGGTTTGAAAATTTGAACCGGAAGTGCATATTCTAAATAATTTTATGTCTAGAAAAAGTTTCATTTCAACAATACCATACAAAATATGCATTATTGGGGTGTATTTTGCAATTTACACCCACTTACTGTTAAGAACACATCTCAGACTTTTTCCTATAAGAATATGTCAACATATCGGGTATTGACCAAGCCGTTTGGGAGTTGTAACGGAACATCTAATAATAATTCAGACATACAGAGAGACAGAGAGGCTACAAAAATTCAAAGCATTCCGCAGAAATGCAATAAAATCTGAAATCAAATTCGCGTTGCTATTGCATTTCTAATGCAACCAATTTGTGGCTCATCAATTAGGTTTCAAAGTATGACGAACGTAGGTATATAGAAATAATGGGATTTTTATAGATTCGTGAAGTCCGTCCGGATATGTCACACACAATTGTTCCAACAACTATACTGTTCACATTTGATAAGTAGATGTATTCTGTGAGCAGCCAGATAAATTCTACATTCAAGCAAACGAAGTATCAAAGCTAGCAGATAGGTTTTTTTTTATCGACTACAAGTTGGCCCATGACTGCTATCACACCTGATGTTAAGTGATGATGCAGTCTAACTTGTTAGGAGTGGGACGAAAATCCACACCCCTTTCGGTTTCTACACGACATCGTACCGGAACATAAAATCGCTTGGCGATACGTCTGTATCTAGCCACGGTATCTTGGTGGTAACTAGCCACGGCCAGCCTCCCACCAGCCAGACCAAGACAAATTAAGAAAAATCTCAATCTGCCCCGCCGGGAATCGAACCCAGGACCTCCGTCTTATAAATCCACCGCGCATATCACTGCGCCACGGAGGTCGTCACGGAGGTTGTCAATATAATTACTACACTGATATACCTACCAGGAACCTAGGTATTATATTTATTTCAATGTCAATCATATCTTAAGTATACCTAAGTATCTTATATTATTACGTCATTCTCACGGTACTCGTATTCAACTCCAAACAAACAATTATTTAAGTATCTACCAACTAAGTAAGTATATAGTATCATGTTGTTATCTTTAGTTTGTACATTTTATTAATTAAAAGAATATACGTAAACAAAGGACCGATACGCGAAAGCAGACAAATTCAATTTAAAAAATTCAAAAGAGCTCTCTTATTTACGAGTTGGTACATTGTCAACTTCATTAGGCGATTGTTTGTCCATCTGTCCATTTGTTGCGTTAATAGATAAAGTGATTTCCAAAAAGGTTTTGATTTTATTAGTCTCGTTATGGTGCTAAGTGTGCAACTTTTCACGACATTTTCCGGAACGCGTCGCTCTCAAAGACCTATAATTTTTACTCATACGGTCAAATGCTGCAGCATTCTATTTAGGTGAGTAGTGGGCTTCTAAATGATAATTATCCTTATAAATCGAAGCAAAACCAGTGTTTTTCTTTGATAACACTATGGAACTCTTCCGCCTACCAACCAAAAGATACCAAGGTATTGGTTGCAGAAGATACCTACTTCAAGAGCTTGAGCAATCGAATTTTTGTTGGTTATAAGGTCGGTGGCTTCAGCTCTCTCTGAATATAAAGGTGAGAAGAGGAACCCCAATGTTCCTCTTTATTACTACCAAAAAGTCTGCAAAGTATATCTTTTTAGGAAAGTTTTAATACCTCCTAAAAATAGTCAGCTACAATTTTTTTTTGTCTTCACGGAAGGTTGCATTACATTGTCTTTTTTGTAAAGTATCGTGTGTCTCCTTCTAAAATATAATCAACTTTATGCTTATTACATCTAGCTAGACAAAAAATGGCGATTTGCTTAGTTTATAAGCAAAGCAAAATCTCTCTACAACCTGCTCAAAGACTTTGACTAGAACTGCAGTAAGCTCTGTTCTAGATCAAGTATCCAAAGCTGCTCTAACAGTATCCCACCAGATTTAGCAAGGCAGGAAGAATAATACGAGGAGAAAAGGCGAGCGTTGTCGCAAGTGTCGGGCTCTTTTCGGTGTGTTTCTCGCTGCCACACGATGGACTCGACACCCGCACGGTGAATCAATGGAATGCTAAGAAAATTCGTCTAATCACAATGTCAATTAGGTATTTGACAAAAATGAAGTTAACTTTGTGTACGTATTTTATTGGATTTGTGTTAATTATTTTATTTGACCTTGTTCCTTTGTTATTTGTTGGGGCTAATTATTTATTGTATTGTTGGTTTTAATTAGGTAATCATTGTTATTCTTATTTTTAATTCGTCTAAAAACAAAGAGCTCTTTAGAAGTCGAAAATAAAAGCCTTTACAAAATTTTACAGGCCAGCAATACCTACTTATGTAGGTATACAGTGTGTCAGGAAACGAAATCCATTCCTTGCAAAGGGTTAAAGTAGAGTAGTTGACGACCTCCATGGCGCAGTGGTATGCGCGGTGGATTTATAAGACGGAGGTCCTGGGTTCGATTCCCGGCGGGACAGATAAGATTTTTCTTAATTTGTCTTGGTCTGTCTGGTGGGAGGCTTTCGCCGTGGCTAGTTACCACTCTACCGACAAGGACGTACCGACAAGCGATTTAGCGTTCCGGTACGATGACGTGTAGAAACCGATAGGGGTGTGGATTTTATCCTACTCCTAGCAAGGTAGCTCACTTCCATCTTAGATTGCATCATCACTTAACATCAGGTATGATAGCAGTCAAGGGCCAACTTGTAGTCGATAAAAAAAAGCTTATTTCCAGCCATCTTAGTCATGTGATGCCATATCCGAAAACTAATCATTTCTGAGATAATCAAGATTTACAAGATTTTATAAAACAGCCCGATCGTCATGATGAAATGTACGTTATGAATGATTCGGCGTATATAAAAATTATTTTCCGATAATCAAATTGGAACCTATCAAGAATCTAGAATCAAGATAAATCTAATTGATAGATTTTTAAAATAGATAATGTTGGAAATTGAATTATTGAATCAGCCTATTAACGGCCCACTGCAAGGCCAGGCCTTTCTCCTTGTAAAATATGGAGTGTACACCCACGCTGCTCCAAGATGTTAAAATTGTTAACAATGTTAATGTTTTATTTTTATTTTTTTTAATGACTACAAGTTGGCCCTTGACTGCTATCACACCTGATGTTAAGTGATGATGCAGTCTAAGATGGAAGCGGGCTTACTTGTTAGGAGTAGGATGAAAATCCACATCCTTATCAGTTTCTACACGACATCGTACCGGAACGCTAAATCGCTTGGCGGTACGTCTTTGTCGGTAGGGTGATAACTAACCTCGGCGAAAGCCTCCCACCAGCCAGACCAAGACAAATTAAGAAAATTCTCAATCTGCTCCGCCGGGAATCGAACCCAGGACCTCCTTATATGTCCACCGCACATACCACTGCGCCACAGAGGTCGTCAATTTGTTAACAATAACTATCACATGTAATAAATAGTGACCGAGACCGACGGCTTAGCATGCTGTCTGAAGCAGAGAGGTGTAACACCACTAACTTCCCGACTACAGGCTTAGAATTTACTAAAAACAATCTTAGAAGTAAAAAAATCAGAATTAAGAGTCCGACCCAGGCCTCGAATCCAGTACGTCGTGATCGAAACCACATAGCCAAGGCCAATAGGCCCACGAGGCAGTCAGTATTGATTTATGCAAACTCAAACTCAAAATATCTTTATTCAATGAAATCTTTATGATTATTTTGATTAGTCAATTTTTAAATTATGAAAAGTAATGGTGATAATTAAAGTCGGCAACTAAAAATTAAAGCTACGAGGGTTCCAAACGCGCCCTGGTCGACACAACAAACTCAGCCAGGTTATTATTATTTTTTTTATTATCACCATCTTTTTTGACGACCTCCGTGGCGCAGTGGTATGCGCGGTGGATTTATAAGACGGAGGTCCTGGGTTCAATTCCCGGTGGGGCAGATTGAGATTTTTCTTAATTTGCCTTGGTCGGGCTGGTGGGAGGCTATCGCCATGGCTAGTTACCACCCTACCGACAAAGACGTACCGCCAAGCGATATAGCGTTCCGGTACGATGTCGTGTAGAAACCGATAGGGGTTCGGATTTCATCCTAGTCCTAACAAGTTAGCCCGCTTCCATCTTAGATTGCATCATCACCTGATGTTATCAGGTGTGATAGCAGTCAAGGGCCAACTTGTAGTCGATAAAAAAAAATCTTACATTATTATTTATTAAATTAAAAATTTAAAAAACCCCAGATCCAAATTAGAAACATTAAAAGAACCAGTCAAGACAAATTCAACGAGCATAAACTCGATGGGTTTACTAAAAAGGTAGATCAGGGCTACTTCTTCTACCTTCGAGCCTTATCAATAAACCAGCTCAGTGGTTCCAGAAGACATTTGTGTTTCAAATGTCAGATCACACACATGCTTTCAAGCAAACTGAGCGTGTAACATTTCTATCACACCTAACAAACGACCTGATGACCTTGAAGACCTGATCCGATTTTCACCAAACATAGCTAATAGCTAAGTACACTCTCGACTGATATACCTTTCAAACAAAAAAAAAATTAAAATCGGATCATCCCTTTGGGAGTTACGATGCCACAGACAGACACATACACATTTACACAGACACGTCAAACTTATAACACCCCGTTGTTTTTGCGTCGGGGGTTAAAAAACCAATAGAACCAAGGACCCGACTCCTTTCAACAATTCACTCAAACGTCTTTTTATCATTTATAAATTCATTTACACGATAATATGCTTTGTAAAGCAAAATTATTAATTAATTAATAATCGATTAACTTGTGTTACTAAGTTGAGCCATTAAAACAATAATAACTACGTACCACTAGGTATAGTGCTGCCTTGGATCTTGTCAGCCAAACTTGCTACGTATCTCACGGAGTAACCTGCCCCTCCGATCATTCTCTTGCTCAAAGACACCACCATCCCGTTGTTGTAGGTTTCCAGGAGGGACAAATACTCAGCGTCTCTCTCCAGAAGGTCAGCAAACTTGAAGAGGATCTTGCTCCGTTGAGAAGCATCCATCAGACGCCATTCCGAGTTCCGGTGGAAAGCACGCTTGGCAGCTTCGACGGCAGCGTTGATGTCCTCCTGTTTACGAGTAGGTACAACATTATGGCTTTCTGGTTTGCGACTAAAATGTAGAGTATCTAAGTATATTGTACACCAAGCTAAAATCTATCTCTAGAAGTAACCTTCTACCACCATACCACCCCCAAAATGCCCCGCTCCGTCTCACGTTCCTGTACCTGCGACAGTCAGTCAGGTTACAGTTGCCTTCGCGTGTTTTATATTTGTATGTTAGTTTTAATTTACAACTACGACCTCTGCTTTTTTACTGGACTGATGGATATCTTTTCGATTGACCCTGACACGATAAAGGACTATGTGATAACTGAATATTATGAATTATGGAAACCGGACCGTGGTTTTTTATATATAACTCGATTGATTTGATTTATGTAAACAAAATTGTTTTAAACATGGATTGTGGATACTTAAGAAACACATTAACATCAGTTTCATTTGTGTGAGTTGGTGGGGACGGAGCCCATAAATTTTTGCGTGTGGTCCTTTCATACAGTACCGTTTAAGTCTTGAGCCGTGATTGTATACTTATGAGAGGACTAAAGAGTACCTATGGCTTGTCAAACGTTTAGCTTTGATAAAACGACGAAGGTGTGGCCTCGTATTAATCAATCATCATTATCTAAGACTAGCGGACGCCCGCGACTTCGTCCGCGTGAAACTTGGTGTAGACTTGAACTCCCGTTTGACCCCTTAATATATAACTAATTAACATACTGTAAAAGGCAAATCTTATCTGTATAATATCCTTGTGATTATTAAATAATTTATTTTGATAAGGATTTAAGTTTAGTTGTATAAATAATGACGTAAACTTAAGCATATGAATTAAATGATTTATTACAGAGTCGCACTTTTTAGAACTTTTGTAATATTAATATATCCGAAACTATATACGTAATTAATTAACTATTTAATTAAAAATTAACTATAAGTAATTAACATACTGTAAAAGGCGAATCTTATCTCTATTATATCCTTGTGATTATAAAATAATTTATTTTGATAAAGATTTAAGTTTAGTTGTATAAATAATGACGTAAATGTAAGCATGTGAATTAAATGATTTTTTAAAACACAAAAAGTTATTTATTTGCCAAAATATAAAAGATAGATATATGCTATCGCGGACTTCTTTGTAGAACTTTTTAAGATACATAAAGTTTTCATACAATGTTTTCAATTATATCCAATATTTAAGGCGCGCGTATAAAGCTAAATTTTATTAAGCGCGACAAACACTGTGTTAGGTAATTCGGGTAATATATACAATACAAATATAAAATATAGCCTTTAACACTCACCGATAACGTAGCATTCTACTGGTGAAAGAATTTTTAAAATCGGATCAGTAGTTCCGAAGATTAGCCCCGACGAAACTTTATTTACAAACTTATAAACTTTACCTCCTTATAATATTAGTATAGACAAGCACTAATAAAAATAATTTATGCGTTCTGCGCAATTGTGAAGTCTTGGATTCCTCCAGTATCTTAGTAGCAGACTGAATTTAGGTCAAAAAGTAGCCTCGTTATTCAAAGCTCCGTCTATCAATATTCCAAATATTTAATTTTCTACTTTAGCATTTAAAATATTAGTATAAATTAATAGTTTAGATTTGCAGCCTGGATTCTCTAACACTCTCTCGAATAAAACGGGAAGACTAGCCCTATAATGGACTATTCAAATAGTTAAGATATTAATTGTAGGTATATACTCAACTTATCGCCTTCAGCAACTTTTGCAATAGTAGCGCCATCGTGCGGATTATAAGTATCAAATGTCTTCCCACTCACGGCGTCGACCCACTGGTTGTTGATGAAAATCTGTTCAAAATAATACCTCCTTAAAATATAAAGTTGAAAATTCAGGGTCAAGCCGACATAAAAAATACTGCATAACTAAGACCTTTTTATTGATATATTCTTTGAGCCCAAACAAAAATACCGCATCGTAATCGGTCCATTCACTTATAAATTACGATAAAGGGAAAGCCTGGACAAACACGCCAAAACCCTCTTTTTTAGGGTGGAGGTCAAAAGCCTATTAGTAGATTCAGACATGAGATCCTGGATTTGACGTGGATCTATAAAATATTGAGCTTTTCTTTCTTTCCAAGGAATTTTCAGTAGAGGTCAGAGTTGAGAAGCTAATTATGTTAAAGTCTCGTGCCTCAGAAAGCTCGCGAAGCCGTCGGTCTCATTCATTCTGATCGACATTTAATAACAATCGTTACAGAATAAACCGCAAGATAGCCAAACCGCTTTGGAGCAAGGAGATTAAGTTTTTCCCCCTCCTATTAGAAGGAAAGCGTAGCCTTTTAAAATTGCTTATATTTCATACTGAAGTAAGATTTCCTGAATATTCTTATTATATCTACAAAGTTAATCAAGAGTCCTTTGGTGACATATTTAATTAAATTAAATGTACCTAAAATCTAATATATAAAATTCTCGTGTCACAGTCTTCGTTGCCATACTCCTCCGAAACGGCTTTACCGATTTTTACCAAATTTTGTATGCGTATTCAGCAGGTCTGAGAATCGGCTACTATCTAATTTTCATCTAAATTTTTTTTTAATTTTTAATGCAAAACAACGTTTGCCGGGTCAGCTAGTAACATCTAAAATACTGCTATATATTGCTTTTATTATCTTTTTTCTAATACTCGCTTATCTTATTTTAGTTTACACACGACAACGTAAAAGATATGCTCATAAATACTGTAGTATCCCGGAGCCTACCAAATATGTACTGAAGATAGCCACCCAGTGGGTTTAAGTAAACAAGAGTCTGTCTCTCCTCACCTTGCCCCTCTTGATAACAAAGGTCACAGGTCATCCCGAGATGTATTTAAACCTAAAGTTTAAAGGGCGTGTTGTTTCGAATACTTGCATGCTTAAATAATAAGTAATGCCAAGACGTTGCTTGCACTAGTAAAAAGTTATCAGAACTTATGAAAGCCAGGCTCCCAACTCTACCAGTCTTTACCTAACAGTCTCTAACTCTATCATATTGTTTACATAGCGCTCCTGCGTATATCCTTATATTGATTTCACTATAAACCCTACATTTCATGGCTTGGTCGTTAAAATTATTATTGTATATACATTCAATCATCAACAATAAACTATTTTTTATAAATATATACTGTAAAATGAAGGATTTCTTCAAACTAAACTAAAAATAGAAGGGGGTGAAATAGGACTTAAATGGGCCTTCTATTTTTAGGTTCACGAAAGACTTAAATTTGCACAGACATGCACTAATAATATTAAGCACGATAACTACTGTGAGTACAATAACCCTAACCTTGACTCTTAAATAAACATTTAAAAAAGAAACGACTTACTTTATTATACTTTATTTCGGGAGCCATGATATTTGAATTATAACTATAACACTACTAAACCCAAACAAATAACACGTTAAACAATTTCAACTCTCTGTTGGTACTGACTTTTAAGAACTATTATATCATGACTCGACAAAAGCAATGGAGATAAACATGGTGTAATAATAGGCTACAGCCTGACATACAGGATGACTACAATTCAGCAACATAACAAATAATTAAGCTAACTATATATGATGAATTAAAAATGTATTAGTAGCGATATTCAGTAACGATGTTTTTATATCTATTGAAAATAGGTAACTCGTGTTAGATAGAACGAGATAGAGACGAATTTAAATCACACTATCCAGTTATAAGGCCTGTGTGCACCAATATTTCGGTTATCATAACCAACGGTGAACATAAGCTAAATATAAAATTTACTGTTCAAACAACTAATAAACTATAAGGATGAATTGAAAATGTATAACCGCCCGGTTTACGTCCTTACCGGCGTACGGGTTTATTATTAATAGTAAATTTATAGTAAAGTTATGTTAACCGTTGGTTATGATAACTGAAATCTTGGTGCACACAAGCCTAAGTACGTTATCACTGAATAACTACTAGCAAGTTATAGACAGTTAAAATCATAACGACAATTTATTATTTACGAATAAGATTTCTTTTATTCTTCGTCTCTAAGTAAAATAAAGGAATTCAAACTAAGCTTTAAAATATCTAAAACTTTGTTTACCAATGTTTTTAGAATAATTTATATGAAAACATTTTATTGGAACATGTTATGATAAAAATTTTATTTCCTTAAAAATTTTCCATTCCATTTTCCTCAAAAACGTGCCGTACCTTATAATTGGGGCGGACAACTTGTAAATCATGTTTTTGTGGAATCTACCAGCATTTTTATGAAATTAGTAGGTAGAGGTACTGCAAAGTTTTTAAACAAATACGTCAGCTTATTTCTGTTTATTTAAAAAGGAAGGAAAATTATTTAATAAGTCACTCTCGCTCAGTTAGTACCTAATAGTAGTTCTTTGTTATGCTGGTCAGCAACATTGTTTTTGCTGCAAGTGTGCATATTACTTAATATCGAGCAAGCAAAGGATTCGAATTACGTAAAGAAATCTTTGCTCTTATATACAAAATGTTTCATCTCACTTTTTAATGCCTGATTTCGTCACAATGTTAGGTATACATAATGACGTCTCACACTTTATTGTACTAGGTTTGGCAACGAAGTGGACTTGCAATGCCATCTTACAAAGTTTACAATAAAAAATTGCAGTTTATATTTAGATAACTCGCATATATGTTTATTTATTTATATTAAATCATGCAACTACATTTTAATGAACGCTAATAAAATGAGTTAAATATGGCATACACTCTATAGGTAAAATGATAACATAATGGTTATCTGCATGACGTCATTCTAAGGCCTGTGTGCACAAAGATTTCGGTTATCATAACCAACGGCTAACATAACTTTATTATGAATTTACTGTTCACGACAACCCGTACGCCGGTTAAGGACGTTAGCTCGGTTAAGATAACCGCCTGATTTACGTCCTTAACTGGCGTACGGATTGTCGTGAACAGTAAATTTTACGTTTATCTTATGTTAACCGTTGGTTATGATAACGGAAATCTTGGTGCACACAGGCCTAACTGTTAACATAACTTTACTATAAATTTACTGTTCACGACAACTCGTACGTCGGTTAAGGACGTAAGCTCGATTAAGATAACCGCCCGATTAACGTCCTTAACTGGCGTACGGATTGTCGTGAACAGTAAATTTTACGTTTATCTTATGTTAACCGTTGGTTATGATAACGGAAATGTTGGTGCACATAGGCCTAACTGTTAACATAACTTTACTATAAATTTACTGTTCACGACAACCCGTACGTCGGTTAAGGACGTAAGCTCGGTTAAGATAACCGCCCGATTTACGTCCTTAACTGGCGTACGGATTGTCGTGAACAGTAAATTTTACGTTTATCTTATGTTAACCGTTGGTTATGATAACGGAAATCTTGGTGCACACAGGCCTAACTGTTAACATAACTTTACTATAAATTTACTGTTCACGACAACTCGTACGTCGGTTAAGGACGTAAGCTCGATTAAGATAACCGCCCGATTAACGTCCTTAACTGGCGTACGGATTGTCGTGAACAGTAAATTTTACGTTTATCTTATGTTAACCGTTGGTTATGATAACGGAAATGTTGGTGCACATAGGCCTAACTGTTAACATAACTTTACTATAAATTTACTGTTCACGACAACCCGTACGTCGGTTAAGGACGTAAGCTCGGTTAAGATAACCGCCCGATTTACGTCCTTAATTGGCGTACGGATTGTCGTGAACAGTAAATTTTACGTTTAGCTTATGTTAACCGTTGGTTATGGTAACCGAAATTTTGGTGCACACAGGCCTAAATGAAATATTACGGTGTTAATATTCGTAACTAAGCGAAATAGTTTTTTGAAAAGCACTCCTATCACAGAACTTTGCGCAGACGAATGTTAATATGATAGTTAATTAATTTAATAATATCTTCTTTTTAAATTTGTTTCTTTACTTGGTATTAAATTTAAATGTATAGTAATACTAGTAGAGACCCACGATTCTGTCCGTAAGAAATTCCCTTTTGTGAATTTTTCACGAAAATCCGTATCCTAGGTTACATTATATACTACGAAAAAAACTGCCAAGCAACTTTTTGAAAGACAGACTTGCTGCGCCGTAGATATAATATCGGGAAATCTTTTTTTAGCGCACGCCTATAATATCATAATGCACGCCTATAATTATGTGTGGTTATTATACTAGGTCAGTTAGTAAGATTTGTCTGTATGTATTCTACAACAGACAAACATGAAACTATTTGGAGATTCGCAGTTTATTTTATGTGAAAAGAAGTGTTGATTAAATGAGATGAACTGAAACTTGAACTTAAACAAAATATTGGCCTATCGACATTATTAGACATCCTGTATTTATAATTATGTTTATCGCCAACGTGTTATGTTGTGGATATCTACAATTTTTTAGTTAGATGCCTAAAAACAAAATATAATAATGATTAGCAACAATGTTGCTTTATCATATTGCTGATATTATATCAACAATGATCGTATACCTATTATAGTATCTGTCAAAACGCGCTGATAACGTATAGTGCACACGCTCACCAATTACGAGCGTCATCAAGTTATTTAAGCGTGGTGTGCATAGGCCCTATCCTAAGACAGAATAAAAATCGCTTCCGAGCTGCTATATCCGCGTGTACAGAAATAATGAAGAAGAAGAAGAAGAAGAAACACTTTATTGCACATAAAAATAGATATAACAGAAACATTTAAAAAAGGATTAAAATAAACGGCGGCCTTATTGCTAGAAGCAATCTCTTACAGGCAACCTATTGAAAAGACATTTGAATATCGTAAGCGGGGTGGTGCAATGAGAAGAAATTACTTAAATTTATTATAAATATAATATTTAAAAATACATAAATAAATAGATAAACTACATGAAAAAGTAAACATAATATATAAGTGTATATAAACAATATCAATATACATAAAAAATACATGTAATTATTTTCTATTTAACAACAAATAGTAGCTTTTCAAGCGAGACTTAAAAATGGTTATTAATAGGTAAATACAATATTTTACAATAATACAAATCCTAATTACAGCTGTTAAAAATAGCTTTATATATATAAGCTGTGTAGCCTTCGATACCGCCTGGCCAGCGAGGAAGAGAATAGGTATTGTCACAGAAAATATTTTTTTATTTTAAAAAGGGGAGAGGGGAATATATCAGGAAAAACCATATGAATGTCTGTATTATAAAATTAGTGTGAGTTTTTCACGCGGACAAAGTCGCGGGCGACTGCTACTGCATATGAAATTTTTCAATTGTTGGAAATTATGTAATTTTTGTAAATATTATCTATGACACAATCGCTGAGACCAAATCAATAAATTTATTATAAATTAAAAATTGTGTAATATTTTTCTATGTATATTTGTGTACATTTTGTTTTTAATCGATTGTAAGGCAAAAAATCGTTAATCGGTATTTAATAATTCGACTTAAGCAATGTCAATCCCTTTAAAACGTCAATGTCAATTCGTTATCCGTCAATCTGACAAGTGACACCAACCTCAACAATATTCAAACATTGACAATTGACATTCACTTATTTCACACAGTCACAATCACAATAAAGTATTATCTGGTCTGGACAGAATTGAATTGTTTTTTAGCGATGGATACGTATCAAAACATTAATAATTTTGCGTTGCATTTCGAGAAAAATCGAGTAAGTAAATAATTATATGATTTATATTTTATTATTTGTAGATGTTTGGACTAGATAATTTTATCTCGAGAGTTTATCAATTAAGAACCATTGTTTGGTTTATTATTTCCTTTCCTCACCATTTTGTTTCTCTAATTATATAATTATGTATGAGAGTTAAATAGTATTACCCTAAGCCCAGATAAACAGCATAATTCTTTTTAATCTACTTACCTATATTTTTCAAAAAATATATTCATATATACCTAATCTGCATTTTTGTCAATATATGTTGTTGTGCCTTAGGGTGCAAGTTCGTAGCTGACTGCAGTAGACAGCAGATGACATGTGGCAGCGACTACTGATTTCTATGTAATAATATGGAAACAATTCAACAATTTTGTCTGCTATGAAAGCTAATTAATAAATAAGCTATCTATACAAACCAGTACTGTCGTTGCAAGGTTAAGAAGTTGCACCTTTTGCCTAGAATTATTTCAAGCTGCACCCATTGGTACAAGTCTCAGACTCTGTTCAGTGTTTCTTTTCAGCTCAATGCACTCATCTTCAGAGCAATTAATCCATAGAATGCTAAGATATATATATAAATGCTAGAATATTGGTCTCTAACAGTTCACGGTCGAATGGCAAAAGTAATGTTCATGTCTATATAAAGAACATTGCTAGCAGATTATTGTTCTTTTCAGCACCCAGTTACTAGACCATTGTGAGTAAAACACTATCTATACTAAAGCCAAAATCAACATGGAAAGCATATCAACAACCAATTTAAAATGAAGGTAGAAAATGCAACAAATTTTATGCCCAATAAATTTAAAATTATATTGTATTTTTCTATAAAATCTTATTTAAAATATATTGAATATATTAATTAGTGTAAAGCTTACTATTCTAATTTATTGCCATGAATTCGTCATTAACATGTTAATTAAAAGAATTAGGTGTTAAATGACTAGTGATTTCTACCTTCATTTTTAATTTGTTTGTTGATAAGCATTCTCCATCGAGTTTGGCTTTAGTATAGTTGACATTTTGGCAATATTATATACTTATTACAATTGTATAAACATACAAGTATGTAAATAATGTAGTGAGTCACCTTGTAATTTATTAACATACTAAAATAACTAATAGACCTTCAACAAATTCAAATCATTACCATATTATCTACCTGCTAACTCTGGGCACAACTTTGTCACTAAGTAATAAACAACTCATGCTATATATGTATATATCTACACAAAAAAAATTGAAGTATGGATCTGTTTATAATTTAAAAGGACACAGCCAAAAATTGTATAGAAGTCTGCCCGAGATATGTCCAAAGATAGATATAACATTAAATAGTACAGATCTTCTATTTAAATAATAACAAAATAACATGTAACTATGCAGTCGCTGATAAAAGTTATAAAGTTATAAAAATTGATTTTCCATACTTTGACGACGGTCACACGATTCAGAACACAAAAAACTGATTGAATTTTTTGATATATTGTTAGTGCTTGCTGTGAAACATAGGTAATTGTTTTAAATTCATTGTGTATTTAAATAAAATACTCAAATATGAGCATACATTTGGACAGCCTGGGGCAAATTTTGGCAATGTACTTTCTTATACTTTCTTTATTTGAATTTATTGGCTTTCAATAAATTCAAATAAAAATATATTACTACTACTACTTACATCAAAAATCCACTTGTTCTGAATAAAATCTGAAAAAGCTAGTCTGATTTTGATGGAATTTCACTTGCAGGTAGATTATGTTCTTAAGAGTAACTTAGGCTACTTTTATCCTAGGAATTCTCTGCATGAAAAGACATTTCACATAATACTGAACTTGAAATGCCTGAACTACAAGTATTTCTATCTAATCAGGCTCAAAATTACAACTGTCTAGATGTCATGGTTCAGAAATATGTTATATATTTTAGCCTGGTAACAGACCGATAGAAGTACAATGGGGTCTTAGTAATGGGTACATTTTTACATATGAAACTCTCAAAAGCTGCTGCCCTTTGCTGCCCATATATCTTTGACCTACTATCATCATACCTTACAGGTATGGAGTTGTGTAGTTTACCTTTAAATGTCCTCCACACAGTGGATAGGACGGGACGGCGATGCGATGCTGGCGTGACTTGAGCCATTCATACCAATCATCAAGTCCGCTCTGATTTTGCCTGCACACTATTCCAATTGATTTTGTATAGTGTATAGCAAACGGAGTGTAGGGCGCTTCATTACAAATTAGCCTGGTGGAAAACAATATCCACATTCCACGCTCCGTCGGTTTCTACATGCCATCGTACCGACACGCTTAATCTCAATCTGGCGAGAAGCGAACCCAGAACCTCCGTCTTATAAATCCACCGCACATACCATTGTGCCGCGGATGATGTCAAATGGTCAAGGCTGACTTCGATTGAAGGCAAAAAGCCAATGATAGGGAGGGCTGGCGCTAAATGAGTCAGGATTCGAGAGGCATCCGGGTGAGGTTTGTGTACTGTTTCACTTACGCTTGCAGTCTGAGGGATTATAAGGCCTATGTCCATCAGTGGATAAGGATGATGATGATACAAATTAATATAGAGCACTGAGCACATCAAACGCCGAGCGCGATGACCCTGTATGACGTTCTTTAACACTAGTGACGCCCGCGGTTCTCGAGTAGTTACCGTTGTCGTGAGAATACCGGGACACAAAGACCAAAAAATAAAAAAAAAATATTTTTTGATGTATGGTTGACTCTATCTAATAAAAAGTAAAGGAATAATGGGAGAAATTGTGCTGATAAATTGTCCTACACACAATAAAGATTAACTACGAACAAAGAGCAGAATAAAGATTTACTATCCTCACTCCTGTGTAAAGCAATATAAAAGTTACAAACATAATAGTTCATTTTATGCTGTCCATAAACAACACACATTAACTGCAAACAGCTGAAAATTATGAGCCTATTCAGTCTACTTATAAACTTCAGTGTTGTCTAAATATGTTCAGTGCCGGATTAAGCAAGCGCGGGGCCCGTAGCAAATTATTTCAAAGAGCCCTTGATCTACTATGGGTTCTTAAGTATAAAGTGGTAAAAAAACAAATCAATAGTCTATACGTTTATTTGCCATCTATAGGTTACAATTTTGTGGGTATTTAGTAAATTACTATAGGCGCTGTTAGGCTCTGACAAGTACAAAAAGCCAGAGATGGGATTTTCTAGCTATATAGAATAATTTTGAT
The DNA here is from genome assembly GCA_034621355.1 of Mycalesis mineus. Lineage (NCBI taxonomy): Eukaryota > Metazoa > Arthropoda > Insecta > Lepidoptera > Nymphalidae > Mycalesis > Mycalesis mineus. The sequence continues at coordinate 6,597,034 of CM067892.1, read as the reverse complement.
AAGAAACTAACAATTGAAAACTGATGATACTACACAAATTATTTTTTTCAATACATATTTCAAAGTTGATATTTAATGCAAAGTATATTATTTTTTTAGGAATAGCTAATGTTATATTTTATCAATGGTGTACTTTAAATAATGTTTATGTTTTATATTTATTTACTTGTTTCTTTATTATTTTTTAAACTTCTACAAAGTAACTTTTCTAGATTTCATGTGGGCAAATTGAGAAATGATACTATTCGTATCAATTTCTCTGAGCAAATCATATTCTATATTCATCAAAGCAAGATAATTCAGACGTTCTTGACTTATAGTGTTCCTTAACTCATTTTTAATGCGCTTTAATGTCGAAAATGAACGCTCGCCACTGCAGTTAGTGATGAGAGATAAATAAATGCGCAAAGCAATTTCTAAATTGGGGAAACATGATTCTAATGAATTGTCCATTAGAAATTTATAATATTGAATTTCCAGAGCTTCGTTTTTCGTACTGTCAATCGCACCAGCCGCATCTGTTTTGAGTAGCTCGGCAAACTGCACTAATTCGTTGTCTAGGCTGTCTTCCAAATCATTTTCATAAGCACTGACTATAATTGGTGTTTTTTTCAAAATCTCTTCTGCTGTAAGAGATTTTAAAAATTTTTATTTTCCATTAAGTCATAACCTCTATAATGTTTTTATTATATTTTAGACCAACATGTGATATGTGGGATAAAATAGACTACTAAAAAAAAAAATTGTAATGAAAGAATTAACTTGACGGAATATAAAAAAAAAATTTTTTTTTCGTTACAATTTTTTTTTCCGAGTGGTCCATTTTACCCCTCATATCACATATTGGCCTAAGATATGATAAAAATATTATAGAGGTCAAAACTTGACGAAAAATTTAAAAAAAAATTTGTACCTAATTTTTTTCAGGTATTCTATTATACCCCAGGTATCGCAGATCGGCTTAAAATATCTTTGAAACATCAAAGATAACATGATTTGACCGAAAATGCATAAAAAAAATTTTTTTCAGGTGGTCCATTATGCCCCAGATATCGCAGATGAGCCTAAAATACTTTTAAAAAATCAGAGGTATCATGATTTGACCGAAAATAAAAAAAATAATTTTTATCAAATTTTTGAGGGGGGCCGCCGTGCCCCAGGGGGTCTTAGCACCCCGGTCTCCCCTATATACAATGTAACGTAGTAATGATTACCATTCTACAATTAAAACTATTCTTTTATCTCCGTGTGGAAGGATATAATAATCTAGTAAAATATATCTTACCTTAAACGTCAATAATTCTCAGAATTATCCTTGTATCACTTCTGTCTCTTGATGCTTTAAAATTAAGTATTTTATTGAATTATTCACAACACTGCGATCGGCAAAAAATCAACAAATAACACAGAATTAAAACAAACCTCTTTCATAAATGGCTCACATCATGTTAACACATAGAAAGATTAAGACTTACAAAATAAAATATTCATCAATTTCTTATTAGGTGGTAGCTAACAGAACTTTATTTTAATTGGCGGATTGTTTGTTACGATACTCGATGGCAATGTCAGGGGATCCCCGGTTAATTTTTCAGTGTTACCAACTTCGATCACGAATCATTTGCAATGGTCGGGTGTCCATTGTAGCGATAAGGGGTAGGATACGTATTATTAGTTTTAAAAAAAACATGCGTGAGATTCTTGCGTCTAGAATTTAAACTTCTTTGGTTCTGGAAATAGTTTATTTTATGCATTGGTCTATATACATTTGATAATGATCTTACTATATCAAGATTACGAAATGGTTATGAAAAATTCAATTGGAGGAATTCTCTCTTAAAGTAATAAAATATTTTTTTTTTAGTCATAACTTCTATAACTCAATATACTTATATTCTAGAAAATAAGTTTTTGGTATAATTTTACTAAATTATACTAATAATAATGTAGACTGTTAATCTTACAAATAAATATATAATTTTAACAACTTAAACCGAACCATCTCAATTCTGCTACACATCCACACTGTGTCGGGTAGGAGTGCTTGCATACGTCAGACTTTTTGTAGAGCTGATTATCAGGCCGATTGAAATTCTACACGTTTATACAAACAACTTTTTCTTAATAAGCCACTCAAAAAATTAAGCGCAGGCAGACATGAGTGGATTTAAATATGCGGGGCCCCCGTTCGCGCGGGGCCCGTAGCAATTGCTACACTTGCTATATGGTTAATCCGGCACCGAATATGTTTAACTATACCTAGTGTGTCCATTGTTCAAATGTGCTTTATACATTTTTGAGACGAAGTTTCTTATACGCTCGTTTTGGAAGGAGGTCAACTCAACAAGACAAACTAAAAATTCAATTCAACAAGACATTTTTCCGCCTCGTTCTGGCTTTGGCGAGAGAGCGAGTGAACTTTCTTTCGACCCATCCGGTCGTCGTCCATAGTCGTCTCATTGACTCTATTTTAATAATATCAAATAAAAGCGTTACAGAAAATTAATTCATCATATTATTGGACCAGTATCTTACAACATAAAGTAATTTGTAATAGCCCGTAGCCCATAGGCTTAATTTGATTTGAATTTTGGTATAAGTACGTCGTACCTACATAAGATTTTCCGACACGCTGTTGACAAAATATCATCGTCATCCTATCCTAGCCTGTCGGGCCCCCTAGACCCACCAGGCCGTTTTGACGCGAGTTGACGGGTTTAGGGTGTTAATATTTGATTATTTTAACGATCAGGCTGCTTTTGTTCAAAGTTCTTTATAACCCAGTTCCTGGCTGAAATTTTAAAGAAGAATTTTTAGATAGCTATAATCTCAATATTTCATACCTCGTTCCAGGAATCGAACTCAGGACTTCATAACCTGATGGCATGATAGTCCAACGAGGCAGTGAACATAACTATAGTTCCCTTTTTCACACCGGAGTTGTGTGACCAACCGATGACGTACACTTTTTTTTTTTTTTTCGCTGGGAAATGCATTTACGCATCCCTACTGAAGTAGGGTATGTGGGACTCGCTGACCGAAAAGCGGCCAGAAGCCGATGACGTACACTGTGCGACAGATACTCCTGATAAATTATACTTGTACATATCAATCAGACTGGGCTTGGTAACGACTAACGAGGCTAATGTGTTTGCAACTTGACCCGTGATTGAATACAGCAGTTAACTACTATTAATTTGTAAAAACACTGTGCGATGTATCCCGTAATATCGACAGTATATTGAATGGTAATTTATAACAACACAGGGTTGCTTGGAAGTTTGTAACGATCTTATTTCTAAAATAGATATGCTTTATGTATACAGGGTTATATAGGGGGTACGACAATTCTGTTCTTTTTTGTATTAAGCTATTTCATAGCTTCTATCACGGGCCTTGAGCGTGGAGACCGAATCCAGAAATTCCGTAACGAAAAAAAACCTAACACCCCCCACTCCGACCGGCACAGCGGTAATACTTTTTAGTTTTTCCATCTTGTATAAATACAAGAACTTTTAATGACTTTTTGAAATATCACGCTTGTAAAAAAAAGAAATACTGCATAAATAAAATAAATATATGATTATAATTGAATAAGTTGATAAAAAATGCTATGCAATAGCTTTACCGCTTTTAATAGGCCCCGAGTACCACGCGTCTTTTTTATTATTATGTATTAGATTGTTGACAAACTCAATACATAGAAAACAACCATAAATTAGTTTTTTTTCATAATCGATAAGTCGATATTCGAGCGTATGAGCCCATAATATTCTGAAATTGTATTTTTGAATACATTTTGTTTCAGTTGAGTTACTGCGGTCAAGATTGTCAAAAGATACCATCAACGTTATGGAAAATGTATGGCAGTAAAGTAAATTGTCTGGATTTAAGGTAAACCATTTTTATGAGAATATATTTTGGAATGGTTTCACGATACAATTGTGCGTGTTTGTTATTCCTTTACACCGCAACTACTGATTTGCTGATGTGGAATGGAGATGACATTAGCATACCCCGAGCTTGGTGACAATGGGCTTCATTGCTTGTACTCAGAAAACTAAAGAGTTCCCGCGGGATAAAGGAAGGTCTAAATTCACGCAGACAAAGCGGGCATCAGCTGTTCCCTTTATTATTTATTATTAATTCCTAGTAGCACTTATCAGAGGTAGCGTAGATTAAAAGGTCCTAAGCTTATTTTCTCACCAATAAAATGATTAACTACTAATTTCTCTCATTTATTTTTATTTACTTGATATAAAAAATCTGCTCTTCCATTTGCGGAGCCTTTGCGGGCCAAGCAACCGGTGGTCAGGGCTCCAGAGTGAGGAACCTCCTCACAATACGCGCCGTTTCAAGGAAAAATTAAGCGAAAGCTTCTTAAGGTGTTGGTTGAAGCTTTTCTAAAAAAGACCATTGACTAAAATGACTATCGGGACATATCTATACATACCTATTATGTTTTTATTTTTTTATTTAAACATCTTTATTGCAAATAAAAAAAGAAACAATGGTACAATATAAACTTAAGCGCAAAAGGCGACCTTATCACTAAAAGTGATCTCTTCCAGGTAACCTAGATTATCGGAACTTTACATTAAAATAAATAATAAGATAAAGAAAAATTAATGTACAATTGAAAAGGTACACTAATAGATTACATATACAATAAAATATATATTATACATACAAATTAATAAACATATACCTACATATAAAAAAAAATATAAAATACTAATAAATACATACAAAAATATAAATACACATAAATATATATTTGTACATGAAATAAATAAATTACAATGATAGATAGTGCTGTCTAACACTGTTTTTAAATATCGATTTTGACCCTCTTATGTCATCAGGGAGTGCGTTCCATAGTGAGATTGCTCTATGAGTGAAAGAATCCAAACCTGCTTGTGTGTTACACTTGATTGAACGAAGTATGTGTTTCCTGCACGATCGCTGAGACTCCTCAGAAGTGCAAGGTCCAAGGAATTTAAAGCGCTCTTTGAGATAGGCGGGTGTCCACGGAAGAAACAGAATACTATCAAGAAGGGAAAGGACATATAGATTACGCCGAAGCCTAATTGGTAGCCACTTAAGCTTCTTACGATACTCAGTGATATGGTCATATTTTCTGAGCCCATAAATGAATCTGATAGCTAGATTCTGCAAGCGCTCCAGTTTGTTAAGGAGATCAACAGTCAAATCCAAGTAACACGCATCGGCGTAATCTAGGATGGAGAGGAGAAGAGTATTCGCCAGTACGGTCTTAGTTTTGATAGGCAAGAGATTCTTCCACCTTTTTAGGGCACTATAAGCACTAAAGATCTTTTTGCTAATGAGAGCAACTTGTGGCCTCCACGATAGATTACTATCAATAAGAATTCCAAGATTCTTAACTGTATTGCTGTAAGATAACCTGGATCCACCAAAAATGACTGGCGGTAAGGTTAAGAAATCAATCTTGGAGATTTGACGAGAGTTGCCCACCACAATGACTTGTGATTTATCAGCATTAACTGATAAACCATAAGTATTACTCCAGTTGCTCACGGAATTTAGGTTATCATTGAGTTGGTCAACGGCCTCAAAAATGCGATCGACTGGCGAATGAACATACAATTGGAAGTCATCGGCGTACAGATGATATGGCAAGGAAAGATGACAAGTGACAGTGTTTATGAAGATAGAAAAAAGAAGAGGGGAAAGCACTCCACCCTGAGGAACACCAGTATTAAGAGAGCAGAAAGATGAGATTTTATCTTTTACGCGGATACATATCTACTTATCTATCTACTTATCTATACATAAAAATAAAATTAGAATGTATGTTTGTAATATTGAAATAACGGTTTTTACTACATGCATATGAATATATATACAGTACACACACCAAAATAATTTTGTTTACAATTTTTGTCTGTCTGTCTATTTGTTCCGGCTAATCTCTGAAACTACCAGTCGGATTATAAACATTATTTTCGTATATGACAGTTCGACTCATAGAAGTGATATAGGTTAATTTCCTAATATTCCGAAACTACGGGCATCCACTAGTCTATAACTTGTTATCATTTGCAGTTACAACAGTATCGAGACGCTAAAAGGTTTAGAGAATTTCACACATCTGGAGGAGTTAATACTGGACAATAATAACATAGGTGATTCTGTTAGTTTTCCGTTGATGCCCCGGCTAAAAACATTGTCGATAAACAACAACCAGGTAAAGAACCAATATACTTGGAGCTATTATTTATTTGTCATACAATCTTTATAATGCGTTTTTAATTTCTTGTTAACGTCCATCTAAAATCAGCAATAAATTAACAAAACACACAAGCCCCTGGATCTAGGATAAGTACAGTATGATGATACCATAAAGTACTTACGTGATTTTTGATGTCACGAGGTCCCCCAAAAAGTTAATAATGTCCCCTTTAAAAATTAATCCATCATCATCATTATCAGCCTATTAACGGCCCACTACAGGGCCAGGCCTTCCTCCTTATAGGAGAGGGGATAAATTAATGCTTAAGTCTAAATATTCTCTATAAAATAAAAGTTTTGTGATAGATTCCCAAAATTGTACACCATAAACCCCAATGGCCCGGCCCATCCATAGATCAAAACAATCCTGATAAATGTATATCCAAACAAATCATACATCCCCTGTCCCGCCTGCCACTAAACTCATTGTTGTTGCTTAACTTTAGTAACTATTTTGAGCTTATAAAACTGTAACAATATTATTTTTCAGATAACTGACTTAGATGCGTTAGTCCAGAAGATAAGTGAGAAATTCCCGTCGCTGACGTATTTAAGTTTACTTAGCAACAAAGCGTGCCCAAATGAATTGTCCGATCTGGACAAAGACGACACCGACTATCAGAGATATAGGTGAGTGCGACGCTGAGGCTAATGGCAATACCATCAGCCTCTTTTAACCGGTAACAGCAAAACCAGGCCTATCTAGGTACATATAAGGGGATACTTTAGACCTACCACACTGGTACAATGCGAATTTGCTAATAGAGCCATAATATTTGACTTTGTTAAATAGTAGATAGTTAGACAGCGAGAGGCTGGTTCGTCCAGTTACCTTCTACCCACCGGGACCAACGGCGTAACGTGCTCTCCAGTCCACGGGGGGGTAAAACCCTTAGATTTTTTACTGACGATATCTTGGGAGAAAATAGAGTCAGGTCTCAATACTGCTTGGCCCCAAGGACTTTGAGATCTGAAGCCAGAAGCAGTATTTTTTAAAAATTGGATCAGTCTGAAAAATAGCTGAATTTACTATTATTTTTCCTTTCAGATATTTTGTTCTGTACAAAATACGTAATCTCCGTTTCCTGGACTCGCGGCGCGTGTCGTCTGCAGAGCATCGGGAAGCGACGATACGCGGCCAGTTCATGCGCGTGCGCCGGCCCGCGGTGGACAACAGCCCTAGTCCGGACCCCGCGCCGACCGCGCGACCCCTGCCTGTGGACTTTAACTCTTTAGGAAAACATAAAGGTAATTCATTCAATTATTTACGTTAAAATTATGTGCATACAAACATACATACGTATTAAACCTTTTAGGTTCTATGTTATTTAAATAGTTCAATTGACTTGCAATCTAACTTCTAATAAACATAACCTTTATCATTAACGGCTCCCTACTGGGCCAACTCTCCTATTCTGTAACTATGTTTTTATTATTTGACATTTTTAGTTTCGAATTTGTCTCTATCTCTGTTTATCTATAGCAACGAGTTGAGACGGCGAGACAGAGTCGAATACGTTAATCACATAGGCGATTTATAAAAACATCCTTACAGAATAGCCGCTATACCTTATAGAATAAATAATAGTTTAAAAAAACTAAAAACACGCTTTTTATAGAAACCCAAACTAAAAAATAGAAAATAATTTTAATAAATTTAAATTAAGAATAGTGTTAAAATTTTCATTAACTATAAATTAATAATAGTGTAAATAAAAAGAAATTATTTTATTTTAAAAAAGCGTGGGGTGCATGGTGTCAATATAGTTATAAATATTTTATTGACAGATATGAGTAGAGTGATTATCATTTTGATAATATCTTAAAAAGCACCCCACGCTTTTTTTTAAAATAAAATAATTTTTTTTATTTACACTATTATTAATTTATAGTTAATGAAAATTTTAACACTATTCTTAATTTAAATTTATTAAAATTATTTTCTATTTTTTAGTTTGGGTTTCTATAAAAAGCGTGTTTTTAGTTTTTTTAAACTATTATTTATTTTTTACTTTTTAGTTTGGTTTATTTATAAAAGCGTGATTTTTTAGTTTTTTTAAACTATTATTTGTTGATTATCAAAAATATTCATACTATGTTTCATAGTAAGCGTCGACATCGAATTCACATTCGATGTTTACAATTCTTATTTTTACTTACAATCTGTACCCGCATTTGCCTGTGCCCCACCCTTAGCACAGTGACCAAGGAAACCACAGAAACCTGGCCAGAGTACAGTCGGCACGGGAGCGAGCCTTGGAAGTCGCAGAAAAACTGCGACTGCCAGGGCTCGAACCCACGCCTGAGCGACTGTTGTACGGGCAGATTAGCACTTAAACCGCTCGGCCACACAGTCGCTAGTAATTTTTTTATTAGTGAGAATAAAATAATTATTTAATAAATATTATAAATACGGGGAATCAGAGTTCAATTTCGGAGAGGGAGCCTGAGAAACGGCTACCAGAACCAAGGAAGGCCGCAGGCGCGCAGATTACCCACGGAGAGTTATATACTGACATACTGACAAACTGACATACAAGTGAAGCTAATAAAAAGCGTGTAAAAATAAAGTTTAAAGAGATTCCTCGAGTTTTCGTAGATCTCATCATCAGATCATGACTTAGTTAACATTAAACCAACTGGAATCTTTCAAACTTCTCATTGAGACATATTAATCGAGCCCAATCACAAGGCAGCTACTGTAAACCGTTAAAGAGCTCCCTCAGCTGTCCTTCGTCTTCATCGCCAGACCCTCAATGACAGTCACAGCCCATCTAGATGTAAAGTTCTCACTGAGACAAATTAATCGAGCCCAAACACAAGGTAGTTACTGTAAACCGTTAAAGAGCTCCCTCAGCTGTCCTTCGTCTTCATCGCCAGACCCTTGATGACAGTTACAGCCCATCTAAATGTAAAGTTCTCATTGAGACAAATTAATTGAGCCCAAACACAAGGTAGCTACTGTAAACCGTTAAAGAGCTCCTTTAACTGTCCTTCGTTTTCATCTGCAGACCTTCAATGACAGTCACAGTCCATCTAAATGTAAATTTCTCATCGAGACAAATTAATCAAGCCCAAACACACGGTAGCTACTGTAAGCCGTTACGGAGCACCCTTAACTGTACTTCGTCTTCATCAACAGACCCTCAATGACAGTCACAGTCCATCTAAATGTAAATTTCTCATCGAGACAAATTAATCAAGCCTAAACACAAGGTAGCTACTGTAAGCTGTTACGGAGCTCCCTTAATGTACTTTGTCTTCATCACCAGACCCTCAATGACAGTCACAGCCCATCTAAATGTAAAGTTCTTATCAAAACAAATTAATCGAGCCCAAACACAAGGTAAATACAGTAAATCGTCAAGGAATTCTCTTATATGTAGATCGGCTCCATCATCAGATCGACTCCAGACCTTCATCGAATTGTAGTGCTTTTAAATACTTATCGGAAAAACTAACAAATGTACTTGTTGTCCCTACAATTTTTGAAAGTTCCCCTCGGTTTCTCCAGGATCCCATCATCAGATCCTGGTTTCCTTGTCATGGTACCACCACCGGACTATCTACTTTCCAACAAAAAAAGAATTATCAAAATCGGTTCATAAACGACGAAGTTATGCGCGAACACACATACGAGTTACATACTGACATACTGACATACTGACAAACTGACAAACTGACAAACTGACATACAAGTGAAGCTAATATAAAGCGTGTAAAAAAAGAAATCCTTACTGCTGGCTCATACAATGAGCAAATCAATGGATAATTATAGCTATAGTTCTTTTATTTTGAACTGTATGTAATGTTTTTGTTGATTACAATATTTTCGATTATATACCACGCCTTAAATTGTCACGTATTTCCCTTCCATTCTCCTCTACTAGAGTTTAGTATAAAACCTTACCGGGATAAAATCCTCTCCGCTTAAATCCTTCACAAGAGAATAAAATACGAAGATATATGCACACTAAGTATCTTAGATTGATAAATTAATTACATTCTTATTTTATTTGTATGTAGGTGCATACGGCAAATGCTTATACAAGTACACGGGAAAACATTCAGAAGGAAACAGGTTTATACTCAACAGCGATTTATGATATCATCACAGAAACATTCACAAATGGTGCCATACAAGTGTTCAATGTTAGATAAGTTTATTTTTATAAGTTACATATTTTGCACGTTTTGACTGCAGACTTGATTTACGAGCTACGCATTTTATTTTTGTTTTGGATTTGAATGAAGTAAAGGCAGGTATTTTAACTTATATTAGAATTCTCTTCTAGACAATGCCTTATATACAATAAGGCATGACTTTCATACCGTATTTGTAATTCTAATCCCCTAGTCATTGCATTGTCATGCAATTTTAAAATTCTTGAAATACATTAACATTCTTGGATTACATTTTATGTCTAAATGCCAAAAAAAGGTTTCCATATATGTATATATTTTATTAATATCGATATAATAGTCCACGTACCATTTTTAATTAATTTGTTTTGGAAAATGAAAGACTCGTACAAAAATTCGTCCCCTGTTGTACATTTTTATATTTAGGCAACAAAGGAGACCTGAACTTTTTTCTATCAAGTAGCTTGTTTTGATATGTTTTATTGTATACAGTACAGTAGAGTAATTTAGCTTTATTTTTTTTACTTGTGTTGTCTGTATTTTATAGCTTTAACTAGTAATACTTGTAAATTGGTGTAGTTTTTGTACTATTATAAATGATCCTCTTTTATTTTGTTGTTTTATTCAATAACCTACCTTCAGGCAGCAGGCGTGGGTGAAATGTACCTGAAAACGTCTCCTGTGCCTCTCGAGTTCTGATAAACTTTTAAGGGCTAACGCTAAAACTGCCGCGGGCCACAAAACCGCGCGCGGGCACCCGTCGCGTGCGCCCGTCTCACTTAGCGCTGCTAGTATAATTTTATTCAATAAAATCAACAAATATTTATTTGACCGTAGCATCTAGCGGCGCTCGACTGATTTGTAGAAACAAAACCGCTCGCGTGTGACCGTCGCGGGCGCCCGCGCCGTGTGCCCGCCGCCCGCCGCGCGGTTGGGAATCCGCCACCCGCGCCCGCGTTCCGTCGCGCTGTCCATACTATTTTTCATTATACACCCGCGAGCGTGCAACCGCGCCAGTTTTAGCGTTAGCCCTAATAAGATAGATTTATAATATTGCAAGATTGGAATGGGATATCTGTTGCCAGAATAATAAACAAATGCAGTCATAAATTTATTTATTTTTCTTCAATAATAAGAATATACTAATCCTTGAAAAGGATCCTTTAGGAATGCATGGAGACGGGACAGTATTGTATATAGAAAATAAATTAAGTACTAAATTGTCCTATATGATACAGTGTTAAAATGCGGTTTATCTCATAAAGCCCGCAATACGTTAGAAATGTAGGTACTTCCCGCCAAGCTTTGTATGTACATTTAAAATCCCTACGTTATATTTATAGGTATGTACATCTGAGTTAATAAATGCAGTTATTGGCCTTTATGTAGTTCAATAAATACCTTATCAAATTTAATAAATTGATATTTCCAACTAATGCAACTTAACATCGCTGAGAATAATTAATATTGTGCTCCGATAGATTTTAAATTGCTAAATAAAATTAAACATACACAATATGCAATAATATTGTCAATAAAGTGGAGTATAGTTGCCTCGAAACGTGCTCCGGCAACATTATTTATTTTAATTGGTGGCACGAGACTTACCCTACTTTATTGGCAATATTATTGTGTGCGAGGGACCAGGGAGTTTCTGTTACATAAACATATTATGTACCTAAAATATTTTTACCTAGCACTTCAACACACTCACACTGCTTGTGTATTGTCTATAATTTCTTTATTTTAATGAAAGCGAGATGTAATTTTTTGTTACTTTTAAATAAAAAATTACATCTTCAACACTGTATGGTGTTGAAGAAACGAAATACATGGCAGTATGTCTGCGTTAAGGAGCTAGGTATGATCATTTAATTTGTCAATGTATAAAAAAATCGATAAAACATTCTTGTTTCATCTAGCAACTGACAAATGAAAAAAATAATGATGAACATTTCTATAATTGCTATTGATAAAAAATATCAACTAAAATTAAATACAGTATAGATAAATAATAATAACCCGACACGTACATTTGGTAGTCTTTGTGTACAAGGTCAAGGTGACGTCTTATGTATGTCATAGACGCAACACTGCGTATACGTGCGTATACGTATACGTTTGAAAATAAATTTACGTATAGGGATGGTGTTAGTAACATTACAAACATATTTTTATTCAATAAATTCGGAAAGATATTTGGAACAAGAAGGTCGTTGTAAAGATTTCAGGTACGCGGACTAAAATGAACTCTGCAATAATAATAATAATAATTTTAATTAGGTACTTATACAGTAGATCTAAGTCACGTGTTAGTGTACAGTAATAGTTGACAGAACAAGCAGATAGCCCATCTGTAATGCTATTGTAAACATGTTTTTATAACTTGATAGTGTGCTTTCAATTAGTCTGTATCTCTCTGTCTTACACTATACTATAGGGAGAGACAGAATCATTCGACATAAAGTCGAGTTAGTTAGTCAGTTATAACAGAACGTTTCACAGAGCATGCAAGTAAAACGTCTTAGAATGCGCTAAAAAGCCTTGGTGTTAATATTGCTATTTACCGAGCGTTTAATGCAATGATCACACAATTAGTATCAGAAATCAATCGTGACAAAAAATCCTAATCATACGGTTCTTACAAAACGTTATTACTACTAAAAACTTTGTCAATAAAAACGTTGCTGAGAAGCTTTTTTATAGCTGGTTACAAAGATTTTTGGATTAACTTAGGAAGAAATTAGAATACTACAAGTAGCCTAACGTTTCAAAAGTGCTGTAAGCAAAGCCCACTTGATTGTCAACGTGAACTTTAGACTGTTAGGTACGATTATATGTGTATCTAGAAAAATAAGGGTTATGAACTCATTTGTATATCATCCAATTTATTCAAGCAAAAGCAGCTCTCTCTAAGCCCTCTTACTTTTGTAACTCTTAGTATCGGAATATAAATCGCAACGATATCTGTTTCCGAAGAAACAAGACTGTTTCGAAATTTAAATACATGCTTTTGATACACGCAGAGATACATTGCTTTAAGGAAACCGCAAATTGAGACCTCGCCTTCGTGATACAGGGGTGAGGGGTATGACGACAGTGGGGAGCAAGATTTATTAATTTTGTGCTTGTCCAACGACCACGCCCAGGTGTATTACTTATAATACGAATATCAATAGCATGGGATTCATCACCGTGCGGGTGCCGGGTCCGTCGTATGGCAGGAAAACGCCGAACAGTGTCTGAGACTTGCGGTACGGATGTAGGCTTAACCCTTTGTGACCGGTGAACGTTCGTCTTCGCACTTCTCTGCCCGAATTATTCTCACTGTCTAATCAGATATGAATGATAGGATCCTGCTAGAGCAACTTTAGACACTCGTCCTACAACTGAGTTTATGGACCTTTTTTTTTCATCGACTACAAGTTGGCCCTTGACTGCTATCACACCTGATGTTAAGTGATGATGCAATCTAAGATGGAAGCGGGCTAACTTGTTAGGAGAAGAATAGAGCCCACACCCCTTTCGGTTTCTACACGACATCGTACCGGATCGCTAAATCGCTTGGCGTTACGTCTTTGTCGGTAAGGTGGTAACTAGCCACGGCGAAAGCCTCCCACCAGCCAGACCAAGACAAATTAAGAAAAATCTCAATCTGCCCCGCTGGGAATCGAACCCAGGACCTCCGTCTTATAAATCCACCGCGCATACCACTACGCCACGGAGGTCGCCAAAAATTTTTTTTGTCGGAATTCCCTACATCGATCATGAGCGAGTTCTTCACCGATCTGCGTTAAGCTGGTTTCGACAGCCGTATCTTTTTTGAGGGTTGGATTTCCCTTTAAAGCGTAAGAAGTGCGAAATATGACAACAGAGTGGCTAATTTGTCATTGAATGAACAAGCAATATCCTTTCCGCCCGCTATTTTGCTGCTCCCTTCTGTCCTCATACTCGTACCCTCCCAAATACTATACCAAAAAGTGGATGACTCAAATATAAGGTTTTCCCATAAGATATTTATTTACATTACAATTAAGATAGCATTATTTTTCTAATGGCAGCTTGTTACTCATTTAATTTTCTATAGGTATAGGTTAAACCTTTAGTTTAAAATGGAAACTGCTTTTAGAATTATTTAATCACTAAATAACAAGCTTAGAAAAACAAAATTGTGTGACAATCTAATATATACAAAGGCGGGAATGGCGAGGTATTGTATCTATTAGTATTATCAAGTAATTGCAGGCCCGAAATAGATTTGAGCATACATGAAATTGGAATAAACTCATTTTATTTATATTGAGTAGTCAATAACTAAATAACAATTGCCTTATAGCTCGCTCAGATAGGTATTCCTCACACGTTCTGAATTTGCAAAAAAGAAACCGAAAATTTCGTGTGAATTTCACGGGGGAAATTATGTATTACAATATTCATATATAGGTATAATCTATCTATAATCTCGTGCTTGGACATTCAATAGATTTATTAAAGCTGAATTAAAAATAATGAATAAGATATAAAGGCCACGAGTTTACATAATAAACTCCTCATATCTACCGAATAGTATTATAAAACGACATAATAAAACTACTGTTAAATTGTGACAATTTTAGGTAAAATTTGAATTCAATACTTGTCACGAACTTATATATGTTATGATATGGCACAACATTGTCGTTTGTAAGATTTAAAAGAAATACAAAGAAGTTCATAACTTAATATAAATGCAATAAAAATATTATATATCAATGGAAGATAGATATTGCCCTCAGATGCGTAATAATTTAAACTTTTACAATATTGAATACTAAAATTATTAATTGTTTTTGTACTATCTACATTATATCGCACCCCTAGATCTAAAGGGAACTAACTCAAAATTCTTGATTTTTGAGTTAGAGAACACCTTTGAATTTGTCATTTCAATACCTATCGACCAATAAATCAGATTCAAAACTATTACCAATATTCTGTCTTTGTATACCTATATTGTTGAACGAGCGACCCCACCCCCCTCGCAACCAAAACAGCGACAACGCCAGTTTGGACCAAATTTACAAGTGGAATGCACGTACTGGGCAAATTGGAGTTATTTTGGGTTACACCCATATTGTTGAAATTTGATGGAGCATTATTTCGAGTTGTCGCCATTTTGATAGTAAGTGCTGAGTTAATTAATCAAACATTTTAAGTTGAACCAGTATTACTGGCAAGGTCAAAAGAGGGCCAACTTAAAACAAAAATCACCAAAACTCAAAATAATACAAAAATATATACACAAATTGATAAGCTATATGGAAGCATCTATCCAAGTATTTATCACATTCAGCTGTAAATTAAAGTTCATACATCTATACAGAAACCTTCTGCAATGCACAGGGACTCGGCAATCAGTTTTTTGCCTCTCCTGTAAAATGAGCTTTTTTGAGTTAATACCTGTTTAGATATAGAGGTGCGATGTGTGAATATTTAATTTCTATATTACATAAGCGTTAATTTTGCATAATAAAAATTCTATAAATGTTCATTATGTGACATATTTGTGCACTATTTAAAGCCATTTATATATTTTCCAAATTAAAAATTTCTAGGCATTATTGATCACATAAGCTACAACCTTCAAGCATTAGTACATATTTTAAACTGATGTAAATTGCTACGTAACTTTCCAATACATTATTAAATATGTAACAAAAAATAAATCTGTTACAATACGATATTTACAATGTTACAAAACTTAGGATATTTGTGTAACGTAAGACAATTTTACAAATCATTTCATACTGTGGTTGACCTAATTAGCGAAAATATTTGTGGTGTTCGCGTTATATATATATGACAATACAAGTATCAATTGTACAAAACTTAAGAAAAAGAACCAGTTGTGAAATAATTTATTTTTAATAACATTATTCATTAATGCTTTATGTGCTACATTTTTTAACAATCTGCAGGTACTCAATTACTATCGTAAGACATTAAACATGTACTGGAATAAATTCAGAAGACATTACCATAATTATATTGTGTCATTTCTTAATGAAAATTAATAATAATAGCCAATGATTTTGAAATAGTAAGTACATGAATATTTTTTAATTGAGTTGAGGGTTAATTCCATTAAATTTATCTCATGCCCAAAAGTAAAAGGTATAGTACCACAAATATTTTCGATATAAATTCATAAAACAACCCCGGCACTTAAACCAAACGTGTAAATATTGGATGGTACAACACAACCTTGTAACGAATCTCGCTTTTAATGCACTTAACTGATATTATGGTAGGTAGATTAATGTTACGTTCTACACGAGCTGTACCGCCGCGATTCCGATTGGGAACTTCCGTAGACATATTTATTTGTTCACAACAATAACAAAACACAAACAGTACGATTGACAGTGATTCGGACATTCTGAGATCTGTGTTTTGGGTAACATAGCGTCAGAGCGTCGTGTGTAGTTACAATGATTACAGATAACTAAGAACACATAATTCTGAACAGCGGAACTCCCTGAGTCTATTGCAGTTGCAGGCTCTAAACACTTTATGACGTGTCACTTTCAAATTTGACGTGTGTCTGTGTGTCTGTCTGTCTATCTGTGGCATCATAGCTCCCAAACGGATGAAGCTACTTGAATTTAGTTTTTTGTTGTATTAAAGGTGAACTATGTGCAAATGTTTTTAGACAATCGATTACGCCTTTTAAAAGTAAAAAAATAAAAAAAGAAATGCTGATTTAAAAGCAGTATTTATTTATTTTAAAAATAGGTAATTTCATTTCAAGTCTGCAAAATATGTTCACACAATCTATATCGGGGCGGTACTAACGCGCGTATGTCGACTTACACATAAATAAATATATAATTACAATCTGCATGTAAATAATTGCTCGACAATATTGTACATAACAAACGAAAGAAAGATATGTTTCGCAAAAAGGTACATTGTTACGGATATACGATTAAAATTTGTACAAATATAAAAAAATATATTAATACTAGTAGAACATGGCTCACGATGTCTTCTACGTAATTTCATACGCACTTAAGTAAACATACCAACATATAGGACCGGTTTTTACAACTGCCTCGCTTCGTTTATCGAAATTTCACCAGTAGACCCAGGATGCGTCAAAGAACATATCTCGTGTATGGAAACAGACGTAGAGAAATAGCAGCAAAATCCACCTCTTGGATTTCTATGAGGTCGAAATTTTCAGTTGACAGGCATTACTGTGCACACCAATATATATATAGTTGATAATAGCAACTTTCGAGAATTCGACTCCCTGTATTAACAATCTATATAGATCGGACTTTAATATTTTATCAGATTTTGTGAATTTTGTCGTTTGGATTTGTTCGATTTTTCGCGGAAAATAGCTAAATAAATAAATTATTAACTATTCAATATCGCTTTCTTTTCGAACGTCGAAAGAGACAACGATGTTTTCAATTTCACTGTGTATATATCGTCTTTTACTACACGAGATGTCTTTTGACCTGTCCTGCATAATTTGAAAACGTATTTGTTGAAATACATTTATGTAACAAGGTTTCCTCCATTGAACGAATAATGAAGCCCTTCATAACCATGGTACGTATAGAAACATGGAATGTGGAAATCACAATAGAATGTAATGCCTCTATTTAATTACATTTCTATTTCATAGTTGACTTAGTATAATATTCTCAATGTACAAACAAATATAAATGGCACGAATTTTGTATTCAGGATTTACCGTTTGAACCTTTATGTACAACTAACTCACACCAAACTATCAATACGGAATTTGATAGTACAATTCACGCTTAAATATTTAAATAGCCTTAGAAATAACTCATATATCCCAAAATTAAAAAATGACCAAATCTGGCCATTGTATTTTTTATTTAAATTGAATTAATCAATTTACTGCATTCATAATAAAATTAATTTAAGGTCTTGTCAGAGACACGGCGAATCGAATGCGTAGCGATAAGTTAATATTTTGTAATGTACGGTATCACTCGAATCTAATCAGATAGAAATGCGAAAGCGAACCGAAGCGAACCATTTCCATTTCGCGTCGTCATGTATTTGACAAGGCCTTTAGTTATTTGGCAAATTTATCAAAATTAAGTAAATGAAGTTTTTTTATATATATTGTGTAGCAGGGGAATACAAAAATGATTACAATATAACGAGGACACGCTAAATAAAATAGCAGGATGAATGCATAGGGGAAAAAACTCATTTACATAAATTGCATAATTTCGTCCAATTTAAGTAAGAGAATCACCCATCACATATAATGAGCATGATTATCGTTTTATCGATATGCTTGACAAAATATACACAATATTATAATGTCATACAAACAACATATAGAACCTTACATATAAAAATTCAGACTACACAATAGCACTTAAGACGACAAAACAAAGAATTATTTAAAAAATTACAACATTCTCAACAACATCTTACGCAATAATATTAAATATCAAATTATACTATAATTAAGGCCTTTACCTTCCTATAATCTATGTGCCTTAAGTACGCGCAGAATTGCTAAGGAATTTATTATATCACAAGCGATACGGAGTTGTAACAAAAAATTTAATGTCAAATTTGCCCAAATAAATTAAGAAATTCAAAAAAGTATCATTGGCGTCAAAATCAAATGAATAATAATTATTATTATTAATTAGGAATACCATACTACATAGCATTCCGAAAAAAAAAATCGCCCCAGTTTTTATGAAACATGCCTATTTATTAAATATCTTATTCAAATTTAAGAATTCTTGCTAAGGAAAAGGTCCTTACTGGTACCAATGATCTTACCATATAAAAATACAAGGATAAAAATTTGCAAAATGGGTAATAATAAATTCAACATGGCGCTCTACTAAGGGTTGAATAATAAAATTTCTTTTGGAAAAACAAGCGCCTCTACGATGTTTTTCCAAGACATCAAGAACAAATCCGTTTTAAAAGTTTTCTTGATTGCTTATTCACGGTTTTTCCTCGTTAATTTAAGACGTGAGTTATGATTTTATATTATCTATGCGAAAAATCTCTGGTTTCCGTACAAATAAAAATAAATGAAATATATTTTGTTTAAACAAAAGCACATTTTTATTGCGTCAAACATAAAACCTTTCCATTGGATAAAACATATTTCCAAGATTGTTTAGTACGTTAACGTTGATTTTTTAGTACCGTTTATATCCTCACGCCAGCGTGAACATAAAATTGAATCACACGGCGATAAGGTAAAAATAAAAATATAAAAATGCACCCTTATCAAGGTCACGTCCACCATAATTTCATTAATATAAAAAAATGGACTTAGCTTGTACGTTACAGAACAATTTCTTGGAATCAGTTCATAATGTCTATAATAACCGTATGGTCTAAGATCTCAACTGCTCGGTCCTGCAGGTATCTGTTTTTTGATAATACTAATTTTAAATGAATTCTGAGGGAGTATGCAATGTGTAATTAATGTATGTATCAAAAATTTGCCTGTAATTAAATTTTGAAAAATAAATTTATTGATATTAATTGCAATTACTACATGTTTTTTCTATCAAAGTCACGTCATTTTAAAGGAAATGTTTAAAATAATTAAAAAAATGGTTCCCATCTTCCAGTCACTCGCAATGTTAGGGTTGCCAGGTTTATACAGGTATATTATTGTTAATTATTTACACTCGGCAACAAAAAATGACAGAATAGACAAGACATTCTTATTGAATCTTTTTGACTATTGTTATATTATTGTTATATTATATATGCCTTTAATTTCATGCCATTAATCATACAATAATTTAAAAATTTATTAGCGGCTTAAATTTTTGAGAGGCAAAAATTAAAATTCATTTAAAGGTAGTGTTATCAAAAAAACCTGCAGAATCGAGCCGTGGTATCCCATACTAGTACTACGTATAATGTGCGCTATGCTATCGCATGCACTACGACACCAACTTACACAAATGCCGAGGTTACACCTGCGTCACACAATGCCCAGGTTACACCTGCGTCACACAATGCCCAGGTTACACCTGCGTCACACAATGCCGAGGTTACACCTGCGTCACGCAATGCGCCAGCTTCTCGATCTCCAACTGAAGCGCGTGACGTTTCTCCGACTCTAGTTTCAGTTTGTCTGTCAAGTCTTCAATGGCAGCGTTGAATTTAGCGTTTTGTACTTCTAATAGCTTCTCTAAGTTTAATATCTGAAACAATAATACCATACAAATTAATTCTATACACAGTTAAGTTTTGCTAAATTTCGAGTTTGGACACGATTCGTATGCCTGCAAATAATTCGATTTTGTAGACTACATAGTTCTCAGCACTGTTTTGACCTGCGCAGTTCGGCGTGTTACGTTAGAACAGCTTCGAACATGGCTTTCTGGTTTTGGATACTGCTTAGTTCTTTGTATTGCATTATTTATCAAGAAAGATGGTCTTAAGCTGACATCAAGGATGAATTTAAGATTTTTATAAGTTGGCTATTATTAATTAGGACATGGTTGACCGAACTTTACCTTTTTAGGGTTCCGTACCTAAAAAGGAAAAAACGGAACCCTTAATCACTTCGTTGTCCGTCCGTCTATCTGTCAAGACCCTTTTTTTCAGGAACGTATGGAAGTATCAAGCTGAAATTTATATCAAATACTCAAGTCTACTGTCCCTTAGAGTCGTGAAAAAATCAAGCTTCAAGACCAAGGCATTATATACAGCCGTTTATGCCAAAAATTTCCCCAATTCTTGACACGGTCAAGTAAATCAAAACCTAACGGGTAGTTCTTTTTTGCTTTTTAGTGTTTAAACACCCTCACTGCTCCAATATCGAAAGGAGTTTCCATATCTTAGTTTTCTTCATTACAAAAGTCGATGCAGAAAAATTTAATTGAATAAGAGTAAATTGGACACTAAATGCCAATGCTCATGGCATTTTACTTTTCAATAATAAAAGAGAGATAAAGTAGTAACTCTTATCTCCCTTCTATCAGATAGAGAAGTTTATACTCACTCTGTTATTGAGCTGAGCGATCAGAGCCTCTGGGCCTCTCTCAGACAATTCGGTAGGTTTCTCCGCTTTCAGAGGATGTAGCCGCCTCTCCAACGTGCCCGAACTTATCGTCTTTTCCTCCGACTTCTCGACAATACTACTGGATTTCTCGACGATACTCGACAGTTTGCTTATCGAGCTGATCTCCTGTTTGTCGATTGTCGTAAGTTTGTCGGATCTGTGTGGCGATTTGTCGGTGGTTTCGTTCGTCGTTCGCGTGAACGCGGTCGGTGGTGACGGCGCGGACGGCTTCTTGATGTCTTCTAACATCGCGGTGAGAGTGCGACCTAAACGAATTACACCAATATTATAAATGCAATATTAAGCTAGGATTATTGCGCTAGAATAAGCTATTATTATTATATATTCATATTATTACATTTAATTATTACTGAACGGTCTTCTTTTAAAACTGATACATTATTAAAAACTATGTATATGTAATTGTTAGTTTGTTACCTATTTCTGGGTTGATCAATGAACCAATCTTAACGTTAAGCAATAGATCCTTCACAGATTAAAGAAATAGATCTTTTTTATATCCCAAACTCTTAAGTTATATCAATCTAATTTGAAAACATAAATAATTATATAGGTGCAATACTTTCCCAGAACAGTGTTACAAGCAAATGTTAAAGTACTGTAACAGCAAACTTTTTTATAAATACACTAGCAGGTGCCCGCGACTTCGTACGCGTGGTAAATAGTGTGTATAATAGGTAAACAATATTAATCTTTGAAAACACCCAAAATAAAAAAAATACGTAACCCTTGTTTTAAGAAAAATGGATATAGCAAGTAATATTCAAAAGATAGACATGCCATCACGGACTCTTTAGTAGTCCTAATAATGGGAAATAATCCTTTTATACATTGTTTCATTACATCTCAAATAAACAAAACAGCGTTTTAAATGTTGTTTTATACTATGTAAGGATACTAAATAATTTTAGATGGATAAACATACCGGCAGCGGTGGGGGACTGTAGTTGCGGTGGTTTGCTCGTGGGCAGGTCTGGAGGTCGCTCAGGAGGATTTTTAGGATCCCCTGGCTTTTGATTTTTCAACTGTAACAAAGCAATACAATATTATCGTATCTTCCTTATGTGTAATATCTAATAACCGGTCCCGCGCATATGAAATAGTCTTTGTATAACAATAAATACTTAAGTACTGATATGCTGATAAAATCATTAGTACAACCTTATATTGCGCCATTTATATAGCGGCGTTCTATGTATTAAACTTCACTGTTGATTTGCTAAGTACCGTCTTCATGTTAATCAAGATAATACAATAATACAATATAATTGCTACTAATTACTCGTGCATTCCTCCTCCTTAGGCAAGATTAATTTTGTGATCTTGTACGTATTAGATGCGGTCGACGCTACCATTATCCTTTTTAATAGTGAAACAGACCCGCTGGTGGAATGCCCTTTATGTCCTGTGCCCTTTGTGTCTGATCATGTCCTCGTGCCAGATGCGGCACAATATCGTATCTCTAATGGGAATAGTTATGTGGTTGTTGCCAAACTGTTCGACAAACAGTTTCACGTTCGTCATACACCCTACACAGTATTTGCGGTAGTAGCGCTGCAGGTTCGCAATTTGCTAGCCTTCTAGGTAATAATAACCATTTCTCTCTTTCAACATGCCCATGGGAAAAGTCCTGCGCTAATTATTACCCCGTTAACCAGCATCGTCTTTGAAATGTAGACTGTTTTTCATTGGCAGCTGCTGTTTATCGACGGGGGTTAAGCCGCCAAGAATGCCCTTGTAACAGATAGAAGACATTGCGTCAATCGATTGACACAAACTGATGCCACGTCTGTTGTTGCCAAACAGATGTAGCATCACTGTCCCTATTATGGTTCTGTAGCCAGTTCATTGGGTTAAACTGTTGCCCCATATAAAGAACTAGGACATCAGCTCTATTCATGATGAAATGGCTAAGCCAACTCCACGAGCCTCGTCAATAACTGGCGGCGGTTACGGGTGCTATTGTAGACGTGTGTAATTCAAATATACGCCGTGTAAGACTCCGCTTGCGTTCACAGTGATCGCACGCGCGTCTATGTACATTTGAACTATACGCGTCTGCGTCTGTCAACAATCTGATTCGATCTTTAGTCATGCAATATGGCTCTCAAATGCGTGCTCTACCTTCTCAGCTAGACGGTTCAGTTCTCGCTTCACTGTGGGACAGCGAGTGTGCATCCATAATCTGCGCAGCTTGCGCTTCTTAGCCAGCAATTCTTGGAACGCGTGTTCTGACAAGACCCGTCTTCGGGCATGGCGGTTGATCGTGGGATCCTCCTTAGTAGTTTGCATATCTACTGTTAAGTCTTGAGCGGCCTGGCCGACCTCCTGCGGGGTCAATTTTGTATGGACACTGTGATGACGGATGTTTTCCAATACATACATAGCGTTCGCTAGATGGTATTACGTTCACCAGGTTGACTTGTGTCAAAATACAATTTGAATGATCTTATTTTTATTTGACCGATATACATGCATGATGGGCGATGATGGATTTAAAGCGTCAGCTACGTTATGTGGAAGAACCAAATTAATCGATATATTTCTATGAGTCTGAAGTTTCGAGAGCAGAAGTGGCAATGGACAGGGTACATAGTTCGAAAAGCGGTAGAGGTCTTAATGTGCTGGAATAGCGACCCCGTAGTGGAAAATGTAGCGTGGATAACTTTAAGGTAACACAAGGTTGATAACATCAAGCGGGTTTTAGAGAGTTGGATGTACATAGCTCATGGCCACGGTGCTTGGAAGTCATTACAAGAAAATCAAGTTCAGCAGCACATGGCCATAGGCTGATTATGGTTTTTTTTATTTTTTATTTAAACAAAAATATACATTTTAATACAACATTTCAAAAATTGTTAAAACGGCGCAACAAAAACTCATCTGAGTTTGTCCGTACACCGGCATTCATCGTTCAGCGCTCGGAATTCCTAATTATACTTTTAGGTAGGTAAGTACGAGTACGATATGCGTAGATGTGTAATTAATAAGAACAAAAATATGTGAGGGTAGTTACAAAATAATACCGATTACAGGTGCCTCGCTGCACTGATGTGACGCATTAGATCAGTTATGATAATAAAATGAGATTCTTACCTCTAAACTCGACTCCAGGGTTTCTAAGACAGATATTCGGTTGCTGATCGACGAAGTGCTCTTGGACATCTCCATGGAATGACTCGAACGCTTTTCCTCTAGACCGCAATCCAAAATTCTGCAAAACAGAAAATGTGCATCAATTCACAAAGGAATCAGAGTAAATACTAGTACAAATCCTTATAATTTATGCTTCACAATCACGACAAGGTGATGACTCAATGATTAGATCATTATTAAAGTAGCATTTACTATTTATTAGCCCTTGACCTTGCATGCCTTGGACAAACTCGTTTAGATTCCCTTACCTTATCGTGAGAAATTAACATTAGAAAATCAATACCATTGTTTAACAAAATAATACTTTATTTCTTGCAAAAAGCAAACGTGATATTTAACATTATATGAAATTGAAATGTTAAGATACTGTAGTTCAATGCATAAAGATAAATATAGATTCCTCGTGTCATATTATGAATAATACATCACCATTTATCATTTCGTGCTTGTAAAATAAGTTAAGCGTGATTTTTTTATATCTGTTTAATGTATTGTTAGTCTCTTTTATTTGTTTAATAATAAGTGTTGTCGACGGCGCGGGGCTTTTATATTATACTAGCAGACGACCGCGACTTTTCTTTTTACTTTTTAGCTCATTTGGAAATATTATATTATTACTTGCATATTTATCTTTCCTAGTAAAAAAAGCGCATATAATTTTCTCAATACAAACTTTGAATTCTTGTTTCATCCATTATGGGGTATCCATCAACGCGTAACTAAATATAACTTTAAACTTATTTATATTGTTATAATAACTTTCAATCTCTATTTAACCTCTGAAGGGTAGAAGCGAACAAATAGAGCGAAAAGGTAGAGCCGAACAGAGGTCGTCTTCTTCGCCTAGCTCAGTTTGAATTGCTAGCAACCCCGCCCGCTTCAGACGACGTGGAAACCGACCGCGACTTTTCATCAGAACCGAAGCTTGTCTTCTTGGCCTGGTTCAGTTTGAGTTCCTCCATCCACGGCGCTTTGTGTTACTTGTCTCTAAAGCAATCTTTACTAACCTGTCAGTACTGCCACCGCCCGCTTTGCTAGCCACCCCGCTCGCTTCGGACGACGTGGAAACCGACCGCGACTTCCCTTCAGAACCGAAGCTTGTCTTCTTAGCCTGGTTCAGTTTGAGTTCCTCCATCCACAGCGCTTTGTGTTATTTGTCCCTAAAGCAATCTTTACTAACCTGTCAGTACTGCCACCGCCCGCTTTGCTAGCCACCCCGCTCGCTTCGGACGACGTGGAAACCGACCGCGACTTCCCTTCAGAACCGAAGCTTGTCTTCTTAGCCTGGTTCAGTTTGAGTTCCTCCATCCACAGCGCTTTGTGTTATTTGTCCCTAAAGCAATCTTTACTAACCTGTCAGTACTGCCACCGCCCGCTTTGCTAGCCACCCCGCTCGCTTCGGACGACGTGGAAACCGACCGCGACTTCCCTTCAGAACCGAAGCTTGTCTTCTTAGCCTGGTTCAGTTTGAGTTCCTCCATCCACAGCGCTTTGTGTTATTTGTCCCTAAAGCAATCTTTACTAACCTGTCAGTACTGCCACCGCCCGCTTTGCTAGCCACCCCGCTCGCTTCGGACGACGTGGAAACCGACCGCGACTTCCCTTCAGAACCGAAGCTTGTCTTCTTAGCCTGGTTCAGTTTGAGTTCCTCCATCCACAGCGCTTTGTGTTATTTGTCCCTAAAGCAATCTTTACTAACCTGTCAGTACTGCCACCGCCCGCTTTGCTAGCCACCCCGCTCGCTTCGGACGACGTGGAAACCGACCGCGACTTCCCTTCAGAACCGAAGCTTGTCTTCTTAGCCTGGTTCAGTTTGAGTTCCTCCATCCACAGCGCTTTGTGTTATTTGTCCCTAAAGCAATCTTTACTAACCTGTCAGTACTGCCACCGCCCGCTTTGCTAGCCACCCCGCTCGCTTCGGACGACGTGGAAACCGACCGCGACTTCCCTTCAGAACCGAAGCTTGTCTTCTTGGCCTGGTTTAACTTGAGTTCCTCCATCCACGGCGCTTTGTGTTTCTCCCATTCGCGTGTGCGCGGCCTCACTTCTTCTGCTTTATCTGATACTGGCTTTTCCGTTGGCACTGCAATTATTAAAGAAAAGGTGCGTTTGTGAACTACAGACCAAGGATGTGCCGCTAGACATTTCTAGTGTAAAGAAAAAGACGAGAAGGCTTGTATATTTATTACAATATCTTCAGCAAGAATGAACATATTATATCGTTTTAAGTAATAACAATTATTTTATAAAATACTTCTAGTTAAACTGAAAGTATTGAAGTACTGAAAATTAATTTATTTAATAAAATTTTCTTGACTAAGTATACAAAATTTAAGTGTCTGTTTGTAATTTCAATTTAACAACTTTTCACTAAATACAAATGTAATTATTACAGCACTTACATCAAAAATTAATTTTTAAAACTTTTGTCTATATGTCTGTCTGTTTGTTCCGTGTACCCTCAGTAATCACCAGCCGGACTGTAGAAAATATTTTTATATGATAGCCACAATCACGAGGAGTGGCATGGGCTAATTGTAACCTTACGCGGGTGAAACCGCGGGCATCTAACGGTAAATAAATAAAAGTTTACCTTCATGTCCGTTGGTGAGTCCTATTTGTTGCGGCGTGTCGTCTCGCAACACTTGACTAGGCGGCCGCCGTCGAGGCGCCTTCACTCTGTAAAAAATACATACATTTTTTTGTTTACAGAGGTGTTCCTTTTATGATAAAGGTTATGCTTTAGTTATAGTTGTACGTGGCAATACTAAAAACATTAAAAATGCATTATTAAATTATATCAAATTTTGCATGTTAAAAATGCTAGCTAATTTACGCTGGACTCAATCGCCGTTGATTCGCCATTGATTATGGGATCTTTGGGAGACGGATCCACGTCTTCTAGATACCCTTTTATTGGCCCTCAACAAACTATAGAGTAGGCAATTTCCTTCAAGAAATTACATAATCAGTAAATATTTCTTACAAACAATTTTACCAGCCTTTTTTTTAACATATATTTAATTAATAAAGACTTCCTGTGACGTGGCAATCACTTTCCACAAAAACTAACATGTGTAACTAACACAGGAGGATTTGCTATGTCACAAAATTTATATTTTGAGGACCTCCGTGGCGCAGTGGTATGTGTGTTGGAATTATAAGACGTAGGTCCTGGGTTTAATTCCCGGCGGGGCAGATTGAAATTTTTTTAATTTATCTTGGTCTGGCTGGTGGGAGGCTTTCGCCGTGGCTAGTTACCACCCTACCGACAAAAACGTATCGACAAGCGATTTAGCGTTCCGATACGATGTCGTGTAGAAACCGAAAGGAGTGTGGATTTTCGTCTCACTACTAACAAGTTAGCCCGCTTCCATCTTAGACTGCATCATCACTTAACATCAAGGGCCAACTTGTAGTCGATAAAAAAAATTATTAATTGATAATAAAATGTATGTTACAAGAATCAACGGCATAAATGCAGCGAGCATTGGCCAGCATCATTAACATGCAAATGTTTTTGATGGCATTGTTATTTTCCTTTTATTAAGTGCCGGTAATGCAGTTTTCGGCTTGTAATAACATTCAAATGTATTCACCTGCCGGCTCTCGGATCATTGAGTATAGAATTCCTTTCGACGTGGTCAAATGTGTTGGTGGTGTTGTTGGCTATGACGTTGGCGTTGGCGTTGGCGTTGGCGACGGGGCTGGCCTTGCTGGGCGCGCTGCCGTCTGTGCGGTCCCACTCGCCGCTACTGCTACTGCCGCTCGATACTGTCGTTGAAGACTTCTCTCTGCAATCATAATAATCGATTTATAAAATTACTTTGATTTATTGAAACATATATATATATATATATATATATACTGAATATATATACTCGGTGAACATTTAAGTTTATCCTAATACGATACAACTTATGCCCGTGTGTAATGGTGGCAATAAATACTGGCTGAATTTCTGCATTGGTAAACATGCATGTAACGCTATATTAAGAAAAATGGGTATAGAAATTTATCGCCAAAAATAAATATATGCCATCGCGGGCCTTTTTGTAGCCTTTAAAAAAACGAACGATGTTAATAATGAAAGCTCCCAAGCAATGCGACTCTTTCAATAGTCGTCACATTTCAGCTAATTTATATAAAATCTTAACAAATTATATACCTTCCTCATGAATCACATCAGCCGTAAAAAAATCCGTTCAGTGGTCTTTAAGTTTACCGCAAGCAGGCATGGTACTTAACCATCATCATCATTATCAGCCTATTAACGGCCCACTACAGGGCTAGGCCTGCTTATAGAAGAGGGGATATGGAGCGTAGACCCACCACGCTGCTCCAGTGCAGGTTGGCGGGCTTAGGGTGATAATGTTTCATTTATTAACGATCACTGTCAGATGTTGATGATAGTGACAGGGACCGACGGTTTAACGTGCTCTCCGAGGCACGAGCGTGTAACGCCGCCAATTTCCAGACTCCAGGCTTGGAATGTACTGAACATTTCATAGAAGAATGAAAAAGTTCAGAATTTTTTCGTGACCCGACCCAGGAATCGAACCCAGGACCTCATGAGCAAAGCAGCATAGGCTAACCACTAGACCAACGAGGCAGTCAATACCTATGCCACAGGCTTATTATTATAGTCTAAGAGTCTTTGAATATAGTCTAAGAAATTTCTTTAGAAAAGTCTTTATAAAAGTTTGTCAAAAAGTATGGAACATCGTGGCTTTGTTAGGTGACAGGAAGTAAAACTATATATTTTGAGACAAACAATGTGTAGGTAGTGTCCAATATTCTGTTATATCACTCACATGCACACATTAATATAACATATACACATTTAGATCAAAGTGTAGAATTAAAGAAGGAGAGGCGCGTGCGCTGCAAAGAGAGAAGGCTTGCTCTGTATAGAGCAGTCAAATTAGGCTGATAATGATGAAGATAATGTGGAGAATCTAAGTTGATCTTACGTCTTTTCGGATGAAGACATCATTTTATTTTTGAGCCCGCTGAATAAGCCGCCGACGCTCGACGTCGGTGTGGGGCTTTTCTTTAATGGCACTGGAGGCTTTTTTATCTGAAAATAAATAATTATTATATCGTTATGATACTGTTATGATATTTAGTAAATTCAATTATATTAAAGTTATAGTTTAAAACTTTTCCACTTTAAAATTTATTCAACAGCAGTGGTTGGAAACCTACATCAAATAACGCAAGAAATAAGAAAAATGAATGAAACGTCCCAGAATCAGGAACATTGTTTATAGAAATCTAACACTTTCGGATAACAGTATGTGAATTGTTTACAATGTGACTAGTAGTTTCAGAGATTAACCAGAACGAACAGACATACAAAAAAAATTTAAATATTTTAGATGTAAGTGCCATATATACTTTTATATGCATTTAGTGGAGGTTGTTAATCTGATTTTATATACAGATTTCAATTTTATTTACTTGTATAGACTATATAAGAGTACCTACTGAGCAAAGTAAAAGCAGATAACTGTAAAAACAACAGCTAGTCGAAGTGTCGCAATAGATCATTGTTTTAAATTATACAATCTGCAGTGAGTCGCGATATTTCCTAATAACGGAACATTCTTTTTTCCTCATTATCGTGTAAGGTTTCTCTTTGAAATACGAGTACAATAAGTTGGGAAGTTTTTGCGACATTTTCCTTATAAAAACATCTTCGAATACGATAAAATGGATGACACACACTAGTTTTGAGTTACATTAATAATTTTTGTCTCAAATATGAAGCAAACACTCTCAGGCGGTATATAAAATTATTAAAAGACTTAGCCAGAGATAGATTTTATTGCCAATACTTAGTCTAGGTTGATAAACCTTGACTAAGTACTGGCACGGCTAAGTACTTGACTAAGACCTAGCTAAATTTTTTAATTTTAAATTACTCAGACTACGCTCATAAAACTCTCAGAGTTTCAGATCAACAACTATTAGTACAGGATCCGAGGAACATTTTAAAAACTCTAAATACTTTTTTTCAGTTATAGTGCTATTAAGCCAATTTAATTTCGATCTAGTTTACTTATTAGGCTAAGTAGTAATTTAAATATAACCTATTATATATATTATAATATATTGTTCTCTATTATTTTTAATCACTATATTCGTGTAATCTTCAAGGCTTAACACTACACTAGCTACATGAATATCAAAATTAACCAAAAAATCAGCCAGTTAATAAAAATTTATAATATTAAGGCTTATTCAGTACAATTTGGGAGCAGAGTAGGTCAACAATAATTATTATTATAACTGTAGCTCTTTTATTTAAAAAAAAATCAAAAACATCTTACTTGTCCATCGAGTGTTCCATCTGCCACCGTCTCATTGTGTATTAACTTTTCCGATTCGCTTTTGTTTGTGTGCGTGATAGTACTCTGTGTGCTGCTCTCTTTGCTCAATGTGTTCTCTTTGTGCATGCTGAAATATATAAATAATACAATTCATTAATTATTTATAATTATTTTTATTATAATTTATATAAATAATTATAATAATAACAATTAAATTACCATATACACATTCTTTGGAGTTGTAACCAACAAGGAACGATTTTGAGAAAAATTCGGTGAAGTGTTCCAAGAAGCGTCTTTTTGCGCACCGTCCGTTTTGAACGGGCTTGTGGATTATGTATATGTATAGGACATAGGTATTTGTACTTATGAAATGAAATAGAAATCTTGACGATACACTGGGCAGGGTTACAGTAATTTAATAGAATATAGAATTTATTTTATTTTATTGATGGTAGGTAAGTTTCGGGCGTGGCTAGTTTGTATAAATTGTAAAGCGAGATATTCTTATAATAGCGCATACACATCTTAGGCCTGTGTGCACCAAGATTTCGGTTATCATAACCAACGGTTAACATAACTTTACTATAAATTTACTATTTATAATAAACCCGTACGCCGGTTAAGGACGTAAACCGGGCGGTTATCTTAACCGAGTTTACGTCCTTAACCGGTGTACGGGTTGTCGTGAACAGTAAATTTTACGTTTAGCTTATGTTAACCGGACTTAGGATTAGGAATAAAATAATTAATTTCCCATTTCCTTTTCCCAAATAACACGATACGAGTACCATCTTAGATTACATAGGTAGTTAAGAGGAAGATCGCAAACACTTCTCGATGAATATTAATCAATAGACAGAGTACTGAAAAGTTTCACAATATACAGGTTTCCGTCTTCCGGTACCGACATTTGTCAATGGGAGATGCTTCATCGAACCGTTACGCTACAATAGCGCGATAAACCGATAAGAAAATGGGTTATCACTACTGCTTTAGCCTGAATTTACTATATACTTAAAAGTTTTGGGAGAGGAAAATCTGATATTTATATATATTAATTAGGGACAAACGAAATGGCGGACTTTACAACTTTAATGACACTGGTCATTGATGTAATTACTATCGGCCCATTTAAATGAAGAGGACATTTCAGAGGCAAACGCTGTTAAGCAAATGCATTGTGTAACTCATTTTGATTTTAAAATTAATCTTAGTATATAAATAAAATACAATAAACTATATGCAATATGCAGAAAATTTTAGCTGACGTAGTGTGGTAATGATAATTTCCGTGAAAGTACGTAACAATCAGCATGTCGAATTAGCAAGACAACACCGTTCGACGTATTGTGTAGGCATTGAACGAGGAAATGTCGCTTATTCTACCCTGCACTGCGCTTACACTGAGTTATACTTATTTTAATTATTAGAAACTCAATGTCAAGTCAAAAGTGATTGGTAATGCAAAATGTGCCTAACATTTTTATATTGTCCGACTATGGCGAACCCAAAAGGAAGGGTTATGGATTTAGCAGTCTATGTATGGTTTATAATGCTCGTAACCTTGGTTTAATTTGTCTGTCAATTAGCTACACCCAATACCTTGGTTCAAAATACCTAAGAAATTTCTTTTCTCAGGCTAAGTACATAGGACTGGACATGATAATAACTAGATGGCACATACTCGTGAGACAGCAAGATTGAGGAAAGATTTCCTACCTTACTTTAGATGTGGTCAATTCCTTAATAGAGGCAGTTTTCTCGGTATATTTGTTTAGAATCGGATACAAGGCGTTGGTGTTCGAATTCTTCCCCGGCGGCCGTTCAGGTTTCTTTTCTTCGATCTCTTGAGCTACTGTAAATAAATAAACAAGATTTATACTAAATACAGACTTCAAAAACACAAATGAACATTCTACAGTGAAAAATTACAACGTATGTACTGTCTACTGATTTATTTGAAGGCGGTGCCATAATTCATTAAATAACATTCTGTCTGGTATCACCTGGCACTTTATGAAATCGGTATAATGAAATATTGACTTCACCTTTCAAAATTTTAATTTTTAAATTACCGAATTGACCAAATAACGAATTTGGTGAAATAATTATTAAAAAGAATATTTCAATAGTAAGCACATAAATACAAAAAAGGTTGTAATGACGTCGTTTGTAAAATAATTACTATTAGGTTTTTTTTTTGGAAAATTATGATTTTTTATATTTTTTTATAATTTCATCGACTTCGTTATGGGCGCAGACTACTAGTTTAGCCTAGCAGTTTTATGTTAGAAAGGTGAGGGGAACTGATCGAAAAGTACCCGATCACACTCTCCAAAATATATTTTGTACAAAACAGACAGACAGGCAACTTTCCGGCGATGATCTAGTGTTTGCAATTTTGCATTGCATAGCGCCTCATTACCAACGATCATTTTAGCGTGGTGATCCATCATTATCCATTGATCATTACTTTGTATATACTATTTACATATAATAGTTACAATTTTGTGTGAAACATTAGTGGACCACTTGATAAGCCTCAAGCCACTTTTATAAATTAAAGATTAATTTATGTGATTAATTTCATTATTACCTACGTCGTGTGTGCAATCAAAACTAATGTCCACGGCAGTTCAATTTATGTATTAATGCGTCATTAGCTGTAGACACTACTGGATACTATATATTTCTTTTATTCTTAAGCATGTTTTACCAATATTTTAAAACATTACACAAATCCATATTTTCTATTAAAACTGTATTGATTATAAGACTTATGTTCGGAATATACAGTGATAACATATTCAAATCGTGTATATATCGTACACTGTCTAAAGTTTATTGTTTATGTTTCTGTGCGCTTTGCGTTGGCAATATAATCTCAATGTGTGTGATAACTGTTGAAGATGTTGGATTAAGAATTTACGCAGCCATTATGATTGTTCAGTTTGTTGGAAATATATCGTTAAATCTATATTCAAAGGAAAAAGAGTTTATCAGATTCCAATCAAACATAAAAACGATTGATAAAATAATGGGATTTCCGATCGGTTATAAATTTAAACATACGCAATTAATGTTTTCTGTTATATTTTTTGTAAAATTAATTTCTGAAATATTGTTTTACCAGACCCAAGCTGTAGATTATAATGTGGTTTATATTATGTTTATATTGATAAGTTTACTCGTTACCTCCACTTATCTTGTACAAGTGGTCAATTCTATTATGTTTGAATGTATCTTGTCACGAATTAAATTTTTGGTAACCAAATTAGAAACAGATTGTAGAACCGATATCAGTTCTGGTGAAACTTTAGACGGGAAATTGAGGAAGTTTGTGTTCACGTACAAAATTGTGCTGCACAATTTCAGTGAAAATAAATTCTGGAAAATTCAGGTACTGAAATGTTTTTTTGTAGTGTTTAACTGGTACCTTGAACTTTTATTTATTCTGTGCTGGTACTCTCATAATAGTTGTATGATTTTATGTAATATTGTAGCCCTTATTACAAAGTAATAATACTAAAAAGGATTATTACTTCATTAATCACGAAAGTCAGACCAATTTTACATAGTTATTGATTGGTTCGACCGTTTCAATAAAAATGTGATTATAGGAAAGGGTAGTTGAATGATTCGTGTTGTTTTTACATAATATTTTTGTTGTGAACGTGCGTTAGTAACGATGATTGTTTTATTAATGATCACGAATAACTTTTACAGTAGTACTTTTTACATATGGTCGTTGTTGATAAATCAGAAAAAAGTATAAAAAAACTTTTTTAATAAAAAATAAAACCCACTTCAAAACGCACTAGTAAAGTATTTCTACATTAACGACTTTTAGGTAACGTCGTTACAGTAGAAACGTACTTACTACTTCGTTAAATAAACCTTTCTTAAACTTGGATGGCACCGCCATAATGTATCTAAACGACGCAATTTTTTTTTACTTTATAGTGCGTATTGTAGTCGGTTTTATTTTTTACTTGCAATCGCCCGCGACTTCGTCCCTGTGAAAACCTAATTTTAAAGACAGACTTTCATATAAAGTGCGCTCATTCCCCGCTCCCCCATTCAATTTAATTTTTTTATAGATTCTCTTCAACCAATATCCTTCGTCCCGGCCCGTGTACTAAAGATCTACATTTTTCAAGAGAAACAATTCTTTCATACATATATTTTTGGTATCTTGAACCGTTTTCGCAGCGCACGCAACGGAAGCCCTCAAGGATGAATAATTTTCCCCGTTTTTCCACATTTTCCAATATTGCTTTGCTCCTAATAGTTGCAGCGTGGTGTTATATAGCCTAAAGCCTTCCTCGATAAATGGTTTATTCAACACAAAGAAGAATTTTTCAATTCGAACCAGTAATTCCTGAGATTAGCGCTTTCAAACAAACAGACAAACTCTTCCGCTTTATAATATTAGTATAGATTAAGAATGTTTTGAGATCTTACTCTTCAATATTACTTTACAGATGTTTTTCAATACACTTCTTACTACAGCAAAATCCATCAACTGTGTTTACTTTAGCATAGTGAATGCTATTAATAATGTAAGTGTTTCTCATTTGTCACATCAACTTACACCTACCTAAGATATGTTTCCTAATTTATAAGTTCAGTTTCTGGAGGTACACATCATCATCATCATTATCAGCCTATTAACGACCCACTACAGGGCCAGGCCTCCCTCCTTATAGGAGAGGGGATATGGAGCGTACACCCACCACGCTGCTCCAATGCGGGTTGGCGGGCTTAGGTTGATGTTTAATTTTTTAACGATTACTATCAGATGATGATAGTGACCGAGACCGACAGCTTAACGTGCTCTCCGAGGCACGGGGGTGTAACATCACTAATTTCCAAACTCCGGGATTGGAATGTACTTAACATTTCATAGAAGAATGAAAAAGCTCAGAATTATTCCGTGACCCGACCCAGGGATCGAACCCAGGACCTCGTGATCGAAGCCACATAGACTAACCACTAGACCAACGAGGCAGTTCAATTACCGACCGATTCATAATTACAGACCGGATATTATGTTAAGACTGATACATTTTTATTTTAACTGATAACTTAATTGTCACAAAGTTTTTTTTTTCAATATTCTTTACTAATATTTTTAAATATTCGCAGAAATTTTCTATACACAAAAATATGAAAAAGGACCTCTATTGCAAAAATTACTGGTTTAAGGGGGCGGCTAAACACCCAAATCTTAAAAATTAGTTGAAATTTTTAAAATTATTTGTAGCAGTCCCAAATTCCTCACTCAACATATAATTTTCATTAATAATCAATCATAAAAAAAATCACTTATTATTTTATTATAAGCCTCTTTTAAAATGAAAATGTACGAAATAAATTTCAGATTGATCCGAGAGAAGTACAAAGTAGTATACTAGAAGGTATTTTAATTAATATATCCTTGTGTGCGCCGGCATTCATAGGAGAAAAGGTACTCGATGAATACGACAGGCTTAAAATTATCCTCGGCAAATTATTGCTGACAAATAAAGGTAATATTTTATATTATTTATAATGATCATCATCACCATCATATCAGCCTATTAAAGGCCCACTACAGGACCAGGCCTCCCTCCTTATAGGAGAGGGGATTTGGAGCGTACACACACCACGCTGCTCCAATGCGGGTTGGCGGGCTTAGGGTGATAATGTTTCATTTATTAACGATGACTATCAGATGTTGATGAAAGTGACCGGGACCGACGGCTTAACGTGCTCTCCGAGGCACAGGGGTATAGCACCGCCAACTTCCAGACTCCGGGATTGGAATGTATTGAACATTTCAAAGAAGAATGAAAAAACTCAGAATTATTCCGTGACCCGACCCAGGAATCGAACCCAGGACCTCGTGATCGAAGTCACATAACTAACCACTAGACCAACGAGGCAGTGCCCTATTTATATTACTCTAAATATGTACAGTATGTAAATCAAAGTAAGGTACTTACACCATTTGCATCTTGAGAACAGCAAGCTATTTAGTTTGATTTGTTGGTTTATCTTTATCCCGTATATCAGAAGTATTAAAATATTAATCAAGACCTATAGTTCCGACCTATCGAACCGACAGAAAACCTATTCTGACCAATATATATTATAATTCTATACCATTGAACCATTGACGAGTGGCGCAGTGGGTAGTGACCCTGCTTACTTTGGGGCTATATAGCGATGTGTCTAATTGTCCTATAATATTTATTTATTTATAAAAAAAAACATTCTTGAAAATCTGACATTTTTGCTTAAGACAACATGGGCTTTTCATCCCAAAATAGGAATTCATGTCCCTATTTTTACAAGATTTAATTTTTTCAGATAACAATACACGTCGTCTAATTTACGAAATATTGGAGTATATCGAGAACCAGAATCCAAAATATTGCGTATGGGGAATATTACCCGTAAATATCAACTTGTTTATAGGTATTATGAATATCTGTGTCAGTAACGTAATTATTCTCTTACAATTTCAATATTAGTTAATCTCACGTGACTTGTTCTGAAATCTTGTTATTTTATACACGTTTTACTGTATTACTAATAAAGATTATGTATTCAAAGTGAATAAATATTATGACCTTACTAATGAACTAACTAAAAATGGCTATGTGGTTAGTTTATACGCGGTATAAGGGGGTGCGAGAGGTATACCAGTGAAGTCTCTCTATAACCTGCTAAAAGACCTTGGCCTTACTAGAAGTGCAGTAAGCTCCATATTGGAACGAGTTTCCAAAGCTGCTCTAGTAGGGTGCTTTCGAAATTGGCTGGGCAGGGAGAATAACTTGAACAGAGGAGGTAAGTATTGACGGCCGTCACTAAGAGATCTCTTTTAAATCTACACCCGAGTCACAAGTCTCGGGCTCTGTTCGGAGTTTTTCTCTCAGCCACGCGATGGACCCGGCACCCGCACGGTGAATCCATGAAATGCTAAGATATTCGTCTCTATGATTTCTGCGTCTATTCAAAGGTTAATAAAAAATCTAAAGGTTTTGTAGCGTCCTAACCGTGATCTTCAGGTTCTAGTAAGGTAGAATACGATCGGAGAGGTCTCGCTTTGACGGCCTCCTTGGCGCAGTGGTATGCGATTGAAATTTCCTAAATTTGCCTTGGTCTGGCTGGTGGAAGGCTTTCACCGTGGCTAGTTACAACCCTAACGGCAAAGACGTACCGCCAAGCGATTTAGCGTTTCGGTACGATGTGTGTACGTTCGTGTAGAAACCGAAAAGGGTATGGATTTCATCCTACTCCTAACAAGTTAGCCCGCTTCCAAATTAGATTGCATCATCACTTAACATCAGGTGTGATAGTAGTCAAGGGCCAACTTGTAGTAGATAAAAAAAGAAAACGACAAACGCATCCCTTCGCAACTTTACGTTGGGGCGAAAGAGCGATACATTGGATTGCGCGCTATTGGATGAAGCTTTGACCATATATCCAAACAAAATACGCGTTTGTCGTTATCTATTAGAGACATCACCTGTTGGGAAGGCTTATTATTTAATGAAGAGTGTATGTATTTTCCCATATCTTTCAATGAAATATAATTTTCGCAGTAAACACAACTTAGTTTAAAAAGACGTCTATTATTTTTATTAAGAATTCCTACAATGCAGAGGAAATTAGGATATGTTACCGAATAAATAATACCTGACAAGTAAAATTTAAAAAATTGTGTAAACTAATTCGAAAAGCATCAAAGGGCAACATTAGCCCGTTTTCAAAATGTTTTAAATAAAATTGTGTCCACGTTACTTACATTAGATTTCAACACACATAAAAACACTCGAAAGAAGTATTCTATCGCACTTACAAACAATATTCGCACACTTATAAGTCCCGGTAAATGTATAAAATATTTATTCAACA
Organism: Mycalesis mineus; assembly: GCA_034621355.1. Lineage (NCBI taxonomy): Eukaryota > Metazoa > Arthropoda > Insecta > Lepidoptera > Nymphalidae > Mycalesis > Mycalesis mineus. Next base: position 6,558,106 of record CM067892.1, on the reverse strand, counting down.
CTCAAAATCGACCGCTAAAAGTTTACAAGCAATTCAAGGCTTAGACAGCTCGCTTAGACTAAGATTAGCACAACACTGAGCAAATTGCATATATTTAAACACAAATTACGAGAAACAGATTAACTTATATTCAACTAAAACTGCACTGAAGAAAGGAAACTATCACAGATCCAAGAAGCATTAACTAATGTAGTTAACAGAAAGGTTATCGACTAATAAACATTACCTACAGATTAGTAAATTCAAACGGCGTTTGAAAAACGTGAAGTGGAAGCTCATTTATAATATAGCTAAATAATATTAATGATTAGAGATCCAAAACATAAATACTAGACACTTCAAAATTAATAACTTGTGCATTAATTCATAACATTCACATTCGAACCATACTTGTATTCATGAATAATTTATAAGCATTTTTAGTAACTAAAATAATAAGTATATTTAATAAAATAATGGTCCGAATTATTTAAAAACACACAGCTTATCCAAAGGTAAGACACAAAAACTCACTTTCTACTCCCATTTTAAAACGAAAAGCATTTATTATTGCACCCACGTTCACTCCACAGTGGTAAAACACTAAATTACAGCGCAAAGGCACGGCACGATGAGGTAAGGTTACGCAAAATCACGACTCCGGCCACTCGAGGCGCAACCTTCATGAGAAATGTCAATAGCGGAACATCGAAACTGAGTAGGCGAGCTATAACACCTAATACTAAAATTTGTGTCACTATTTATTAATAGCATAGCAATCCTTAATAAAAAATAATAATCGGGTCTGTTAATATTATTAGAAAGAAAGAAAGAAAGAAAAATATTAATTTAGAAAAACACCACTAATAGAAACATAATACAACAACATACAATGAGATACAGGATGTGAATGTGATGTGATCCCAAACAGGACCTCACTCAGCATTTTGTAGTGTCTTTCAGGACACCGCGCTGGTCTTCCGTAAAGCCCGTAAGATGAGCTGACGTCTGGACATATTAATATATAAATACATAATAAAATATAAATGAGTTACATTATGTTAAAATTATATAAATATAAGAACTAATAAATAGAGGGTATATATATTACAAGAAGTAAACATGAACAATACATGAATGAGAAAAGAAGGGTTCCAGATAGGCCCCTGTGCGTCCTACGAAGATCTCACGTGGTCCTAGATCCAGTAAAGGAGTCCCATAAGCCGATTTATTCCCTTCTTTAAGTAGATCAAAGATCCTAAGAGACTTCCAAAGGTTTCTAGAAACTCCCCCACCCCCCTATTTGGCGGCTTCCGCACGATGGATATACAAAACTGTCCACGGTTCGTTTCCTGGCTGGAATCGAACCGTGGACTCCGCTGGGGCTAGTTACCACCCTAGCGATTAAGCTTTCCAGTACGATATTTTGTATAAACTGAAAGGATTTTGGTTTTACTCTTAACCAGTTAGACCACTTCCATGTTTAAGATCTTTAGAACTATAACTTGTATATTCTAGTACATTTGTATTCGCATATAGAATTTTCGTGACATCATATTATAACATCATCGTATGAAATACGAAAAGGTAAGACGAAACAAACAACGTCTCATTCATCAATATCAACAAAAGACGTGATTGCTCCTAGCTGTTAGTATACGAATGTTTTTTTTTAATTAACTACAAGTTGGCCCTTGACTGCTATCACACCTGATGTTAAGTGATGATGCAATCTAAGATGGAAGCGGGCTAACTTGTTAGGAGAAGGACGAAATCCACACCCCTTTCGGTTTCTACACGAAATCGTAAGGACCGTGACAAGTGGAGGTATGTGGTCTCTGCCTGTGTTTATGTATGTATATTGTATAGTTATTAACATTGATGCAGCAGTTTAAGATAAATGACACGAGACCGACAAACTTGTGACCAAAAACAGATTAAAAAGAAAAATTCATGTTGTTTATCCTAGGGAATAATAAGTTCGGAAAATAATATTATAAGGCAAGCAATTATTTCAAACAGTTCATAAATTATTCATAGATTTCCAAAAAAAACTTAAACCGGAGTTGTGAAAGTAAATAACTGTTTCGTCTGGGTCACGTTGCAAATATAAATGAACTATGACATTGTCCAGTCAGACCCGTTTGACAACAGTTATTAATTATTTTTAATAGGATATTATGAATTATTTGCATCAATTTTATAATAATAAATAACAAAATAGAACCTAATTGGATATATTAAATCTTCTAATATTAAAAAAAGCGATTTCTAACACCATGACAAATTCGTTATTCATTGTTTAAAAAACTTGATCTTTACAAAAAGAAGTTTGCCGAATAAAAAATCACAAAATTGCTAAATCGTGAATGGATATCCCTTTTATTAATAATTCTATAATCATTACAATTCACAGTGTAACTTAATCAAATCTTATAATCTAATTATTTTATTTTTTACTTTTTAAATGTTTGATTTCCTTTCTTAATAGGCAGTGTTTTAAATCTATTAAATGTTTATAATCAAAACTTCTTACATGTTTCTCATGCGAAATATAAAGTTCACATCACATATTTACACCACACTAAACATATATTTGCTTTTCCCGCGCAAAATAAGAAGACACACAATGTTCCCACAAGTGTTCAAATGAAAAAATACTTTACTTAAGTTACTAGTTAAATACTTGCCTTTGATTTATAAATCACACATTAACAAAAAAAACATTTTTTCTAAATTCACTATGCAAATATTATAGTTAATAGACATACATTATTCGTTAACGCTTGGTCACTTTCCTAATATAATTAAGTAGAGCATACTCTTTTAACGTTTGATTTATAATAAAGTATGCTTTATAAAAAGTAACTCACATTGCAATTATTTTACTTTGAACATAAACTGTATTGGCTCTAAAACGTAAGTACTTTCCTAATAAAGTAAAAAGAGCTAAAAAAAAAAAACATCGGAAATGATCTAAACGCGATATTTAGCTAACCACAATCTCTTGCAAACCTACGCTGCAAATGTTTATCGAAGCTGTTGTCACATAGCTGTAGTCGACCTTGTGACGCTCTCGCTATCGTAACAACTTTTACGTAAGCTGCTAATCTGTCACAGTTAGGGCATGCTTTTGTTTTGGTTTATGTTAATTGAGCTATGGTGTATTGATATTCTTGTAATGATTTTAAGATACTTCTTGGTATTATAATCGATAAATCAGTGCAGAGCTGTATGTCTAATGAACTTATCTGATTATAATAAACCATTGTAGTAGGTATATGGTTTTTTCACCTATATATTAATAATTAAAAAATATCACAGCTGAATAAATCTCTCCATAGCAAAGCTGCGACTTCAAAGAAATTGAGCCGATGTCATATCTAGACTAGTCCAATAAGATGACTTTACTGCCTCTTTGGTCTAGTGCAGTTATTCTTAACCTTTTTTTTGTTGCGGCACATATTTAATGATTTTAAAATTTGGCGGCACACAAAGAAAAAGATAAAAATTATTTACTTACTACAACTAAACACTGCATAAATAGTTTATGACAAAAATTTGAAATACACCAAGACTGCGTCTCTAATGTGTTCCTGAAAAATGCTACGCAAAGTGAATCACAAATTTGGACAGCAAATAATAAAATAATTTATTTTTTTGTGGATGTAAGTATATGTTCATGTTAAAAATATTTTTCTTTTTAAATGATAAAATTTAATAATATTAACATTATTATATATTTGCAACATTTGGCGGCACACTTTTGAAATTTGGCGGCACACAAAAGTGCCGCGGCACAGTGGTTGACAATCACTAGTCTAGTGGTTAGCGACTGCGATCATAAGGTACGAATTCAGGGTCAGGTTAATATTTGACGTAATGATATGCACAGTGGATTGGTTTTGGATAGTTACCACCGTACGGACAAAGACGTACCACCCAGAAATTTAGCGTACCGGCACGATGTCGCGTAGTAACCTGTGATGGTGAATATTATCCTACTCTTAAAAAGTTAGCGCTCTTCCATTTCAGATTGCATCATCACTTACCATCAAGTGTGATTGCAGTCAAGGGCTAACTTGTATTGAATAAAGAAAAATCTTACGCTCTTCAAAGAAATTTCCAGTGAAATTATAAACGTGGTTTTATACTCGTGCCTCGGAGAGCACGTTAATCCGTCGGTCCCGGTCGCTATCAACAACAGCAGATAGTGATTGTTAATGAAACAAAAATTATCACCCCAAGCCAGCCACCCTTAGCTCGGTGAGTGTAAGCTCTACATGCTCACTCATACAAGAAGGGACGCCTAGCTCTATAGTATAGTGACCGTTAATAGCCTGATAATGATGATTTTCAGTTCTTGAAACTCATTACGTAATGTATTTACAGTGACCTCCTTACAACTTCATTCGTGCCTCCGTCAACTAACTTTAAAAAAAAAACCATGACGCTAGTCTGTCGCTACAGTCTCTATCAAAAGTCAAAAACAAAATAATACGAATTTCATTTTTTATTTCTTAATAATAATATTACCAACCTGCCGGCAACAACTGCACGAAGTTGTCCGGGAACAAGCCGACGCGGCCGTGCAGCTCGCCCTTCCACCAGCCGCGGTCGGGCGCGTCCTTAGACACGATGTTCACGATCTCGCCCTCCTCCAGCGTCAGCTCGTCGTCGTTCACCGCAGTGTACGGGAACAGAACGCGGCATTGCTCCTTCACTGTAACAACGTTTAATCGTTAGTTTATCTATCTATACTAAAGCCAAACTCGATTGAGAATGCTTGTCAACAAAAAAATTTAAAATGAAGGTAGAAAATGCAACACATTTTATGCTTAATAAATTTACAATTATGTTTTGTTTTTTTTAATCTTATTTAAAATATATTGAATATATTAATTAGTTTTAAGCTTACTAATCTAATTTATTATCATGAATTCGTCATTAACAAGTTAACTAAAAAAATTAGGTGTAAAATAGTGATTTCTACCTTCATTTTTAATTTGTTTGTTGACAAGCATTCTCAATTGAGTTTGGCTTTAGTATATGATGAAGTTTAAAGTTATGAATAGCGTTGCCAGGTCTCTACCTGGCAACTCTGTTCTATTTCTCTAATAGACGGTGTCTGACTTGTCCGACGTTTGAAAGGCCTTTTACATTTCATTAGAACTTAATAATATTTATGGTAATAATAAAAAATCTTCATTTTATATAACAAAAAATATGCCGTAACTATTAATAGTGGGACAAAAAATCCTTAGTAATGTATGGTGTTAGGCCTTATTATCCAAACGTCAGGCCAACTGGTCTGTCCGGCTTAGGTTTGGCGACCTGGCCACCCTAAATATAAATATCATAAGCTTGTTAATCACTGGGGGGATTAATCAGTTATCCTCATCTACAGCTTGTTCAAAAGTGATTTATTAAATAATAAGTATTTTAACTAGAGAACGCCTGCGGTTCCACCCGTGTAGTTCTCAGTTCCCGCGGGGGTTTCGGGATAAAATGTAGCCTATGTGTTATTCTGATATGTAAGCTATACAATTGAGAAGTTCTATCAAAATCCATTCAGTAATTTTTGCGTGAAATAGTAACAAACATCATTATTACGTTCATCAACAGATTATTGAAATCATCCCTTTTCATGTAGAACATCGCTGCTAACCAGCGAGTCCACATCTAAGGTAAAAAAAATCTAAACAATGTTGCACAATTCTAAGTCAATGTCATCGATTTTCGTTAACAATTGGCCTAAAAAAAGGTTATTCAAAGGAATTTCTCAGTTCGCAGCAGTCACGTTTAATTTTTACGATCAGCACATTTTTCGCGAATAAGCATATTAGGGATTCCAATAAACAAAGTTTTGCTTTTCCATTTTTGTTTACACCCAAACAATTGATTTGCAACATTCACAGTTTTATATATTCACATATTGAAAAACAAATTCGTATATTTCATTAACCGACGAAAAAAAACGGAGGAGGTTTTCAATTCGGCACGTATATATATTTTTTATGTATGACCACGCATAAAATTTTACAGAGTTGTCCGATTTTGATAATTCCTTTTTTATTAGAAAAGGCACACTTCCAAGGTAGTACCATTCTCATCATGTTAGGATCTGATGATGATATCCTGGGAAAATTAAAGGAACTCTTCAAATTTAATAGGCACACCTGCAGCGATTTCGGTTTTTGAGTACTTAAGTATCGGAAGCTTTTGGCTAATAGTGGCGTATAGTATACTATGAGAGTAGGTTACGTGTCGATAAATCACTAAAAAGTAAAAAATAACTGCGCCATTTAGTTGCTTTAATTTACTTAAGCATATCTAGAGGTCGGTGCCAGCCAAGGTGCTTTACTACGTTAAATAAATGTTCCTTAAACTTGCTGGAACCGACTTCATAGATATGCTTAATTAGATTGAAGCAACTAAATGACGCAGTTATTTCTTATTTTTCAGTGCGTTTTAAGTCGGTTCAATTTTTTGTAGTCAACAGTTACTACCGAATGTTTATATATATCATTTTTTACTAAATTAAGAATAATTAACAAATTACTTATTATGAGTTCTTGTGAAGACATAAACCGATTCTATAACCTCCCAGCTTCATCAAAACATCACCGCCAATTCAATACAGTAACCTTGACTTTAGAATTGCATTAATAAGAACCCCTTTCAAGAAACAGTTTTGCCTGGGGGAGCTTGTTAAAAAGTAAATATCTTTAAAAAAAAAGATAAAATGCATCAATTTACACTCCCCCAACAAAATTCAATGGATGATTCAACGTTGACACATCGTACCAATGTCTTCAATAAATTGAATAATATCATCAATTCCGGTCACACCGGCAGTTGCGGGAAAATTACTCAATTGACCTATAACGGAAAATAATCAAAACAACAAAATTTTGGTTTGTAACATCGGAGGATATATATATTTATGGTTGTATTTATTTTAACACTTACATAATATTTATCAAAATATGTCATATAACTGCGGGTAAACCCCTGATAAGTTATAACAACAGATTCGATAGGATTATTATCAATTCACAAATAATTATTTAGTTTTTGCAGATATAGCAAGCAAATTGATGTTTCACTACAAACAAATGTTTCATGACTGACGAATGCTATTTCACCTTTTTGAAACAGATATTCGTCTTCTTCTTTACCGGGCTTTTTCCGCACTTGACCATGACGTTGGCTGTTTGTTGTGCGTGGAAACTGATGTCCTAATATTTAAAATGCGTAAGTAACTCTGTCGATTTGTTACTGTGAACCTACCTACACTACTCAACCGATTTAAAATGAAATTTGGTACAGAGATAGTTTAGAGCCTGGGGAAAGGACATCATCATCATCATCATCATTATCAGCCGGTGGACGTCCACTGCTGGACATGGGCCTTTTTTAGGGACTACCAAACACAACGATCCTGATCCGCCTGTGGCCAGCGGCTCCCTGTGACCCGTTTGATGTTTTCAGTCCACCTGGTGGGTGTCCACCCCCCATTATTGTGGTTTGAAGTCTTTATAGGAAGCTTATGTAGAACATTAGACGTCTATTAGCTTTGAATAATGTAGACATTTCTTAGTCACCTGGTTTAGGCGGCAAGGCGGGTGCGGGCTCGGCGGGCGCGGGCTGTGCTGGCGGCGGCTCCAGCATGACGACGAAGTTGGACGGGAACACGCCCACTCGCCCCGCGCGCCGCCCCTGCCACCACCCTTCCTCTACCTGACAACAAATACCAAATACTAGATGTAGATACAGAGAGAAAAGAGCAAATAGTAATGTATCCTAGCCAATGACGCTGAAAATATTTAGTATTCCAGGATAAAAAGTAGCCAGGTTTATTTGAAGGTAACATAGAAATTCAACCTAATCGGTTGAAGTTGTTGCAGCTTGGCTAACAGCCATTGGGCCACACAGGTGGTTGTAATAGTTCAGTGAAAATGCACTGCCTATAATAGAGCAACAATGTGCAGGACATGCAAGAAATATGTCTTACAATGAATGGAGTGCTCCACAGTCAAGTCATAAACACAAAAAAATATTAATAGCACATATCTTAATTTTTTTGTGGCAATCGCACATGAGTTGCTTTTGTGTTTTAGTTTAGAGATCTATGTGCAGCTTATTCACACACAACACTCTTATAAACCTTCCTCTTGAATCACTAATGATGGAAACTGCATTAATCCGCCACGTAATATAAAAGTTTTAAGCATAAACAGCAGGAAATGATTTATTTTATAACTATATTAAGAAATAGGGAAGGTTTAACATATAAGACCCTGATTAAGTATATACCTCTCCAAGAACTTCCAACACGTCGCCAACACACAGCGGTAGCTCGTCTGGGTTGGCCGGCTGGTAGCTGAATACAGCTCGACATCGACCTTGCACCCCTGGACCCGGCCTATTAGAACAGTCTTACATTTAGAGATGAACAAAGTGTAAAAAATAATCTTACAGCTGGCGACATTGGTACTTTTAACTACTCTTTTATTAAATGAAAAAAATATCAGTTTCCTATATTGATATTAACAATTATAAAGGTCATGATACAAATATGAAAGATATGACAACAATACATATATCTTATAACCTATGGCTCCAATGATTTTCATGACATTTTGTATGCAAGTGTAACGGACGATTAACGAATCTGGCTAGGTTTCAGTTTTAGAAAACGAATTTTTTCCAAATAAAAAAACCTAGCAAACCAGCTACTTTTATACAATGCAACCCTTACTACTTTTATATAAATACTAATTAAGGAAAGTGCATCAAAATAGTTGTATTGAAAAAAACTAACTTTTTGTTAAATATCTTATAGTTCAATTTAACAGCCAATCTTGACCACATCGACCAATCTCAGTGGTATGAAACCATAAAATAAGATCTTACAGAAAACTCTTTATTTTAATACTCTGTTATATTTTGATAACAGGTTAATCCCACTTAGAGAAAGTTCCTTAGAAAAAAATCACATTTAGACACTATGATAAAAATGTGAATTAGTCTTAACACACTGCACTTTTAACTAAATAGAAATAAATATTTAAATAGATTTCCAACTGTATCATTAACCACATATTAATATAATGAAGGTGTAGTAGTAGGTGACTAATGAACTGGAGTCACATCAACGCTTTATCACACTTGATTAGATAACATGCACAATCATTTGTTATTCTTGTAATTGGAAATACAATAAAATTAGAGATTAAGACACACAGTTTTCTTCAAGTCATTATTGATATTTTTAAAAATTGGGTATATTGGTGGCAATAATAATTAAATTTCAAAATATTTTTTTCTGGTCGTGAGTTTACTGTAGCTTCCTTAACAGAACTGCCTGTCTAACTGTCATTGGGGAGTGCAGAAGTTGCCTATAGAGGAGCATTGTCAAAATAGATAAAGAATGGAGCGAAACTATATTATTTATTTATTTTATCGACTACAAGTTGGCCCTCGACTGCTATCACACCTGATGTTAAGTGATGATGCAGTCTAAGGTGGAAGCGGGCTAACTTGTTAGGAGTGGGCAAAAATCCACACCCCTTTCGGTTTCTACACGACATCGTACCGGAACACTAAATCGCTTGGCAGTAAGTCATACCATATCTGGATATTAAAAAAACCAGTCAACTGCAAGTCGGAGTCACGCAATGAGGGTTCTGTATAATCCTATATTTGATGTGATAGACCTAAATATTTGATATGAATTTCAATTTAATACTTTAGTCTTTTTTTGGGACTTTTTAGAGATTTCTTTTTCAAACATCAATAAAGTTGTGGAGTATTTCTTTAGTGTTTTACATTAAGTAGACTTTGTCTCTCAAAAAATAAAATGAAATTTCTGTATTACATTATTACCCAGAGAAACATCTACATGTTAAAATTAGAATTGATTGTGATTAAAAATATCTTGTATTGCAATACATGATTGTATTGATGGTGCAATGAAACAGTGTCAACCAATTTGCTGTCACATTCGAATCAAAGTGAGGTGAATAGCATGCCTACCGTGCATTATTTTGTTCTGTTAGTACAGACACAAAGTTGTCCGGGAACATGCCACGGCGGCCGCGCAGCTCCCCTTTCCACCACCCGCCCGGCAACCGCTCCACGTCTCTCAGTATTTCGCCAGGTCTGATTGTCAACTCGTCTGTTTCCGATGCATCATATGAATAGTTGACTATACAGGACACTGTAAAAATAATATGTTGTTAATATAAGTGTGGAATTTCCAAAAAGTGGATCTGGAGTTAAGGATCTCATCTGCCCTGGTCAGTCAGAGTTAGCTCCATTTTCCAAGTCTAATGTGCTGAACTACATAAATATTTAAGTATGTATGTATGTATGTATGTATGTATGAATCTATGTATGTATATATGTATGTGTGTATATGTATTTTTATCTATTTTATGTAAGTATATTTTTATTTTAGACAGTAAGAATCATTCTTTATTTTTATGTACATACACCCGAACCTACTCAAATGTTTACGCTTTTCCACTTAAATATAATTGGTTGTCTGGAAGAGATCGCTCATTAGCGATAAGACCGCCAATTGTACATAAGTTTTTAAAATATTCTCTTTGTACCTTTGTTTTGTCATTATTTGGTGTACAATAAAGAATATTTCATTCATTCATTCATTCATTCATTCATATTTAAGTCTTGCTGAAAACTTATTTTTTACTATAAAATTAATTACTGCACTGCAAAATTGTAGAACTCATGTTTAAAGCGGACTACATGTTAAGTGTGACAAGCAAAATGTAGCCTAATTTTCTTTTATAAATCAAGTTTTATTAAATTTTGTATAGAGACAAATCTTTATTTGTTTAAGCTGTGAATGCTTCTTGATTACATGGTTGTTGGGAATGTCTACAACATATTGTCATTATGTGATGATCAACTTACTCAGATCCTTTAATAAATTCACTAAAAGACATAACTGATATTTTGTGATAGTAAATAAAGTAGAGATACTAGGTAGAGACAGAGTCGTACTCTGTTCATTTGATAAAAATTCTGTGTAAATTTAAGTTAGCATTGACTTATTCGAGAGAGAATAAACTCTGAAATTACTGTGTACTTGTACAGAAGTTTTTGTATATGGCTATTTTTAGTATTAGAATCTCTAGACCATTGTTTCCCAACCTTTTCAACTAATTAGATACAAAATAGGTACTTATTTATTATGAAAAATTTCAAAAATGAGTGTGACGGTTGGTGTTGCATTTTTGGTTTGTACAGTGATATTCAGGTTGATGTTGCTACTAATTTGTAATCTCAAATATCAGACTCTAATACATTTCACTCAAATCATTCATACAGTCTCACGTTCACCGAGCTAAGCAGTATAGCAGTTACAAGACTTATTAGCATTTATATATGGTCCAGAGATGACACTGCGGACCCCCATACATGTACTTGTGGACCCCCAGGGATCTGTGAACCAGAGGTTGGGCAACAATGCTCTAGACTATGATTAAAGAATGATTAACCGACTTTAATAAATAACCATTGCAGTAGAAAATTTTTCCTGTTTATAGCTGTTATTTGATGTTGTATATTCAGAAACAACAAGCTAAACAATAAAATATTTGTAACAAGGAAATAAATGGCTTTCAACATATGAAAAACTCTTAAAATATGTTTTGTAATATGTTATGTTCATTAATTACTAGCAGACACCTGTGACTTTGTTTGTGAGAGCATTTAATTTTTATTTTAGCTATAAAAAGTAGCCTATATATGCTAATATATGATCCAAGGTCTATCTATCACTACAGCCAAATCATGTTTTGCTCAGTGGTGTATCCATGAAGAAGTAACAGACAGACAGACAGCAAGCTTACATTTGCATTTAGCTATAATAATAAAAAATATAAATCAACATCATCATCATCATTTTCAGCCTTTTGACGGCCCACTACAGGGCCAGACCTCTCTCCTTATAAGACAGGAGATATAGAGCGTACACCCACCACGCTGCCCCAATGGCTAACCACTAGACCAATGAGGCAAAAATATAAATATTATGGATAAACTATAAAGTTAGCAACTAAGTATTGTTATTTCTTGCTTTTTTAATAATAGATTCATAACAACAGACATCATTCACAATTATTTTTGAAATATTGCTTAGGTAAATTAAAAATTCAAATTCATTTATTTAGCATACTTTACATGTCATGGGCCCTGTCAGGGCGTTGCTAATATTATATAAACTTATGAAACTAATATTAAATACACATAGAACCAATTACAGTAAAATTACAATTAAATTAGATAAATAATAAAGTCTAAATATAAAATAATAATAATTAATCATACTACTATTAAAAAATGATGGTTTGTGTGTGTATGTTTGTCATTTCTTCACAGCTAAACAGCTGAAGCGATTTCAATAAAATTTCATATAGAGTTAACGGACACCCTGGATTAACATAAAGTTCACATTTTATACAGAAATTTCCACAGGATCGAGAACCGCAGGCTTCCTCTAGTTATTAATACTGCTAAAATTTATGAAATGGATTTTAGGAGTTCATAACCAAAACAAACCTAGTATCCTTAACAAAGTATGAATAAAAATATTATATAAATAAACTGACAAAGATAATAATCACTTAAGATTTATTTATCAGTATTGATATCAGATTTTTGTGCCACTGATAATTTTACCTATTCAACAAAACTATTTTCATTGCATCATTAAAATGTTCTTTAAACAATATACAGATCCAATCCAAATTTGATCAGTTATTTTGAAAAATATCTAACATACAAACCTACATATGATTCCAATACTAAACCTCCTAAGTTTAATTTAGTTAACTAAAATAAATTAAATGTTTTATAAAGTACAAATCTAAGAATAAGCATTCTTTTTGAAATAATTCTATAGAACTTACTGTTGCCTGCTATTTCACTTTAAAGAAAATTCATTTATAATAACCCAAATTAGAAATTCTTAAGAAATTATATTGATATTCTCCATAATATTTTTGTGGTTTACTAGATTTTATTTTTGTGAAGGGGCAGTTAATATCCTCCATAGATTATACCTACACATATAGACAAACTGAATACAGGTTCAATCTATGTCTACACAAAAATAGATAAAAATTCAGCAGTTTAGACTTGTTAACATAACATAAACATTCACATTTAGAATTATTATTGGATATAATAATTCTTTGGGGTATTGCAATGAGTCCAAAGAAATATTACTCCTTTATGCTGGAAGTATCAAATATTGGCATACAACTCTAACCTTGCTTATAATTTATTATCACCAAATTAATAAAAATATTTTTCTACTAGATTGCAATTTGCATTAGCCTGTGTATCTAACAAAACATTATGAATTCATATTCTTGTGAATTTTCCCCTGCATTAGAATTTATAGGAGTGTCGTATCGTATGTTTTGTTTATTAGCATTCACATGACATCACAATGCCATGGATGTGAGTCATACTACTAACTTGGCAATGCTCGAACACTTAGGCCGATACGTTTTCTTAATATTTTATTATAAGCATACAACGATACATACGAGTGCAATAAAACATATAGGGATAACACACTTCCGTAAACGACTAGGTGACTGACCTGTATTTACGAAACTAATATGTTATTATCATATGCAACAAATATTAAACAGGTGATGACCGTCAACCTCAATAATTTTGTAAAATACAGTTATCTATATACAAACAAGAGCTAAGCATTAGTAGGTCTGATGACGATTACTCACCCTTTTGATTTGTTGTAGTCTCCATTTTATTATCAATATACTTTTATAAAATCACATCATCACATATATTTAACAATTGTTTTTGCACAACACGTACAGTATCACGTATCACGGCCAATAAACAATTTAAATCACATACACATTTAAATAGAATGAGGGCGATCACGAAAATTGTAGGTATTTTTCGATTCACGTCAAATCATAAATAAAATCTACAGCTACAGATTACGTTCGCAGTTCTTGTTCACACGTTTTCAGAGGAATTAAAATTTTCTATCGTCTGTAACTTCAATTATATCAAAAAACTCCAAATTAAATATTTTTTTACAAAAATATTAATATACCTGGATTTGTGTATGTATATTATTAACTTCTGAAAGTTAAATATTAATAAATTAGCAAAAATGGTCATAACCACAGATATTTGTCATAACCAAATACACTTACGTAAACTCTTCAAACTATATGAGGTTGACAGCTTGACAGATTAATATTGCCGTTCAAATGTTGCCAGTAAATAACGATGTTGCAATATTTCTTACTCTGAAATTATGTTTGCTTTTGTAAGAATTCCATTATCCTATAAATTATATACAAAAACAACATTCAAATAAATAAGATTAAAGTGTCCATTTGTAATTTCATATTAACAGCTTTTCACTAATATGCTTGTTCACTAATATGGTAGATTAAGTATCTGCCATAATATAAACATATGCATATGCATATGCCATATTATGAACACATCAATTTTTAATATGTTTGCCTATCTGTTTGTTTCAGCTGATGTGTGAAACGGAAAGACATATTTTGACAGGACTTTTACTTACAGATAGCTATCGTTATAAGGACAGGAAGAGGATCTACATGGGTGAAACTGCAGGGTACAAATAGCTATACATTAAAAAGGTACCTATGAAGGATTGCAGGCAACATTTTATGTAACATTTTATTTTCTAATAAATCAAGTTAACCAAAATTCATGTAGGCTGTTGTATATTAATTAACATCTGTGGTTTTACAATAAAATTCATGTAAGTATTCATTATATTTTTACTTTAGCATACCCTACACTTCAATAGGTACAACAAAATCATAATTAACTTTTTTAATTAATTTATTCAAAATTACCTACACATGTGCTAATAATTTAAATTTACTTCTTCAAAGGGCCTGCTGAATCTGGAGGAATGCCCAGCTCTTCATCCGTCCAGGTGCTTGGATCAACATATGGCCATTCACCCTGTAAAATATATATTACTACTTGGTGATATTTATAAAACTATACAGTTTCACTGCTTATAACTGAATGATCATATCACTAAATTTTTCTGTAAAAGGCTGAGCAAAATCCAACTTCATAACATGTATCTCGTACTAGACAATTTCAATTATAATAATTAAATCTAAGAGGGAGTCTGTGATTATGAATAGTTCAAGATTTAATAATAGACTGTCTCAGACCATGCTCATACTATTTACACAATTGAATTTAAATATTTCTTGCAAAAACCTACTAAACCATTTCATATACAATTTGTGCCATTATAATAAGTTAAATTATAACAATTCCTATAAAGGTAGCTTCATTCTGAATGTTAATATTGAAAATTTCAATATTTATTATCAGTAAAATATAATAACAAATCAATTTTGTTTATGGTCATGTATATGTGGTAAGCATAGTTAATGCAAGAAAGCTTCAGGTACAACAAGATTTGTAAAGATACATTTAGTAGATTTCTCTTTGTAGTCTTATGTGTAATATAGGCATAATAAAATTTGAACTGCCACTGTCAGGCAGATTCCAATGAAATGAATAGAAAATGAAACCTACATAAATATGTTCGGGCTCAGTAGCGATATGATAGAGAATCCACCACCAACATAACCCTCCTATGATCTCGGCTTGATAAATAGTTTTCTTCATTGGCATTGGCGGAGGTACTCTATAGGACCACACTCTGGAATTAAGAAAATAATATTAAAGAAAATTCAATTTGGAATAAAATGCAAATAATAACAAAACTATTTTTATCAAACCCTAATGACATAACCAGTCTTGTGTTCATATAAGAAACTCACCCGTGACTATCATTTCTTATTTGGTTGCGATTATTAGCGGCATTTTTAAGAGTACGCAGTAGAATAGCCCTGGATAATATGTTTCGGCCAAGCATTTTGTCTAGCCAATTTTAATAAACCACAAGTGGAATGTTATATTTGGTTAGATTAAAAATCTTGATCTTGCATAGACATGAGGCGTATTTATCGTCACAGTGAAAAATCACAGATATTCCATAATACCAAATAACAGGCTGTTACTCATTCCAAAAATAACAGATAAATAAATACTTCACCCTTTCACAATTCACAGCAGTAGACATGAGGCGTATTTATCGTCACAGTGAAAAATCACAGCAGTCACAGTCAGTATTTCAGTAAGGTAAAATACTTAACATGTTTGGTCCCTTTTATATTTCATACGCGTAAATGAGATAGAAGCTAGTATTTTTTGTATTGCTGTCTCCTTCTTACTACACAAAAATTTCATATGCTTAAATGAGATAGAAGCTAGTATTTTTCGCAACTATTATACGACATTAAAGAAATATAAGATTAACCGAAGATAGTTCATATAACAAACATCAAATGTAATTTTGTCGTATAATAGTCACTGTGACGTAACTTATTTGCCAACTTTCGTTGAATCTTAACTCAATACAAATAAGGATAGTATTTAAATAATACTAAATATTTATCATGTTTGGTCCCTTTTATATTTCATACGCGTAAATGGGATAGAAGCTAGTATTTCTCGTAAATATTATACGACATTTGAGAAATATAAGATTAACCGAAGAATGTTCATAAAACAAACGTTAAATGGAATTTTGTCGTATAATATATCGGATACTACAGAGTATAATACAGAGTATTAATCGGATAATACAGAGTATTAAATGTCAAATGAAATTCTAAAATCTTAAGGTATTGTTTAGGGAAATTTTTATGATATTAAATAATTAAAAAATGATTGTACTTTGTAATAATTAAAGCTTAATTTATAATTTAATAAATTATATTTATAAATTAATATATGTGACGACAGTTATTTATTTTTGTAAAAGTTTTCGTTTAAAAATGTATGTTTCCGAACCTCAGTCGTCAAGAATTCACGGTGTGATGTGATTGGTCAACTTATTTGCCAACTTTCGTTAGATCTTATTGCTATATTAATAAGGATAGTATTTAAATAATACTAAATATTTATCATGTTTGGTCTCTTTTATATTTCATACGCGTAAATGAGATAGAAGCTAGTATTTTTTGTATTGCTGTCTCCTTCTTACTACACAAAAATTTCATATGCTTAAATGAGATAGAAGCTAGTATTTTTCGCAACTATTATACGACATTAAAGAAATATAAGATTAACCGAAGATAGTTCATATAACAAACATCAAATGTAATTTTGTCGTATAATAGTCACTGTGACGTAACTTATTTGCCAACTTTCGTTGAATCTTAACTCAATACAAATAAGGATAGTATTTAAATAATACTAAATATTTATCATGTTTGGTCCCTTTTATATTTCATACGCGTAAATGGGATAGAAGCTAGTATTTCTCGTAAATATTATACGACATTTGAGAAATATAAGATTAACCGAAGAATGTTCATAAAACAAACGTTAAATGGAATTTTGTCGTATAATATATCGGATACTACAGAGTATAATACAGAGTATTAATCGGATAATACAGAGTATTAAATGTCAAATGAAATTCTAAAATCTTAAGGTATTGTTTAGGGAAATTTTTATGATATTAAATAATTAAAAAATGATTGTACTTTGTAATAATTAAAGCTTAATTTATAATTTAATAAATTATATTTATAAATTATTATATGTGACGACAGTTATTTATTTTTGTAAAAGTTTTCGTTTAAAAATGTATGTTTCCGAACCTCAGTCGTCAAGAATTCACGGTGTGATGTGATTGGTCAACTTATTTGCCAACTTTCGTTAGATCTTATTGCTATATTAATAAGGATAGTATTTAAATAATACTAAATATTTATCATGTTTGGTCTCTTTTATATTTCATACGCGTAAATGAGATAGAAGCTAGTATTTTTTGTATTGCTGTCTCCTTCTTACTACACAAAAATTTCATATGCTTAAATGAGATAGAAGCTAGTATTTTTCGCAACTATTATACGACATTTAAGAAATATAAGACTAACCGAAGATAGTTCATATAACAAACATCAAATGTAATTTTGTCGTATAATAGTCACTGTGACGTAACTTATTTGCCAACTTTCGTTGAATCTTAACTCAATACAAATAAGGATAGTATTTAAATAATACTAAATATTTATCATGTTTGGTCCCTTTTATATTTCATACGCGTAAATGAGATAGAAGCTAGTATTTTTTGTATTGCTGTCTCCTTCTTACTACACAAAAATTTCATATGCTTAAATGAGATAGAAGCTAGTATTTTTCGCAACTATTATACGACATTAAAGAAATATAAGATTAACCGAAGATAGTTCATATAACAAACATCAAATGTAATTTTGTCGTATAATAGTCACTGTGACGTAACTTATTTGCCAACTTTCGTTGAATCTTAACTCAATACAAATAAGGATAGTATTTAAATAATACTAAATATTTATCATGTTTGGTCCCTTTTATATTTCATACGCGTAAATGGGATAGAAGCTAGTATTTCTCGTAAATATTATACGACATTTGAGAAATATAAGATTAACCGAAGAATGTTCATAAAACAAACGTTAAATGGAATTTTGTCGTATAATATATCGGATACTACAGAGTATAATACAGAGTATTAATCGGATAATACAGAGTATTAAATGTCAAATGAAATTCTAAAATCTTAAGGTATTGTTTAGGGAAATTTTTATGATATTAAATAATTAAAAAATGATTGTACTTTGTAATAATTAAAGCTTAATTTATAATTTAATAAATTATATTTATAAATTATTATATGTGACGACAGTTATTTATTTTTGTAAAAGTTTTCGTTTAAAAATGTATGTTTCCGAACCTCAGTCGTCAAGAATTCACGGTGTGATGTGATTGGTCAACTTATTTGCCAACTTTCGTTAGATCTTATTGCTATATTAATAAGGATAGTATTTAAATAATACTAAATATTTAACATGTTTGGTCGCTTTTATATTTCATACGCGTAAATGAGATAGAAGCTAGTATTTCTCGTAAATATTATACGACATTTGAGAAATATAAGATTAACCGAAGAATGTTCATAAAACAAACGTTAAATGGAATTTGGTCGTATAATATATCGGATACTACAGAGTATAATACAGAGTATTAATCGGATAATACAGAGTATTAAATGTCAAATGAAATTCTAAAATCTTAAGGTATTGTTTAGGGAAATTTTTATGATATTAAATAATTAAAAAATGATTGTACTTTGTAAAAATTAAAGCTTAATTTATAATTTAATAAATTATATTTATAAATTAATATATGTGACGACAGTTATTTATTTTTGTAAAAGCTTTCGTTTAAAAATGTATGTTTCCGAACCTCAGTCGTCAAGAATTCACGGTGTGATGTAATTGGTCAACTTATTTGCCAACTTTCGTTAGATCTTATTGCTATACCAATAAGGATAGTATTTAAATATTACTAAATATTTCAGAATGTTACAGTGGATTTTTCAAAATTTCGATAAAATAAAACCGCCTGCGAGAATTCATCAACTCTGGTGTGTTTGTTTCCGCATAATTTAAAAAGATTTTATTTTAATTCTCTCGCTCCTAATAGCTTTGCTGTTAGAAGTATTGTGTAGAATATAAATATAGTATAGAATATAGTTTTACATGTAGATATAGTGATTTTTAGTAAATAGTCAATTTCATTTACAGTTGTGTATATATTTGCTAGTCTATTTGAGTTGTGTAGAATAGAAGTTTAGTGTACAATAGAAATATAGTATAGAATACTGTACAGGTATAGTTTTAGATATTCATTTATTTATTTAATAAGTATAGTAGTAGTTATTATAGTAGTAGTAGTATAGTAGTAGTTTATAGATATAGTTTTTAGGTGCAGGTATAGGCCATAGTAAATTTTATTTGTGTACAGATTTAAAACTATTATTAAGTATGGCTAGTGTAAATGATAATAGAAGTAAGAGTTATAAGATGAGCGTTGTATGGGACCATTTTGTTGACATAGGCGGATATTTGGCTACTTGCAACATATGCAAAGCCAAATTATCTTTCAAGTCGTCGGTTACAAATTTAAAAAAACACTTGGACCGAAAGCATCCCACAGTTCGAATGATAAGTAGGCGTGAAGATTTGTTAAATAATGCCATAAACCCTCAACCAACAACGCAGATATCTCAATCGATTACCATAGGTCAAACGACAGTTCAGCCGACAACCACTACCGCGCAACCGCCAACGCAAACGATTGCTCAGCCACCTATCCAAGTAATACCTCGAAGAAATTACGGTCATCAACCAATAACAAATTTCGCACCGAGGCGTACAAATTTTCCAAAACTAGAAATAGACAAAAAAATAATGAATTTGTTTATTATGGACTATCAGCCCTTTAGGATAGTGGAAGACAGAGGTTTTCGAGATTTATTAAGTTATGCATTCCCGGGCTATCAAATACCGTCTAGAAAATTTTTTTCAAATAATATTCTGCCCGCTACTTACGAAAAAACTAGGGCAGATCTTATGCTTGAAATCTCTACGGATGTTCAATCCATTTGTATTACTGTCGACATATGGTCAACATCGACGAACGACTCGATGTTAGCTATTACTGGACATTACATAAAGGAGGAGGGATTTATCCTCAAAAATTATCTATTGGATTGTGTCCCGCTAGAGACAAGCCACACAGCCAAAAATTTGGCACTAACTATTAAAAAAATTTGCGAAGAGTGGCAAATTTGTAATAAAATTTTATTGGCTGTGTCAGACAATGGCACTAATATTAAAAGTGCCATTGAAAAAGAACTGGGGTGGAAACATTTTCCATGCTACACGCACACCCTAAACTTAGCAGTTAACGACGCGCTAAAGCAAACGAATTTAGTCGAAGTAATTAATAAAATAAAAGCTATCGTTAGACATTTCAAACAAAGTAACCTAGCTTGGGAAAAACTTAAAAAGTACCAAGAACAAGCAGGTACTAATCCGAGGAGGCTGATCCAGGATGTACCTACAAGATGGAACTCCACCTTCTATATGGTTCAAAGATGTGTAGACCTTAAAGAATCCTTAAACAGTGCCATGGTCAATTTAACCATGCCAATACTGTCTGATGAGGATTGGAAAATTTGTGAAGGAATGTGTGCAGTGTTAAAGCCATGTGAGGAGGTAACGCGAGAATTGAGTGGCCAAAATTATATTACAGGAAGCCTTGTAATACCGATCACTTACGGGCTCATCAGAGCTTTAGAAAGTATCGATAACGAGGAATTTTTGAACTCTGTAGAGCTTTTGCGACAGGATTTAATCGGAAATATTAAACGTAGATTTTTAAATTTAAACCACAGTAATACATTTACAAATTGTATGTTTCTAGATCCGCGGTTTAAATTATACTTTACCGATCCTCATGTGGCAGAAGACACAAAACGGCGGATTGTCTCTTTGGTCGCACAACACACTCGCACCGAAACTGCTACCTCCACCACAACCGAAGTACCTACAACATCTTCTCATCTACCATCAAAATCCATATGGCAAGATTTTGATATGAAGATGCAAGGCATCCAGCCAGAAGGTACTTCACATTCGAGAGCAATCGTAGAGGTCCAAAGGTATTATGAAGACAAAATAATTCCGAGGACCGATTGCCCTTTGAAGTGGTGGAGAGACCATAAAAACGTATATCCTACGCTATACAAAGTAGCAGTTAAAAAATTTAATGCCATGGCATCTTCAGTGCCATGTGAAAGAGTGTTTTCCGCAGCGGGAAACATAATGACTGAAAGAAGAACCCGCTTGGGAATAAGAAAGTTGCAACAACTTATATTCCTGCACCAAAATTTGTAAACTTGTATATACGAGTATTGTATATACTTCGTCCACGTCTATTTTAAATTTTTACAGTATAATAATTTCCATTTTAAATCTGTACAGTATAATAATCACATTATGTTGATAAAACTCTTTAACAAATATTTGGCAATAATTTCAACCAAACCAAATTTGACTACCATAAAAAAGGTTACAATGAGTCAATCTTAAAAGATAGATACATCCAAAAGCCTTCCTCAATAAATGGACTATCCAACACAAAATAAATTTTTCAATTCGAAGTAGTTTCTGAGATTAGAGCGTTCTAACAAAATAAACAAACAAACTCTTCATCTTTATAATATTATTAATAGCTTTATAATATTAGTATACATGAAATGTCTGCCTCGTTGGTCTAGTGGTTACCTTTGTCGCTTTCGGTCACAAGGTGCTGGGTTCGAATCCTGGGTTTTTCATTCCTCTATGAAATTTTCAGTACATTCCAAGCCTGTAGTGGTTCGTTAATAGGCTCATAATGATTATGATAGATGAATGAAAACTTTTAAATGCGCCTGTTTGCTAATTTTCAAACTGACAGTCCTAAGCCTGATAAAAGCATGAAGGGAAGTTTTCGTTCATAAAAGTATTTATAAATTATAATAGAAACGGTACCCGGCAGTTTTAAAGTTACTCCTTACATAAGATATCTGCAAGTAAAAATAGCATCAAAATTGGTTTAGCTAATTTAGAGAATTATCGTGCGGAAGTGTCCTAAAAGTGCTCTGGCGCCTCTGGCACGCAGAGTCCTCTTACGCTACGGTCGGACTCGGACCGGGACGTGAGATGTGAGAGAGTAACAGGCTGTTATTTAATAACAGGTATTTGTCACTGCTTTTTTTTTGTCACAGTAACAGGGATAACAGATATTGCCTTTGACCTGTTACGTCTCATGCCTAATCTTGCATTGAAAATAATCTCCTATGAAAAACAATGTCCTATTGTCATTGTCAAAATTGACAGCTGACACTCGACAGCCGCAGAAACAGTATTTGAACGTTCGGAAATACAAATATTCAATGTTCTCTATGGCTTGGAGCTTGTAGTTATGCATTCCCACGAGACTAGGAAAACCTATACAAATCCCTAAGGATCAAGTTTTCTTCATACAAACTTCATCAAATCAAATTATTTTAAAATAATTGTAATTTCTGTAATTATAAAATTAGTATGGTTAGCGTAACAAATATTTTATAAAATTGCTTTCACCAATGGTTGCTCACAAGAAAAAATAAGCCTTTCTTTACGACTGTATTGCTTAGATTAAAATCTAGCTGAATCCTGACCTGTACTGGATCCATTATCCGCCCAGTATAGAGCCAGGCCTCCCTACTATATAGGAGAGGGGATTTGAAGCGAAGACCCACCACGCGGCTCCAATGCGGGTTGGCGGGCTTTATGGTGATAATTCATGCATTAATGATTACTAACTGATGTTGATGACAGTGACCGGAACCATGCACATGCTCTCCGAGGCACGGGTGTAACACCATCAATTTCCCGCCTTCGGGCTCGTAATGTACTGAGAATTTCATAGAAGAATGAAAAATCAAGAGTTATTCCGTGACCCGACTTAGGATTCGAGCCCAGGATGTCGTGACGGAAGCCAGATAGGCTAACCACTAGACCAACGAGGCAGTCTTGTGGACATGGACTGGATCCATAAAGACATTGAATTCTACAATATTGAAAATAAAACAAACATTATTTATTATTATTCAGATAATAAATATTTAATTTTAAACTTAAACAACTATTGCTATTTATCTACCTACAATAAAATCACACTAAAAGTCATGTAGCATCTGGTTGCTATATATTTTTTGCTTGATCTTGACAACATGGTTTTTGTCCAGGTGGCATATCATCAGGGACTGCATTATCATTATAGGGTATGTTCTCTATCTTGAGAGTATCCTTTGTTATCTTGGCTTCTGGAAATAAAACTTAACATTAGTAATTTTTCAATTTATTTAATAAAATAAAACTTAATTACCTGGATCTCAGTTATATAAATTTTGACAATATCACAAGTGAGCATTTCAGGTCCAAAAAACAGTCCTAAAATGGTTGGATTAATATATTTATGCAAAAAATCTCTTTTCCACATTCAATTTCAAGTACTCAGATTTTTCTGTACTTGTACAATCTGAATCTATACTTGTACATCTATGCAAAATACAATTGATTTGAAATTTAGGATAACCTCATTTTGCAATGTAGATGTTCACTAAAAATGAATTTCTTGATACTCCCCTAGGTGGGTAACGATACCACTACCACTATTTTTATACTGAAATGTTAGTGAATTGATTTCATAAGTAAGTATTATTTACCAAATACACCAGGTTTCACTTCCCTTGCCTGAATAACTTGTGTTCTTAACTCCTTTTCAACATCTTCTGCAAATTGTATCATCTGGAACAAACCAACTACCTAGTATATTGTTTAATATTTAGAATATCCATGACAATTTGGGCACACTGGAGACTAAAGATAAACCTTTTGATAGGCCAACCACAGAGCCAGGCCCCCTTCCTTTTAGGAGTGGGGGTGTGCAGTATACCTACTCCAGAAGCTGAGATACCTGACTTGTAATGATTTTTTACTCTAATATTTCTCACCCGAACAATTAGATAAACACAATAATGAATTAAAAATAGACTTTAAGTAATAGCAAAATACCGTTTCTATATTCTACATACATTCAAGAAGAGAATTATAATTATTCTTGTACATGAGTTCACACTGGGTTTATTATTTTATTGGTTACTTACTGCTTTTATTGCATCCTCATCTTTTACATGTTTATTCTTGTGGAACTCTTCATTTATCTTAAGCCTAGCTGCAATCAAAGCTCTTTCATCACCATCAAATACACATATTCGTGCTCTGTGTAATTTTTTAAAACTTCGCAATACCTAAAATTTCAAGTTACATAGAAAAATAAATCATTCAGAAACATAAAACAAATAGGAATGTAACTTACCATTCCCTTGAGGGCACTCATTGTTTATTTAACAGAATATAACATTCGCAAATTTATTTATGTTTACAATTAATAATAATGAAAATTTTGCTATTTCGAATTTAGCAATATCTGACACACAGACATTGTCACTGACAGTGAAAATCGCATTTGTCCCCCATTATTCTTTCCCGCAGGGAAACGACAACTGTGAATTCGTAACGTCACTTGCCATGTCATAAGTAGGTGTTATTTTATCTAGGGGGTTAGTGTTGCGCACAAAAGTATAAAATATAAAATATGGTATCGATTGGCGATTTAAAAAATAAGGTATAAATTTATAATTTACTGTCATCGTACAGGGTTTCCACCCGGGCAAAGCACATACTATAAATACCCAGGGACCACGTTATTTAAAATATTAATATTCTCAATTCGACGCGTATATTTTTTTATGTATTACCATCAACCACGCATAACTTTTTATGGAGTAGTCACGAGTCCGACTTTGATGTTTCTTTCCTTATTAGAAAGGGTATAGTCATCATGTAAGAATCTGATGATGGGATCCTGATTAAATCAAAGGAACTCTTTAAATTGTATATGCATTTGCAGCGATTTTGGTATTTGTGTAAGTATAGGTAGTTTTTGGCTTTAGTTTACAAGTGTTTAATGTACTCTAATAGTGTAGTACGAGTAAGTTATGTGTTAACAAATCACTAAAAGTAAGAAAAAATTTTAAAAAATTGAACCGACTTCAAAACGCACTAAGAAGCAAAAAATAACTTCATCATTTAGTTGCTTTAATTTGCTTAAGCATAACTATGAAGTCATAAAGTGTTTTGCTACTTCGTTAAATAAGCGTTCTTTGAACTTGGATGGCATCGACTTCACAGATATGCTTTGGAGCATTATGCATTATATATATTTTTTTAAATGATAAATGTTATTGGAGGGTAAACGACTTCGTTACGTATTGCTGTACGTCAGTAGGCTAGACTTTCTGGCTTCTCTTTCACTCACGAATACGGCAGCGGTAGGATCACTCTTACTCTAATTTACAATCAATGTATGTTATCACTTCAGTCGGGCAAACCGAGATACACATTCTTTTTTATGTAGCATATAAAAAAATGAAAAAATTTCAATACTTTGATATAAGATATCATAGTATCGTTATTGTAACTTATATATACGATATTTCATGCCCATCTCTAGTTTAAGTTTACTGTCTTGTAATACCTAATCTAAGCTTGTAAAAGTTACCACTTATCTGTGGACTATTACATTACTCTTGTCAACCTTTTGTCAATGTTTTGTCAATAGTGGTCTCTTCTCCGCTCTGTGGTGTCAAACACTAATTTTTCATAGATATCAGTGTATCACAAAACACCAAAAATACATATTAAAAAATAAAAAGTGGTCTCAGTTTTCATCATATTTCTTATTAGTTTCGCGTAAATGTTAGTTATATTATCGCGAATGAATATTTATGTGATTATTTGAACTTTTTATATTGTAATTGTGATGTACATGTACATTAAAGATTGGCGAGTGTGAACAAGTGAATCACTTTACTGTGTATCTTGAGACAATCTACTCAAATATAAATTGTTGTTTCCGGGTAAGTAAATACATGATAAATTACTTAAGAGAACTCAGTTTCTGACCTAATATACACATCTTCTGAAGACTATGATTGGCTTATTAACATAAATGACCCCAATCTTGTAATCCGACCAATACTGGTTCAATGTTTACCAGATGATTTAAAAGTTAAAACACGTCGAGTTCTTCGTATACATAATTTAAGCTATTTCATTTATTTATTTAAATTTTCTTTATTATTTACCAATTTTTATTTCAAATATATACAAAAACCTTATTTAATAAATGTAGACGCTGGTCAATTTATTGCTGATTGCTGATATTGTGCAGTCCATTTCTTAATCTATTATTTTAAGCTTGCATCTTAGGCATGCCAGCTTTCAGACAAAAAAATTTAGATATCATAATCAGTACATTTGTTAAGAAACTACTGTATCACAGGCAGACATCAAAATAACACCTCCCTTTCTTATTAGAGTTTAAAAATTGTAGGTTGGCTATATACAGTTACGTTTTTGATACTGCCCAATCAATATTCACCAGACTTTGATTTGATGATAATTATCCTTAGTGAAAGTATAGGATGCATTGAGCCTGTGATATGATTTCATCAACATCATCATTGACAGCCAATGAACATTCAACTAGCTGGACACCAGCGTTTTTATAGACTTCCAAACAATAATGTTGTGTTTGTATTTATACTAAAGCCAAACTCGATTGAGAATGCTTGTCAACAAACAAATTAAAAATGAAGGTAGAAAGCACTAGTCATTTTGCACCTATTTTTTTAATTAACTAGTTTAGGTCGAATTTATGACAATAAATTAGATTAGTAAGCTTAAAAATAATAAATATATTCAATATCTTTTAAATTATATTTTTTAAAATAACCAAACATAATTTTAAATTTATTAGGCATAAAATGTATTGCATTTTCTACCTTCATTTTTAATTTGTTTGTTTACAAGCATTCTCAATCGAGTTTGGCTTTAGTATAGTCTCTTTTTTCAATAATAATCAGGCTTTTAAGTTAACAGTGCAAGTGAAATTGTTATTTTACATGCTTTTCTACTGTTTTTTTAAACAAATAAATAATACTCATTATCATTAAATATTGGTATAATACATAAACTAATTTGGTTCATCAGTAATTACTTAGTTTCATTTGTGAAATTACATTGCTATACAGTATTCAATGACCTCATTGTTTGTTGCAACTAATACAAAAAATTGCTTATTGGTAAATCTGTAATATTTGCTGAGGAGGATTGTATACTGTGTAGCAACTAGAATATCATACTTCACTTATATTGGCCTACATTTTCAGTTGTAAGAATTAAATGTTAGGATTTTATTGATTTTAAAGTACATATCAACTATACTAAAGCCAAACTCGCTTGAGAATGCTTATCAACAAACTAGTTAAAAATGAAGGTTGAAATCACTAGTCATTTTACACCTATTTTTTTAATTAACTAAGTAGTTAACCCCTGGGGGCCTGACATTCAAACCTTCTTTGAGGCCCGCGGCTACCCGGGTAGCGACGGAGCTATAATGACAGCTGTCATTATTTGCCTGACGGTTGCCAGGGGACCCCTCGGGGCTGTGAAACTTTAATGACAAATTCATGACAATAAATTAGATTAGTAAGCTTAAAACTAATTAATATAATCAATATCTTTTAAATAAGATTTTTTTAAATAACAAAACATAATTTTAAATTTATTAGCATTGACATATTAATACTATGGACTTCGGGTCTAATGCAAAATTTACGTCAAAAGTGTCCCAAGATATTTTATACATACTAGGATGTATTTATGTTTTTATACACAAAATAACATTGTAATGTATGTCTTATCGTATTGTTATACAGTCTAATTTGCAACGGTCTAATTGCATGCAATAAGTAATCAGCTTCGATTGACGGTTACCATGGCAGCCTTTTTTTGACATGACAGCTTCCCGTGAAAATAGGACAACATAAATGGTGTGGAGTCGGTAGCTTTCAAATTTTTTTGGCATCTTATATTTATATATTATATTTACAGCAAATTTTAATTTATATTTACATATCCCTGACCTCTATATGCTGGGATAAATCTTGTACCAAATAATAATTGTTGTAATTATCTTGTATAAAATAATAATTAGTTATAATAATAATTAATTACAAACCAAATCCACTAATGTACAAAATGATATGCCACTCGACATAGTTCTTTACTTTGAAATTTTAAGTTCTCGATATTTTCCTCTTTTTAATTAAACTGAAAATATATTTTTTTACTTCAATGACGTTAGATTACTTTTTTAAATAACTGTTCCTAATTTCATGTAGATAATTCTTATAGTTATCAAATTAATATACCATTATGGTAAAAGTCATTTAATCAATATTCATGACATAAAAAATAAAAGTTGACATAAAAAATAAAAAAATTTGAATTGAAAATAATCAAATTATTTTCATTCAAAAATTAAGTAATTAAATAATTCAAATGTTAAACAACAAAATAACTCTATGCAGTCGTTGTTCTAAAACATTCTATTGCTCACGGCAGATCCGAACTAAATGTGGTTAATTAGATAAACATATTGCACTCCTTCTATCCTATAGGCGGGTAGCGTATGGGAAAAGGACAGATAGATACTTTTGTTCATTTTGGTTGGTTATGCAATTCGTTTCTATAGTTCATTAAAATTTTAATAAAATAGCTTGTTTCTAAGCAAAATAATACTTTAAAATCATCAGTAAATATTTACTTACTGAAAATATGGTACACCGTCTTCTTTTCTCACCTTACTCGGGTAGTTCTTACAAGTTTTTTTATAACACATTACGGCATTATTGACGTGTATTCTGTCAGTCAGCTAATATGAGACTGAATTGCGATTGGAACACATTCCGCGTTTTGGCTTACTTTTGGTTCGGACACTTTTTATCGCTGACCCGAAGTCCATAGTATTAATATGTCAATGTTTATTAGGCATAAAATGTGTTGCATTTTCTACCTTCATTTTAAATTTGTTTGTTGACAAGCATTCTCAATCAAGTTTGGCTTTAATATAGTATGTTGCAAAAGTTTAGTTGTTTTGCTACTCAATGACACCAGAATATCTGAAAAGATTTGGATGTAATTTAGCTCAGAGACAGATTATAGGCAATAGACATAATGTCTAGATATTTGTAATTAAAACATGTGAATTTGGAGAGCTATGTAATTTTATTATAAGAAACAACTGACTTAAATTTTTGCCTACCTACATTTTATTACTACCTACATTTGTTACTGCCTATACTTACTATACTGCCTATGCCTGATATATAACACATAGCATATGAGTTATTTTTATCCTGAATTTGTACAGAATTGTTGTTTATGTGTAACCTTGAATAAGAAAATCATAAAAAGGTGATTTAATAAGACAATTTATTTCAAGTAATCCTATGTATAATATGTAATTTTGATTGCAACAATGCCACTGAAAGCACTGATGCTCTACAGTGAAGCCTAGTATTCAATAGATATCTCAGTCACTTAGCGGGCGATGGACAGGAGTAGACTGCAAAAAAGCCAAAGTGTCCAGTAAAGCCCAACAAATTGCAAAGCAGAATTGGCAATGCAACAGGGCACAAAATTCAAAGAGTTACAAGAATGCCCCCAGTCCTGATGAAAGCAAGTAGTGGTGTTTGGAGGTCAAAAAAATTATGTGCAATGTACATGCATTGGCTGCTGAATATAATTTATTTACAGTAAATTAATTACAATTACATTTTATTAAGCTGAAAAGTAATTTTATTTTTTATTAACTACAAGTTGGCCCTTGACTGCTATCACACCTGATGTTAAGTTAAGATGATGCAATCTAAGATGGAATTGGGCTAACTTGTTAGGATTAGGACGAAATCCACACCCTGTTCTACACGACATCATACCGGAATGCTAAATCGCTTGGCGGTACGTCTTTGTCGGTAGGGTGGTAACTAGCCACGGCAAACACCAGCCAGACCAAGACAAATTAAGAAAAATCTCAATCTGCCCCGCCGGGGATCGAACCCAGGATCTCCGTCTTATAAATCCACACACCACTGCGCCATGGAGGTTGTCAATCAAAAGCAGTTTTCAGCTTCCATAGATCTTGCCTTGTATGATAATCTGCAAGATACTTGTCATGGCACATGATGTGTCTCAAATACAAATTTCCTAATTTCATTGAATATCAGTCAGAACATTTAGTTTTTTGGTCACTCTGCAGTACCATATTGTTTCCCACCATGAAGGAGATGGCATTCGAACAAAAAGAAAGGTAGTGCAATGTTTGCTTGGTGCTTCTAGTACTGTGTGTACTGTGCGTCCTAACCTGTGGGTTCCATTCCCACATCTGGAAAATGTTTGTGTGATGAGCATGGATGTTTTCCAGTGTCTGGGTGTTTATCTAAGTATTTATGTACAATATATAAAAAATATTTATCAGTGTACCCATAACACAAGCTACTTACTCTTACTTTGGGGCTATATAGCGATGTGTGCTATAATATTTATTTATTTATAAAAATAAAAAAAATGTTATGATAGTTCATTGTACATTGAAGCCTGTTCATGTTTTAATGTCTGTTATGCTTCATAGAAAACATAGGTCACATTACTCATACAGTTGCTGGTTAGTAATTAATTATTATCACATGTGGTAATTAGTTTCTAGGGAACATGTAGAGTTATTTTACTAATAAGTGCTACTTGGGTTTAATACAACCATTGCAATAAATGGTAATTATTTATTTATATATTTCAGACAACAAAGTCCATTTAGGGTTAGTAACAATGGAAACTTATAAACTATGTTAGTACTTAAGAACTAAAACCGATTTAGTCCTCTGCGTGAGTTTCACACCAGAGGACTATTCATGCAATCTCCCACCATCCTCAAGATACTGTTGCTGCTGCCACGGATCTTAGCGCTAGCAGTGACGACGAATTATGACTCATATCAATCTATTTTATGTCTGACAGGATTCCTTCTTCTTCTTCGTATAATATAATTATTGTAGTTCACACCTAAGCTTCATCTTTAGTAAAATTCAAAACTCATTTTTACAATTTTACAAACTCTTCTGGAATGTTAAGTCAGTCTGTTTGTAGTGAATCTACAAACTTTAGAACAGAGAACTAAAACTACTTTTGATGACCTTTGTGTGGCGAATGTATTGGGATGGATTCCAGGTTGGGCGCCGATTGCGATTTTCTAAATTGGTCCAGGTCTGGCTAGTGGGAGGCTTCGGATACTTATCCAGGGGGCTGGTTACCCACCCTGCCGACAAACATGTACTGCCAAGCAATTTATTGTATGATGACTGTAGAAATTGAGGGGTGTAGATTTCATCCTACCTACAATAAGTTAGCTCACTTCTATCTCAGAATGCATTATCATTTACCGTCATGTGTGATTGCTGTCAAGAGCTAAGTATATAGAAAATAAGCTTAAATCTAGAAGCCTTCTATTTATGCTCTTTGAGGCACAAAACTGCAGGTTGACTAAGTTTCCAATTTTAGCTACTATTGAGATTCTAGAAAGACAGTTATGCCAACCTGGTATCCATTATCTGTAGCTGAACAATTAGCCACTGGGCGAATGAAGCAGTTAATTATAGAAATATTTCAAGTACATATGCAAAAATATTCTATTAACAACATGTGGTTGGCAGCTTAACACACATAGGTATTTTGTACTTAAAATAATCATTCTGATAATTCGTGTTTGTCATCTATTCTATTAAGACATGTGCAGAAATAGGTTAAGTTAAAAACTTCTTTCTTTAGATTTAATCCTGTCATTTATTTTTCTTATATGTTCAAAAAATACTCAATAATTCAGATAAAAATCTGTTCAAAACACTATTAAGGGCTTTCGGCGCGACTATTCAGGGCCAAAGCATTTGTCAGGGTTAAATGCGGAACTATATTAGCTAATGGGCATTGACCAGGATTCTCGTCTGTTGTTCTCGTCTGGCTTGTCTCGGATGTTCTGTATCCGACCTTTGATAGATCCAATAGATCAAAGGTCGGATACAGAAGAAAGTTTCTTAATGATGTTTCTTAAAGTTTTTTTTGCCATAAAAATATTAACTGAAACAACTACATATTAGAATTTTAAACAATAGCAGTTGACTCAACAATACATACTGTTGTACATGGCGGTAATCAAGCGAGCAAGGTCCAAGTATGTCGTATTATTAGAAGGTATGTTCTTCGTTAAAACATCATCGAAATAAATCACCTAACCCAACAAAATGTCAGTGCGCGCTCCTGATTATATAATTGTGCTCTCGTTTTTCAAAAAAAACATAAATTTTCTGCACTTAATACAGGCCATTGCATCGCTACTATATTTAATAGTTATTCTGTATCGGAATGTGGCTAAAATACTTATAGGAATTGGTGTCGAATCTGACCTACACAATAATATATTTGTTTAGTAGTTGTTACTATTTCCTACTACATTACAACTATTTCAAGTAGTCCTTGTATTACCGCCTTAACATAAAAAATACGTAGACGTATACATACATAGTCGGTACGCAGCCTACAGCAGAACATTTCTTTTTCCTGTTAAATGAAATTGAATGTTTTATCATTCGTAGCTTCCGGGCGGGGCAGAGTCAGCGTCTCGCGTATTCTCCGCACATGCGACATACTCGTACGAGTACAATTATACCTACATGGTACATGATAATTCATACAAGCATTTGACACGTTTTATTATAAAACTAACAGATGGTTGTGATTACGTTAAAAAATCAATTCGGCACCTACCAATACCTACCTTTCAAACGTTGATTTGTATGTTGATTAAATCAGATCATTTCTAAATGATGAATAAAATAGTTATTTTGCAATTGTTTGCAAAAACGACTACACCACTAAGACCCGCAAAAGACCTTGACTACGTAAGTACTCTAAAACCACAGCATCAAGCAAAGGTACAAGATGAGTTCTCATGATGTCCCGTTCCTTATCTATTCTCTTCTGTTCTCTTCCAGCCTCACATTTCAATTTTAGAGATATGACTCATCAAAGGAGAATGCCAGACAATGTATAGGACTTTAACCCACTAATAAAAACATATTGTACAGCAATGTATTATGCATCATTTTATTGCATTTTTTTACTATTTAATATAAATTACATTTAAAGCTCTAGAAGTAGGAGTATTCGACAGGAGCCTAACGTTGGTTATCGTCCATTTCCGTATTGTTGTTCCGTATAGTTGTGACACCGACGTGACAGTCGCAAAGCTTCATTAAACACATTTTTAAACAGGCTTAACAACTCTGGATAACCTTTTAGAGCCCCCTTTTGATGAAAATACAATAAAAACGCTTTAAAAGGCTAGAACCCAGTGCAGCAATAAAGATTTAAAATTTCGTAAACAGTGTAAATTAAAAGGAAAAAGTTTCCTTTTTTAACAGAATTTTATTCCGATGTCCAACAGTAAAAATGGCTGATTGTAAAACATTTATATAATAATAGGATATTTTTAGTATATTTACAATTTGTGTTCTTTCTGGGTTAGGATCTGGCATTCTCCTTTCTATACTACTATAATTTAATATATACGTTTTAACTTACGACAAGCGCGCAAATTTAATTTACAACTACAGGGACCAAACCTTAAAATACATAGTACCGGCCCTAATTCAAAAATATATAATAAAATCCCACAAAGAATAAAAAAAATTGAAAATGATAAAGCATGTAATAAAACTGCCAAAACTTACTTGCTAAATAAAGCATGTTAGGTACTCGGTCGGCGAATTTCTAAATGATACTATGGCGCCATCTCCCTCCTAAACCATTTGCTGTGCCCCTAACGGGGTTCTAATTTGACATACTTCTTATAGTATAATAATTTGACATATGTATAAATTGGAATGCAAATAAATAAATAAATAAATCCTTGCAGTATCAGTGGCTGTGCTTAGGGATGAAGATAATTAATTAACATTCCATTTCCTTGTGCTAGGTAGTCTGCAAAAAATTGGTGTTTCTTTGATCTCTATGCCTTTCTAAATCAATAATTATTCGATAATAATGAAATTTGTCCACACGGAAGGCAAGGTTTCCATATACGTACCTATACCAAAGCCAAACTCGATTGAGAATGCTTGTCAACAAACAAATTGAAAATGAAGGTAGAAACTAGTCATTTTACACCTATTTTTTTAATTTACTAGTTAATGATGAATTCATGACAATAAATTAGATTAGTAAGCGTAAAACTAATTAATATATTCAATATCTTTTAAATAAGATTTTTTAAAATAGCAAAACATAATTTTAAATTTATTAGGCATAAAATGTGTTGAATTTTCTACCTTCATTTTAAATTTGTTTGTTGACAAGCATTCTCAATCGAGTTTGGCTTTAGTATAGTTTTAAATCTTTCTTCAAGTAGATGTGTTACATTCTAGAAACCTTAGAAAAACCATAGTATTTTTGATCATACGACATGAATTAGGATTTACCAGTGCACCCATCCAAATATAAGTAAACGTAGGAAAACGGAAATCGATCGTATGTTTTAATAACATCGTGCAGTCACCTCTACATTACTTCTATACAGAGGTAAGTAGGCATGGCTTGTAAACGGTTACCGCAGTTCAATAACCATAACACGAACAGATGACCGCTTCAACATTATGACGCGTTTATATTTGGTTAGCGTCCGCACCAACATGTAGTGACCCATTTAATTTATAACGGCTTTAGTTGGTTTATTATTCGACATAGTTTTGTTTTGACAACACTTGTCTAGTTCACCTATTGCCTAGGTAGTTAAATAGGGCAACGTAATATAAATACCGGCAATTGCTCATGAATAACTCCGTTTGTAGCGTGGCGAATAGTTTAACCCGATTATTGGGAGATGACGTCATTATATATTTTTTTTATATCTTTGGTACGACTAGATAGCGCTAGCACATCTCAATGTTTTCTGCAAATGCGTGTAATACTCTATACTAAGTATATACGAGAGTACGGCCGTGGTATCACCTGCGTAGTTTTTGTTCGAATTTCGGGACAAACTGTGGCCTATTTGTTATTCTGATATGTAAGCTATATTATTATGAAGTTTCATCAAAATCCATTCAGTAGTTTTTGCGTGTAAGAGTAACAAACATCTATACATACAAACTTTCGCCTTTACAATATTAGTAAGAATAATTTCAGGTAGGTGGGTATAATATATTGCATTGGCTTTGAGATTAGACTTATTCTAAAAAAGTTATCGAAAATACCTTTTAATTTTTATGCGGCCAGAGTCGCGGGAGAGGGAGTACATCCGATTTACAAAATAGAATATAAGTTATTTTTGTAAATCTCGCAATAACAAGAAAACGGCTCAGCCTATCTTAATAGCATTTTAATTTGGTCTCGTGAAAAATCTAAAGGAACAGTGGCAAGGTCAAAGAATCGTTGATAAAAAGTTATTAGAAACATCGCAGCACGGTCAGTGAAAGTGGTTAGTCAGCATTTAGGTTACCTCGTTTCGCTCCACAAACAGCTATCATACCCATAGCCGCCAACCATAAACATAAAGAAAGTATTTTAGATTTCTACAGCTAATAATTATTCTTTGACAACGAACCTATAAAATTAGTTATATTAGTGACTGCAATCACACTTAATACGAGTAGTAATTGATTTAAGATGGAAGCAGGCTAACTTGTTAAGTATAGGAAGAAGTATACCCTCCATTCGTTTTTATACGACATCATATCGGAACGCTAAACCGCTTGGCGTTATGTTTTTGCCGGTATGGTAGTAACTAGCCATGGTAGAAGCCTCCCACCTGACAGACGTAGAGCAATTTAGAAAATCGTAATAAATCCACCACGAGGCATGAGGCCCTCAAAAGTACCTCCTACATCAAAAGTTTCACAAAATTGTTATTAATATTCAATGCGCAGACACTCCGTTTGTACTATTTTTTTTTACTGACTACAAGTTGGCCCTTGACTACTATCACACCTGATGTTAAGTGATGATGCAGTCTAAGATGAAAGTGGGATAACTTGTTAGGAGTAGGACAAAAATCCACATCCCTTTCGGTTTCTACACGACATCGTACCGGAACGCTGAATAGCTTGGCGGTACGTCTTTGTCGGTAGGGTGGTAACTAGCCACGGCGAAAGCCTCCCACCAGCCAGACCAAGACAAATTAAGAAAAATCTCAATCTGCCCTGCCGGGAATCGAGCCCAGGACCTCCGTCTTATAAATCCACCGCGCATCCCACTGCGACATGGAGGTCGATTTATACTGGCGTATCCGATTTCGACAGTACGCTCTACTTTTGGCAAATCTGTATTTCACGCAAACGTGATCAGGACCCTATCAGCAGGGTTCAATTATATTTTCGCACAAAGTTTAAACTAAATCGTCTGAACTATCTAAAACATCTATTTGTAAACACAGATACAGAGGAATTACTTATCTCGTTTTAATGCAACTGAAAAGTATCGTACTTAAAACCTGTAGTTCTATTTATATCTAGAGTTAATAGACTCGTAGGAACTAGACACATACTTCGATCAATGCCCTCTACAGATTGTGTACTTTAGTATTATCATTTTTAAAAATAGTTGTATTTTACAAAAATAATCGTTTCTTACCGTAGATAGTCGTACTCAGAGAGGCAGCCGACTGGCTCCTTCAGCATACTTTCACCCACGCTTGGGCCTGAAGAGAAGTGTAGTGGATGACAGTAGCAAAATTAGCTTTAAAACCTATAAAATTAAATATCCATGTTCCAGTTCATGAATGGCGCGTATGAACCTCAAATGCGTCAATGAATGATACATTATTACATACGTACATGATATAAGGAAAACTGTATTAAATAAGACGTTATGTGTAATGTACTAACTAAAACTACCTCATTAAGTTTATTGATATCTTAGTAATGATGCATCTCAGTTGGACTTTACATTTAATACTAATAACATTAAATAGTTTGTTTACAATGTATTGGTATCGATCGAATAATTAAGAGTTTTGCATAGTCATTTTGATTTTTTTTCGAAAATGTCGTCGCATGTTGAAACCTTAATAAATCACTCCGTGGCGCAGTGGTATGCGTGGTGGATTCATAAGACGGAGGTCCTGGGTTCGATTCCCGGTGGGGCAGATTGGGATTTTTCTTAATTTGTCTTGGTCTGGCTGGTGGGAGGCTTTCGCCGTGGCAGTTACCACCCTATCGACAAAGACGTACCGCCAAGCGACTTAGCGTTCCGGTACGATGTCGTGTAGAAACCGATAAGCGTGGATTTCATCGTACTTCTAACAAGTTAGCCCGCTTCCATCTTAGATTGCATCATCACTTAACATCAGGTGTGATAGCAGTCAAGGGCCAACTTGTAGTCGATAAAAAAAAACAAGATACCCATCATCATTATTATCAACCTATGGACGTTCTGAATATAGGTCTCTTTTGAGGATTTCCAAGCACCACAGGCTTGAGTTGTCTGCATCCAATTGTCGGTCGTGAAATGATAACCACGTGATCAAAAATATTATAAGTCATTATGTGTTTAAATTCCAAGGTTCAGTTAACAACAAACCCTTTATATTTGTAGTCTGCTACTTAAATTTACTTAAAATGTTACACTACCGTAAGCAGTTTTATCCGTTTATCTAAAAATACCTAGTTGAAACTGATTTGTAATAGTTTTGACCTTCGATCAGGCGTAACGATACTTACCTACCTATTGAAATTTTAGTAAAATAACCGTTACATATTAATTACCTTTGTTCTGCTACATCCACAGTTTTTTATAATTTTATTTATTTTATTATATTAACGCGTTATAAATTAACGCTTAAGTACGATATCAATCAATATAATCTCGAGTTAAGTGTCGATGCAGTTTAATATAATAGCCTGTTAGTTTGGCCGAGGTGTTCTTTAAATCCATTCCTCCGACTGCATATCTTTGAAATCCTGGTCTCGTGGTAATTAGCCACGGCTGAAATCTGCCACCAGACCTGAGGCAAATTAGAAATATTAAATGATCTAAGCTGGGTGACATTGGACCCAGGGTCTATGAAGAACCTAAAGCACTAAGAATGTTAACTATACTTTTTGTACTATGTCCCCGCCACCTCCTGCAGGCCTATTCACTAAATTATTATTAGCTACCTATGATAGATAATATCAAATCAATGACAATCGTATAACTAACCATATCTAGTTCGTAATTTTCGCGTCTATACGCTACAGAAAGGATAGGATAGGCAAACAGAGGTAGGTAGTCATAAAGACTCGTCCAATGAGTACGGATCGAACTCAGGAATCTTAATGTTAAATCCGGCGCGGAAGTATATAGAGGCATAAGACTTCTTAATATCATGTTAAATATTTCAAGTAATTAAATAAATAAATAAATATTATAGGACAATTACACACATCACTATATAGCCCCAAAGTAAGCGTACTCGTAAGTAGCTTGTGTTATGGGTATGATAACTGATGAATATTTTTATATGTATTATACATAAATACTTATAATATATAAATAAACACCCAGACACTGGAAAACATCCATGCTCATCACACAAATATTTTCCAGATGTGGGAATCGAACTCACGGCCTAGGACGCAAAAGCAGGGTCACTACCCACTGCGCCACTCGGCCGTCGAATTACTATCATATATTGCTAACATGTTTTATCACATACATAATATAGGTAAATAGTTTTCATCGTAAATACACGCTTTCTACGTCTAGACTAGACAATGATATTCAATACGATTGTCATTCATTATGCGTCGTCACCTTTTAGGTGCGACAATCAAAGTTTTTATGTAGATCTATTCGTGAATAGAATCTTTTAATAAACAATTATTTAATTGGATTACGGACACCCAATTAATCTACATTTGTAGGGGTTTGTAACGTATGTCTAGTTTGTGCAATGTTTAAATTGAACTTAGTATAAGATCATGTATCATTAGACCGCGAGGTCCAGTAGGCCAACGATGCGCACGAAGACTAGATTAGAGATGTAGAAAATGTAGAGAAAAGATATATCTTAACCCAATAGCGGCGTAATCAAAAATATAGCTCTCTTTGGGCGTTTTTGATTTCGTGCTAATGGGTGACGATTGTCTTTCCTATATGAGATGTGTCCCTGCGCATCCTAGGAATAATGAACTCACGGTTCCAAAAATAAGGGTAATGATTTTAGCAATCTGTGTATTGTTGTTTATTTGAATGTTTCACCGAAGCACCTAAACAACAAAACCTATTTATATTTTGATGGGACCAATCTGAGAGTAATTTAAAAAAAGATCCATAATCCATTACGAAATGGTGGAGTTAAGAGGTTGCAAACCTAAAATAAAATACGCGTCCAATTGATAACCTCCTCCTTTTTTTTTTAAATTAATACCTTAAATTCAACGCTTTGCATTCGATTCTGTAATTTGCTCACGTGTGGCCAGCCTAACAAGATTTCCTTTTGTTATAGGGAAAACAACGTCGCTCAATGGGTGTTGTAGCGTAAACGAGCGACAACAATAGTGTTGTTATGGAGTCGCGGTGAGCGGGCTGATACAAGCAATCATGTTCACGCCTGCCGTGCTTCTGGCACTGATCGTGTCCGCTGCGGCGGTGCTGGAGGGGCCCAATGTGTGCACCAGACAAGAAACGTAAGTATTTACATTATGTTTTTGGTATCGCTCAGAAACGACATCAACATTCTCAATTTCAGTCTATTAACGGCCCACTACTGAGCCAGGCCTCTCTGGAGCTTATACCCACCGAGCTGCTCTAATATAGGTTGGCGGTCCTAGGTTGATAATCGTAAATTACAATCAGATGTTGATGATGACCGGGTTTAACGTACTCCTTGAGGCGGGGCGGTGTAAAAAAATCCAGGCTTAGAATTTTTTGTGAAAATTTCTTCTTCGGAAATAAAAGCTCAGTATTAAGCCCTACTTAGGGCTTGAGCCTAGGATATTGGGTCCGAAGCCACTGAGGCTGACCACTAGACCAATGAGGTAGTATTTTTTTATTGATTACAAGTTCGCTCTTGACTGTTATCACACCTGATATTAAGTGATGATGCAATCTAAAATGGAAGCGGGCTAACTTGTTAGGAGTAGGATAAAAATCCACACCCCTCTTGGTTTCAACGCGACATCGTACCGGAACGCTAATCGCTTGGCTGAGTTTCAATACGAATGCATATTGCTTGCATTATGTAAAAGTTATCAAATCTCATAGGTAGTGTTAGGAGCTTTGCTTTTACAAAGCTCCGAAGCTAAGCTTTGCTTTTAGAAAGCTCTATCATAGCGTAAGTATAGCTTTCTGCGTTCCGAATCCTACTCTCAAGTTCTTTACAGACCTTTAAATGTGTGGCGTATATAATTTTTATGTATTATGCCTTATTTTCCATTTTAGTATGAACACACGGTTCATAATCGTATGTGTTAGTGTTTAATAAAAAAACATTTTAGCCTCTAACATGCGCCATGCACACTTTCAACAAGGGAGTTGAGGAGTAATTTTCTAAAAGTGCTAAATTTTATATTTATGTATATTTTGTAATGAATATTCTCAGTATTAACTTTTACGTTCCAATCTTGGAAATATAGTATTAGCCAATGTTGTACGTTTCTTACTTCCCCAAAGGAAATAATATCTTGTATTTGTAAATCTGAAGCCGTATTATACATTTTTAATTAAAAGAAGTTGCATAACCGTTGTACTTTGTTTTTTACGCAAACCCTAAAGTTTTGAAAAGGATAACATGTGTAAAATAAAAAGAGTAGACGATAAGTTTACACTGAAGTAAATGAAAGAGAATGAGATGTTGTGCCGACCTTGCTTAAGCGCTATAGGGAGAGTGAGATGTCTTGTGTCTAATTCTTCTTCTCTTCTTCTAGTGTTATCTCTTATCGGAGGTTTGCTATCATTGCGGCTTTTTTGGCTGCTCGAAACAGTGATGTAGTGATCTAGAGCTCATATTGGCGAAGTTTTTGAGCCAGGATATGCGCATGCGATCGGGTATTGGTTTACCGTTCATCTTGCCCTGAAAAAAGCTGGAGCATATCATATTTCGAGTTTCGCATTATATGGCCCAGGTATTTCTTCATTATATGCACTGCAGAATCTCTTTGGGCTTTTCCATTCTTTGCAGCACAATGGTATTGCGAATGTCTAATTACACAAAATAATTTAGATGCAGTAATTAAGTTCGTTA
This sequence comes from Mycalesis mineus, assembly GCA_034621355.1. Lineage (NCBI taxonomy): Eukaryota > Metazoa > Arthropoda > Insecta > Lepidoptera > Nymphalidae > Mycalesis > Mycalesis mineus. The sequence continues at coordinate 6,516,364 of CM067892.1, read as the reverse complement.
GCGATTTTCTATTCTCGGAAGACGTTTCACTTTGTTTGTAAGACAGACATTTGACAGGTGCGTTTGTGTGTGAAACTGAATCAGTGTTAGCAAAACAAAACAAAGTTATAACAGTGTGATGGATCCGAGACTTGGTCGCTAACTGAGGGCCTTATAAGATCTCTCAGAATCACTCAGCGGGCGATGGAAAGAGCTACGCTCTGAGTACTCGTATCTTTGCGTGATCGAATCAGAAAGGTCCGCGATCCGCAGAACTGAAGTGGCAATGGACGGGGCACGTGGCTCGAAAAGTTGATGGACGTTAGGGGCACAAGGTGCTAGAATGAACGACAGGACAAACGACATGAAAGGTGTCGCATTAAGTCGCTGGCTAGGATCCTTGTTTAGAAGTGCCTAAATTGGCCCAGGTTCCTGATAATGATGATGATGAAATTTTATCATCTATCTTAGTGGTTGTTAAACAACACTTTTTCAGTGAATGGGCTTCACACTGTCACACGTCTCCCTCTATAATCAGTATATTTTTGTAGACCTTATTTTACAGATAAATTCAAAGCTAAACTTTCTCCCAAAAATAAAAGAATGACTATAACTATATATTTAACTTATATTATAAAACAGAGCTAACAATCAGCCTTTACATATTGCAATAATATATCATTTATTCATGTCGTTAGTACTTTAGACTTGACCTTTATAATGTTATCTGCTTCCACTTCGCGCTTTCTACGTCAATTACAATACAGTAAATATTGCCAATTGATATATATTATCAGATGAATTAGTCATATTTGTTGGCATAATAAACAGTAAAATTGATTCATTGTTTAGCACTCAATGATAATAATTTATGTACTTACTGTAGTCGGTTAGCTGCTTTCTTATATAACAGATATATAAAGCTACTAGCCGGCAAACGTTGTTTTGCATTAAAAATTAAAAAAAAATTTAGATTAAAATTAGATAGTAGCCGATTCTCGGTAAAGCCGTTTCGGAGTACGATAACTAACATTGTGACAGGGAAATTTTATATATTATATATAACGGTTAGCCGTTCGGGAGTAATTATTTTTTTATTGACTACAAGTTGACTCTTGACTGCTATCACACCTGATGTTAAGTGATGATGCAAGCGGCCTAACTGGTTAGGATGAAATCCACACCCTTTTTGGTTTCTACACGACATTGTACAACGCTAAAATTCTTGGCGGTACGTCTTTGTCAGTAGAGTGGTAGCTAGCCACGGTGTAAGCCTCCCACCCAGGCAGACCATCATCAGATCTGCCCTGCCGGGAATCGAATCTAGGACCTCCGTATTACAAATCCAGTTCCCATACCACTGTGTAATGGAGGACGTCAAAATTTAATAGCTATTATATTACTAAGCGGTATATATTATTATAGGTAGAATACAATAACAAAACGGGGATGCCCCGAAACGTTAATATCTCTATCTTCAATTGTTCAATTGTGCAACTACAAAAGTTACTGAGTGTGGTGATCTAAAAATATCGCTTAAGTGGGTGCACTTTTTCTCTAGGTATGCCTTTATGAAAGCGGCGTGAACAAGGTTTTTGACATAGGTAGGAGATAATAGACAAACAATACTGAATAGAAAAATTGGTTTGCATCGCAATTTTTTTTTATCGACTACAAGTTGGCCCTTGACTGCTATCACACCTGATGTTAAGTGATGATGCTGTCTAAGATGGAATATAAGATGATGATGAAGATGAATGATGCAGTATAAGATAAACTAAATCGCTTGGCGATACGTCTTTGTCGGTAGGGTGGTAAATAGCCACGGCGAAAGCCTCCCACCAGCCAGACCAAGACAAATTATGAAAAATCTCAATCTGCCCCGCCGGGAATCGAACCCAGTACCTTCGTCTTATAAATCCATCGCGCATACCACTGCGCCACGGAGGTGCGCAAGGAGGTCAAAAAGCACATTGTTTGTCTGTATTCAGTCAATAGTCTGTCTATGCTATACTGCCATACCTAGAATTGATGTTGTTCATTGATTGATCAGTCTAGTCAGCAGACAGTATATTTTTAGTTTACTATTATGGAACTATCATAGTTAGTTCTCGAACTAGCGAACGCGAACTGGCAATAATGAAAAAGAAAGTTACGTTTTTCGGCCATCTACAAAGATCCCTCTATGAATTTCCAAGATTGATACTAGAAGGCCAGATACCCGGAAAACGCGCACCTGGGGGACAGCGGAGGAAATGGATAGATGATCTAAAGGGGTGGACCAAACTTAACTACACGGAGCTTAAAGCTGTTTCGCAGGATCGAGAGAGTTTTCTCCATCTGCCTGCCAAACTTTTAAGGAATGCATAGTATCTATTTTTCCCGTTAAACAAAGTTTTATGCGTATATTAAGGGTTCGCCTCTGGTTTAGAGGTGGTTAAACCAACGGGTCTATTTGAAAACTCTATAGAAAATTATGTCCGTGGGTCCTATGTCTATTTTATAGGGAAGAAAAGCTAACTAATTTACATCGTAGACGTAAGTTCTATTCGCAAGTCAGTGGTCAGAGGCGTTGATTAGTCTAATATTGGATGGAATTGTTTACATTGTTTTTAACATTATTATCAATACGAACCAACAAACAACGCACGATTTCTCGTTAGGAAAATAAACAGCTTATTGTCTATTATCGCATCCATTGTGACTTGTTATTATGAACATGGCTGTACCTAACGCGAACGCTCCAGGCACGCGAAGTGTGCTATGCTATTTTGCTCAATAATGCTATTCTCTAAAGGTTTTTATTACTCGCCAGTCGCCACTCGACAGTGTCAATTTCGAATTCGTCTCTATCTCTCTCTGTCTATCATGAATCATCATACTATAGGTATAGCATAGAGACGAATTCGAAGCTCACACTGCTGTGTTGACTGCCTCGTTGGTCTAGTGGTTAGCCTATGTGGCTTCGATCACGAGGTCCTGGGTTCGATTCCTTGGACGGGTCATGGAGTAATTCTGAGTTTTTTCATTCTTCTATGAAATGTTTAGTACATTCCAAGCCCGGAGTTAGGAAGTTGGTGATACATCCCCGTGCCTCGGAGAGCACGTTAAGCCGTCGGTACCGGTCACTATCCTAAACATCTGATAGTGATGATCGTTAATAAATGAAACATTATCACCCTAAGCCCGCAAACCTGCATTGGAGCAGCGTGGTGGGTGTACGCTCCCTCTTCTATAAGCAGGAAGGCCTGGCCTGTAGTGGGCCGCTAATAGGCTGATAATGATGACTGTTGAAGTGTCGAGTAATAAGAACATCGTTATAGAATAACGCTATGGCATGGATGTGCTACATTTTAGTTTATCTTAGCATTTCAGCAATGACGCATTATGCTTATATCTCTACTTAGAATTAACAAAAGAAATAAATATTTATGCTACTGTTATCATATCTCTTTGTTTTTAAGTCTTCTCGGAACTCATCTCTTGTGTCAATCTTTATGTACCGTACATGACACCCGCGCATCTTTAGTGTTTATACCCATACATCCGATCTTTAGTGTGAGCGAACATCCGTGTGAACAAACAATGCTGTCGCGAATGGCGCGACTATCCGATGTCACGGCTGGCATTTAGGCTACTGGTAATCCTATACGCTAGATATCAGTGTACCTATCATATTTTGAGCGCGTTTATTAGGACGTGTACATTACTGATTGAACTGGGGTGTGTATGTAAACGATATTCTTTTAACATGTTGTTGTAATCAATTGGCTGATGCAACAAGGTTGCTTCATGATAAAATTATCATAATTATAATTGAATAAAAAAAATTAAACTTGCTGAATTTTTTTCTTTCATTCTCTTAATTTACTATGGTATGAACTTTATTTTTAACCGACGAAATAACGGAGGAGGTTCTCAATTTGAAACGTATAATTTTTTTTATGTATGACCACGCATAATTTTTACAGAGTGGTCCGATTTTGATTATTATTTTTTTTTATTAGAAATGGCATATTTTTATTAGAAAGTTGTAGTATTTCAGACTTTTTAGTTTGTGACCTGGACATGGATGTCACTACAGAAATGAAAAATTATTAATATAAAAACAAAAATTTCGACTGCTGAATGAACTGAAAAGAGAAAAACAGAAAAAATAATGGGTCTTTCATAAGACTTAAATAACGCACTCATAATTTTAAAAATAAATAAATAAATATTATAGGACAATTACACACATCGCTTGTGTCATGGGTACTGTGATAACTGATGAATATTTTATATATATCATACATAAATACTTATAATATATAGATAAACACCCAGACACTGGAAAACATCTATGCTCATCACACAAACATTTTCCAGATGTGAGAATCGAACCCACAGCCTACGACGCAGAAACAAGGTCACTACCCACTGCGCTACTCGGCCGTAAATCGATCTATGAATTTGAAATTTCATATGAAACTTCTAACCCTGACAACCTTATTACGAATTTCGTGGTGATTGATCATGTAATGTAGGTCTGTACCTCTGGATCTTAGAAACATGCCTCCCAAAACCACCATGGTCCGAACTGCGAAGTTGCCTACCATATCTATGGTATCTATCTATGGACTGATAAACTTAACTTTTATAAAAATTAGAAGGACCAGACCTTCGCATTTATACTAACAGTATATGTTCTTTCAGGTACACGACCACGATAAAGATATCCGAGCAGCAGCCGTATCAAGTGAAAGAGTACTCGTGGTGCATCAACGTGCCGCCGCGGTGTTCCAAGTACAAGATAAAGTTCAAGCCGGTGCTGAAGACGCAGACGCTGGTCAAGCAGCGGCCCGTGGAGGAGTGCTGCGAAGGCTACGCTCCCGACGCTGAGAGGCGGCAGTGCTTGCCTGTGTGCGTGGAGCCGTGCGTGAAGGGGAAGTGCGTGGCGCCGAACACGTGTGCGTGTGCGCACGGATATGGGGGCCCCGCGTGTGATATATGTGAGTGGGTTTTGATAGATTTCACCTCGTTTCGCGCGTTGTGTGATATATTTTCGCGCTTTTGGATACAGGCGGTTCAAGAATGTGGTGTTTGGAAATCCTTACAAGAGGCTACCAGAAGTGGACTCCATTGACACTGATGATGATGATGATGATACATTCGACGTAATAGCGTAAACATGTGCAGTTATGTGTAGAAAGGTGTGTGTGTGTGTGTGTAGATCTTGTCTTTCAATTCTTTATCAATCATGGACGCCAAATAAGAATGATTCGTTTTCCATAACATTTACTCGCAAATAATACGTATATTTAATGAGCAATCACAATAAGTGGAATTTTGGAACGCAAAAACTCGGGCGGAATATCTAGGTCACGTACTTTTTATCGGTTCGTTGCCAATCTCATAATGATTTTCATATTCCAAAAACGGCCAAATGCGAATTGAACTAGTGTACGAATGGTTCCGCAACAATAGAGCAAAAACGCGGAAAAAATTATATGAGAGAGAGATAGTATTATATATAATATTTGCATCTAGCCATAACTATAAATCTCTTCCTGCCACTTGAAAACCATTTCATGCCATCCAAAAGAAGATCACCCCTTTTAATTTTTAACTATGGAAGAGGTCACAATATTAATATAAAAGATATATAATATCGCACGCTTAGCGATATATAAATACAGGCTGGATGATACAAAATGTGTATCTCGCCACGTCATTCTGTGAATTAACCCTTATTTGCAATTGCTTTATCCCCAGATGGCACTGGGAAAATGATCATGTCTGAATTGATACAATGTCGTTCACTGCACTGACTGATTGGTCTTGAACATTGTATTAACAATTTATATCGGGACATATTTTATTATGGGCTTTTTTCGTGTGTGTGGATGCTTTTTGTAATTTCGTTGAATATCTTTGATATCTATATATTTCGATCAAGTTTTCCACTAGACTTAAACTAATAAGTCTAGATTGCTTTCTTTGTGATTGTTCCGAGTTAAGCGTTGATTGAGAATGCCAATATTGAGTCTTTAGAACGACATTATGAAATTATATTTAAAGGCATGTACAAGCATTTGTTTTAAGTTGTGTTATGCACGGTGGTACCGAAATATTCATGATACCAATATATTATAATTTTAAGAAAATCTTGTCTTAAAATTATAGTATGGAGTACCTTAAAAGTTTGAAAAGATATATTCTTAAACCCCACAAGACTCTATGTCCCTCTTATAGGGCCTCTACCTGAATTAGTTGATAACTGGTGGAAAGTACGTAGTTTCCGAGATAGTCTGCTCCTGTGGAAATTCGCTGGTGGTATCCTTGTGTTTTTATCGCCAAGCAGTGAGTTGGAACATTATCGAGTTATAAGGGATTATTCATGAGGATTTCATTAAAAAATAATATTGTGATATAATTTAATTATTTCAGCTTGCGCCGACGGTAAATGGGGCCGTAACTGCCAGAACGAGTGCCGATGCATGAACGGCGGCACGTGCGAGCCGCTGACAGGCGAGTGCTCGTGCGCGGCGGGCTGGCGCGGTGACGCGTGCGAGAAGGTGTGCGCGCCGCCAACCTTCGGCGACGACTGCGGGCAGATCTGCCAGTGCATGAACAACGCGACCTGCGACCCGGCCAGCGGCGCTTGCTACTGCCCCCCGGGATACACTGGACCTTTGTAAGTATTACCTTCGGCGACGACTGCGGGCAGATCTGCCAGTGCATGAACAACGCGACCTGCGACCCGGCCAGCGGCGCTTGCTACTGCCCCCCGGGATACACTGGACCTTTGTAAGTATTACCTTCGGCGACGACTGCGGGCAGATCTGCCAGTGCATGAACAACGCGACCTGCGACCCGGCCAGCGGCGCTTGCTACTGCCCCCCGGGATACACTGGACCTTTGTAAGTATTACCTTCGGCGACGACTGCGGGCAGATCTGCCAGTGCATGAACAACGCGACCTGCGACCCGGCCAGCGGCGCTTGCTACTGCCCCCCGGGATACACTGGACCTTTGTAAGTATTACCTTCGGCGACGACTGCGGGCAGATCTGCCAGTGCATGAACAACGCGACCTGCGACCCGGCCAGCGGCGCTTGCTACTACCCCCGGGATACACTGGACCTTTGTAAGTATTACCTTCGGCGACGACTGCGGGCAGATCTGCCAGTGCATGAACAACGCGACCTGCGACCCGGCCAGCGGCGCTTGCTACTGCCCCCCGGGATACACTGGACCTTTGTAAGTATTACCTTCGGCGACGAGTACGGGCAGATCTGCCAGTGCATGAACAACGCGACCTGCGACCCGGCCAGCGGCGCTTGCTACTGCCCCCCGGGATACACTGGACCTTTGTAAGTATTACCTTCGGCGACGACTGCGGGCAGATCTGCCAGTGCATGAACAACGCGACCTGCGACCCGGCCAGCGGCGCTTGCTACTGCCCCCCGGGATACACTGGACCTTTGTAAGTATTACCTTCGGCGACGACTGCGGGCAGATCTGCCAGTGCATGAACAACGCGACCTGCGACCCGGCCAGCGGCGCTTGCTACTGCCCCCCGGGATACACTGGACCTTTGTAAGTATTACCTTCGGCGACGACTGCGGGCAGATCTGCCAGTGCATGAACAACGCGACCTGCGACCCGGCCAGCGGCGCTTGCTACTGCCCCCCGGGATACACTGGACCTTTGTAAGTATTACCTTCGGCGACGACTGCGGGCAGATCTGCCAGTGCATGAACAACGCGACCTGCGACCCGGCCAGCGGCGCTTGCTACTACCCCCGGGATACACTGGACCTTTGTAAGTATTACCTTCGGCGACGACTGCGGGCAGATCTGCCAGTGCATGAACAACGCGACCTGCGACCCGGCCAGCGGCGCTTGCTACTGCCCCCCGGGATACACTGGACCTTTGTAAGTATTACCTTCGGCGACGAGTACGGGCAGATCTGCCAGTGCATGAACAACGCGACCTGCGACCCGGCCAGCGGCGCTTGCTACTGCCCCCCGGGATACACTGGACCTTTGTAAGTATTACCTTCGGCGACGACTGCGGGCAGATCTGCCAGTGCATGAACAACGCGACCTGCGACCCGGCCAGCGGCGCTTGCTACTGCCCCCCGGGATACACTGGACCTTTGTAAGTATTACCTTCGGCGACGACTACGGGCAGATCTGCCAGTGTATGAACAATGCGACCTGCGACCCGGCGGGCAGTAGCATACGCTAGAACTTTGTAGTATCTTAATGTTTTCTAATGTAATTTTTTTTATTTGAAATAAGCGTTTGGCTACTAGCCACCAAAGGGTTATATTTATGTATTGGACGTGGTCTTAAATGCTCTGCACATGCTTTCAAAATATCTATTCTCTCTTGCTCCAAAGCAACCCAAGTTGGAACAATCAGCAGGGCCAGGGATGTTCGCGTAGATATCCCGAGTAGAGGAAAAGATATATCGTTTCCGGAAAGCTTAACTGGTCTAGGTGCAAAGGTCAGCTGGATGTCGCTTTCACGTACATTCCAGTTACGCCTGCGCCTTGACTTCATTAAAACTTCTTGGGTACTAATTGCATGGGTACCCCTATTGTTCAAGCTAACTTTAAGTAACTATTAATGGTTATTCTATTTGCAGATGCGAGACGGAGTGCGGTCGCGAGAGGCGTTGCCCGGAGCTGTGCAAGTGTCAGAACAACGGGCGCTGCAACCCGGTCACCAACGAGTGCGAGTGTACGTCGGGCTGGACCGGCGCCGTGTGCGCTAACAAGTATGTGTCGTGGATTCCACTTTTTATTATCATTGCTAGTATAAGCCCGCGACTTTGTCCGCATGGTAAATAGAGTGCTGCAATATTTCAAAAACACCAAAATTAGTAAAAATGTACACAACCATTCTTTATTAAGAAAAATGGATACAGCAAGTTAGCATCAAAAGATAGATATTGCGGACTTTTTTGTTGTACTATTGAAAAGAAAAAATTCTTCCATGCATTTCATCAGATCTCAAATAGCAGCGCTTTAGATGAAAGTTCCCAGCTGTTTTCTTTTACAACAAATATCGTCATATATCATTCAATTTACATAAAACCTCAATAAATTATATGTTTCTCAAGAACTGTTCTATCTATCTATTGGTGAAAATCGACAGTCCGTTTTTCGAGTTTATCGCAAACAGACAGACACGCAGGGGACTTTGTTTTACAATAATATGTGGGGATTATTAGGCTGTTAATGATAATGTGTCACGCAGATGTCCGGCGGGTCGGTGGGGCGAGGCGTGCGCGCGCACGTGCGAGTGCGCCAACAAGGCGGGCTGCCACCACGTCACCGGCCAGTGCCAGTGCGAAGCGGGCTTCACGGGAGACAAGGTGCGTCACAACAATGGTTACAGCAAAATATTAACAGTATTTCTAATGTAGTAGTATTTAATTTAAGAAGAAGTAGAAATGGATTTTTTTGCATCAAGCAGGTCCACTAAACAGTAATTGAAAAAAGCTAACGTAACTACTCTAAATAGGGTACGTTATACAAAGTGTTGCATGTCCTAAGAAATAGCAATGCTGAAGATATAAGTTTAGTACTAGTTAGTATTTCCTTGGACTAGACTGGTTGAATGAATGAATAGAATGGTAGAATTTATAAACATAGATAGATAGAGATAGGTAAATTTGTCGAGTAAACCATTGGGAGCAGTTTTGCTTTGCTAGTCCAGAGCCATGGATTTTTAGATCCTTAGCTGACTTGGCGCTGAGTAGCCTCTCTAGGTAAAATTAATTTTATTAAAAGCCCTCATTGAAATAAGGATTTGTTCGCTTCCCAGTGTCTGGATCCATGCCCGCTGGGCACCTACGGCGTCGGGTGTTTAGGCACGTGCTCCTGCCAGCACGGCGGCTCGTGCTCGGCGCAGACGGGCGAGTGCACGTGCAAGCCGGGCTGGCGCGGCACGTGGTGCGAGCAGCGCGCCTGCCCCGACGGGCTGTGGGGCACGCGCTGCGAGAACGAGTGCCGCTGCAACCCCGCCACTACTGCCGTGTAAGCACCGCGCCTTCTGTATTACTTTGATAACTATACTCGAGTTGTTAAACCCTAATTGTGCAACTGTTATATTACTATTGTACAGATGCGATCCTTGGACTGGCGAGTGCGACTGCAAGGCGGGCTGGAGCGACGAGTTCTGCGAGCGGCAGTGCCCGCTGCTGACGTTCGGCAAGGGATGCCGCTCCACCTGCAGATGCGAGAACAGTGGACACTGCTCGCCCATTAACGGTACGCTGCAGGCTTTTGAATTATATTATTTTTTAAATATAGATGCTTTTACATCATCATGCATTCGTCATCTATCTCTATTTTTAATATGAATAAAAGACCTTTATCCTCGCAACATTTTTGAAAAAATAAAGTTATATATTTGTTTAGGATCGTGTCTATGCGCCCCCGGGTACCGCGGGCTGCGCTGCGAGGAGCCGTGCCCGTTCCCGCTGTACGGCGACAACTGCGCCGACACGTGCGACTGCCAGAACAACGCCACGTGCTCGCACGAGACCGGCCAGTGCGAGTGCAAGCCCGGGTGAGTGTTGTACTGTAGGGTGATACCGGCCAGTGCGAGTGCAAGCCCGGGTGAGTGCTGTACTGTAGGGTGATACCGGCCAGTGCGAGTGCAAGCCCGGGTGAGTGTACTGTAGGGTGATACCGGCCAGTGCGAGTGCAAGCCCGGGTGAGTGTACTGTAGGGTGATACCGGCCAGTGCGAGTGCAAGCCCGGGTGAGTGTACTGTAGGGTGATACCGGCCAGAGCGAGTACTTGACCTGGACGAGAAGTCTTATTAAAATCAGACATTTTAAGATAAATCCTTTTTTTTCAAGCAATGATGGTATTTTTTTTATTTATTTTTTCTCTTGTACGTCGAATCTGCGATCAGTCCCAGGACTTTAAGCAAATGTATTGCGAGAATCATGTCTTGTGGAGGTCGATCCTCATTAGGAGTCGGCGCTCATTTGGTCACTCCTGGCTTCAGCTGTCCAGGTCGAGTATAGAATTTCGTTTAAGACGCTTCGGACAAACGTCTATCAGCAGTCTATTTGCGAGTATATTGGGATGATTGCGGAGTCTTTTCTTATATTTTTGTGATAATTCCCGCACTTCCTCTTTTATGGTACTAATTTGTTGATTGCGGTGGATTTCTTCATTACTTTATGAACCACGGCGAGCTGGCAATACGCAGAATAATATTTAGCATTCTTTGTAGGATGTTAAGGCTAGAGTCGCATGCACTACCCCACAATTGTGCGCCGTAAGCCCAAGCTAGCTTCAATATGCATGTGTGATTTAGGAGCTTGTTGTCGACTGACAGTTTAGAGTTTCTGCCCAATAGCCAGTGGAAAGTTTTGAATCTGATATTTAGTTCTTCTCTCTCGCTTTTTATATGTTTTTTCGAAGTTAGTCTTCGATCCAGATGTAGGTATCTGACATGGTCATTGTGAGGCAATGCGTTGTCACCCAGATAGACTGGCGGACAGTTTTCTTTTCTTAAAGCAAAAGTCACCTGTACTGATTTATTAGCAACTAGCTTTTGCCCGCGACTTCGTCCGTGTGGAATTAGTTATTACGGAAGCCTAATTTTTCTAAGCTTTGAATGTCATATTTATTAATATCTAAGCAACTGCCTAAGAAATAGGACTTAAGCTTTCAAAATGACGATACTTTCATACAACATTTCATCCCCCCTTTAACCCCTTACAACCCTTTTTTCTCAATTAAAAGTAGCCTATGTCCATTTTCAGGCTCTAGACTTACTGTGTACCAAATTTCATTTAAATCGGTTCAGTAGTTGTAGAGTGAAAGCAAGACAGACAGACAGACAGAGTTACTTTCGCATTTATAATTTTGGTTAGGATTAGGATGATGGTATAAAGACGTTTATATTTAAAACATGTTCTTGTTATAGCTTTGACGGACTTAAATGCGACCGACCGTGCGACGGGAAAACGTTCGGTCTAAAGTGTCTCCAGCAATGCAACTGTGAGAACGGCGCTCCCTGCAATCCTGTTAATGGTTAGTGGTTTAGTTTTGCTTCATCATTATTGTTAGGCATATTAATATATTATTGTAGCTGGTTACTTGAATATATCATAGCAATAGTAATTAAAGCAGTGATGGTAAACCTTTGCATATTATGCCTTTATCAATACAGTTTTAAATATTTGCAGAATTATCTCAAAAAATATTTAATAATTTTGCTGGTTGACAAAGAAAACACGTATAGATACCCACATTCAAACAATGTCGAAAATTTAATTTATTCTTTTATTCATTATTTTCTAAACAACTTTTTCTTTTGTAAAAACATTTCATCCACTTTCCTCCATCCCTCCATCAATATATCCATCATCAACCCAACCGCCCAAAAGTGCCGAAAAACGTTTTATACACATATTACACTTTTTTTGATCTAGCCCCATACATTCATAATGCGCGTAAAAGAAAATCGTTCCAATAAATTAATTATTTAAGAATGAATGAATGAATTATTCATTCTTTAGTTCATTTATCTGTTTATGTGTCGTTCAGGGGAATGCGTGTGCGGGCCGGGCTACGAGGGGTCGCAGTGCGAGCGTCGCTGCCGCGCCGGGTTCTACGGACAGAACTGCTCGCTGCCGTGCGACTGCACGGCCAACGCCGTCGGCTGCCACCACGTCACCGGCGCTTGCGTGTGCGAGTCCAGCTGGAGAGGTGAGACGCAGTCAACAGCATCATCAGCATCATCATCATCATCGTCATCATAATCATCATCATCATTATCATCATCATCATCATCATCTTAACATAATTATTTTGCTCAACTCAGTAGTGCAGAGTTTAAGCGTCGCAACGCAGCATTTTTTTACCCGACTGCGTCAGAAGGAGGGTAAATGTTTTTCGAGTATTTGGCACGCGCTACAGCCTAAACGGCTGGACGGATTTTGACGTATGAGTGAATTCGTCGAAATTCCTTCCTGCAGCACCATAAAGTATTTAGAATTTAATATAGATATAGTGATCCTTGTATTTCTCTTTTCAGTTCATTACTTCGAGTTTTTTGTTTTATGTTGTGTGCTATAGCAATTTTTTGAATATATAAAAGGCAACCGTTATTGTTATCTATCAACGCACAGCACGAAACATTGAACGGATTGCGCTGAAATTAGGCGCACATACAGCTATTATAATGTAGGCGTGCGCTAAGAAAGGTTATTTAAAAACTCACCTCATAAGAGGCTAAAACGGGGTTCCAAATATACACCAATTTTCACGCGAACGAAGTCGCGAGCGTCCGCTAGTTCATCTCTATTTTCCCATCATTAAAGTACAATGTTGCGTTATTGCATGCATTTATATGTATATAAAGATACCGCGCGTTATATTAAAAACAGGACGTATCGCGACGCTTCGGCTCTGCGCCAATATGAGTTGCGTCCAAAACAAAGTGTCACTCCGCTGTCAGTCGATTTTGACCTTTTAAAGTACGCATCGTATTATATTAAAAATTTTCATAAATAGACATGAATAGATAGAAGGTTTCGAGTAGAAAAAGCTAGTACTTAATAAGGCTTATTGTACTACACCCGTAGTACAATGTAGTACAATAAGTCTTATGCATTTATAATTATAGTATAAGCGGACTAAGTTGCGGGCGTCCACTATCGATTATTTACAGAATTTTCAATAACAACGTAAAACACTTGTGTGATACATCACTATAGCACTGTATATAAGCACATTAGATCCGGTTTTATATAACATAATTTCAATACAGGTCTTACCAGGAAAAAACGTAAGTAAGAAAATTTAACGTAAATCTGAAAAATTATAATTCATAGCAGTGATATTTATGAACACTCAGATAGTAACACAGTGGAAATAGGTCAAACGAAATGTATGTCACATTATAAATACACAATATAAATGAGTGAGTAATTACAGTGCAGGAAGCTTCATCGAAATGATGGCTAAATACATGATTTTTCAAATTTGCAAGGGGCTATTATTGATCTATTAAAGTATTACAAAGTTACACTTCAGGTTTTAAAGTGTCTCATATTATAAACACATTTTCATTTTATACTTGTCCAGAGAAAAGTTTCAAAAGATATAGTGCAGTAACCTCGTGCGACACTTATGGCTGCCCTACGCTGCACGTTTTTGAGTTTCGCTCTCAAACGCTGCACGCTGGAGACATAGTGACCATACCGCCTACGTCTTACGCCGCCTTTGCCTCTTGTCAGATTCGCGCATGTAAGTTCGCTTGGCTCGGTTGCAAAGCAACATATTAGTAAAACCGATTAATCCCGATGGAAGTCACGATTCATACACTTAATACAGGTTTTAATGATGACAAGTTATAATTCGATTCGTCATTCGGTAGGTGTACGTTGTGAAACACAGTGCGAGGCAGGTCGGTTCGGCGAGCAGTGCTCGGAGCGCTGCCCGTGCGCCAACAACTCGTCGTGCGATGCGGGCTCGGGGCGCTGCGTGTGCGCGGCGGGCTGGCGCGGAGAGCGCTGCGACCTGCCCTGCGAGCCCGGCACCTACGGCGTCGCCTGCAAGCAGATATGTCCGCACCATATACTGGGTGAGATACTGCGTGTACATTTACTACATCTGTAAGCCTACTGATTTACTGACTGACTCATTTACGCACAGCCAAAATGATTGCGTCTGGAAACGTTAAATTCAGAGTACAATGATTCGCAAAGAAAATCCTTTGTTGAAAAAGCTAAGAATTTCTCTACTCTATCCAATTCCAATCTAGCTTTCATTGTTAATAACGTCCTGCTGTATGGTACAGGTAACGCATCGTGCGACCCGGTGACGGGCCGGAACTCGTGCCCCAGCGGGTACACGGGTGTGACGTGCGAATACCCGTGTCCGCTGGGCACGTACGGCGACGGCTGCGAGCAGAAGTGCAACTGCAAGAACGGCGCAGATTGCCATCATGTTACCGGTGAGTTTACCTAATCATCATATTGAAGAAAAAATCTATGTAACATAGCATAATATTACATGCACAGCTTGTATTATTGCGTATGATTGAAAAGAATGTATGGCGACTTTCCCCTTTCTTGACCGAAGATGTTTTAGGAGGTGCCCTGTGTAAGCGACAAACGCGATGCGACACGAAGCTCTCAACGCTTGCTGTCACAATCAAAACAATTGCATTCCGTACTTGCGTTCAATGTCGCAGTCTGCGTCGTGAAGCTACGTAATGGGCACCTGCACCTGTGTCGCGTCGCGTAGCATCGGGTTGCGTTCGTCGCTTACGCAGGACGGATTCGACTATGGGAGAGCTGCGGTGCTTCAATCTCCCGATAAAGATGCGGTTCCATTAAGGAGCCCTTATGATATAGCAGTAGAAGCTACTTTACGTAACTTTGATGTTATTACCCCCACAGGTGAGTGTCAATGCCTGCCGGGCTGGCGCGGCGCTCTGTGCGGGGAGGCGTGCCCGGCGGGCTGGTGGGGTGCGGCGTGCACGCAGCCGTGCCGCTGCGCGCGCGGCGCCGCCTGCCGCCCCAACGACGGCTACTGCCGCTGCCCGCCCGGCTACACCGGCAGCTACTGCACGCAGTGTGAGTGTACATTTGTTTATACCTCTGTGGGCGAGTGCCAATGCCTGCGCAGCGCCCGGCTCGCACGAAACGAATTAGAAACATCATCAGAAGGGGTTAAAAGGCACGAGCAGGAAAACAATATTAACCAAAATATTAACACATTTTAATAACAAACTTTCTTAAATCAAATCAAAATGAAACAATATGACGGTAATCACATAATTTACTTAACTAGCATTACATTTTATTACACTTTAACTTTTAACAAAATTAACAGGCAGCATAACTGCACACAAAGAGAACACACAAAATAATTATATACAAATGGAAATACAGAATAACTCGGAACGTGGCTGAGAGAATAACTTCGAACAGAGCCCGAGACTTGTGACACGGGTGTAGGTTTAAGGGTACCCTTGGTGACGGCCGTCAACACTCACCTCCTCTGTTCAAGTTATTCTCCTATCGAAAGAGAATTGGACATAGTGAATAAATAATAGGGTAATCCTTTGTATTCCAAGTAATTATAACTAAACCACAAATAGATAACTGAAAGAATAATTAACAGCAACTTAATTAACAGTGAATTACTACTGGCAAATTATGGTATTACAATGATACGTAACATCTTGTGTTAATTATAGAAACGCCAAAACACTGCGTCTCAAGCTGGGAATAATAGCAATATACAAAATTATGTTACTTTACAATTAAACATAAATTGACATGCTTAGAAACCAAAATAGTAGTTCTTACTCAACTTGTTTGCGTAGCTCCGCACTGGTCGGCGACTGAATTGCAAATCCGCCCGACTGTTTATTGCCGGCCCTTTTATAGGGTAGCTTTTAAAAATAAGTCATACATATGACTAGATAATAAGATACATCTAAAATAAGTTAATATAATTTTAATTAGTTATATTATTTGCCCATATTTTACAACACACTATAACTTGATTAGCTTTAATTATTATACAATTAATAATGAAATACAATCGTTGTATTTACCTTTACTCAAAACAAGAACTTTCAAATAATTATATTCTTATTTGATATTCATGACTACTATAATTTACTAAGAATCTATCACACGCAGTGTGAGTGCACCTTCCTTTGCTTTGTATTAATCACATTGGCCAATAGACGTCTAATGGAGAGTAAAGGCCTTTCTAGAGATTTCGTACTAGTTTGATGTCGCCACTCCATGAATTCCGTATTTATGACTAACCAACCAACCGTATTTAGGACGGAACTTGAAATAAATGAATTCGTATGTGTATTTTCAGTTTGCCCAGTGGGCTACTTCGGCGACCACTGCATGGAGGCGTGCAACTGCTCGTCAGAAGGCAACTGGGCGTGTGATCCGGTAAAGGGCTGCGTGTGCCACCGCGGCTACATCGGCGAGCGCTGCGACCTGCACGCCAGTGACGCCATCGTTGTCGATCGTGCCAATGGTCAGTGTCTTTTTTATTGTATTTTTTTTATACCAGCTTTAGTCAGCGACTCATTTTATATAGATTCCGTCAACTGAATGATATTCTACAAGTTGCTTGTTATCCATCATGATAGGTGCTTTTGTCTTTATTCTAGGTTCATGAAAGCAACATCTGATCTGGTTTGTATAGTAACAACATAATCTAAACTTAATTCTACGAGTAGAGATACCAGAGATAGAGTAGAGATACGAGGGCTGGTCCCATATGATTTTGTCCACACCATAACTAATGAAGATGCAAAATCTGTTCCAGTAGGCGGTTCGAACACGGGTCTGACAGTGGTGATGGTGATGCTGGTGGCAGCGTGCGCGGCCGGCGCCGTGCTCGTGCTGCTGTACTACCGCAAGCGCGTGCGCAACCTCAAGCGCGAGATCGCGCACGTGCACTACACCGCCGACCCCAGCCTGCAGCCAGGTTAGTAACACTGAGCTTTTCCTTATATGTGTATCTGTTACTATCTGCTAAAACTATCTATTTTGTTCTCCAGAACAACAACACTTCGACAACCCCGTGTACTCGTTCCCGACGTCAACGCGCGACGACTCGGCGACGCTGCTCAACAACGCCACGCATATATTTAACAACCTCGGTTCCGGCAGCAAGCTCACCAATACCACCTTGGAGAAGTTGAGGATGGGCGCTTCCAGTTCTAATAACAGTAAGCTACTTATAGTCCGAACCAAATAAATTTGCAATAAAGGGCGTTGAACCCTGTAGAGCAAAGGCGTAGATAAACTATTATCTGTCTCTGTCTTACCTATGTATTTGTAATCCAGTGCGCGAGTCTCACTCCCACATAATATGTTACGCCGTTTGGCAACTTCAACATATTGAATATTTATTATTATTTTTAGCATACGATCCACTATCCTCCCTCAAGAATAAAGATGCAGATATGACGAATCCGAAACTGTACCATTGTATTGACGATGACAACAAGCTGGACCATGTCTACGACGAGATCAAACATAAGGAGGGATACGGTGAGGATATTTACTTTGTTTTCTTATATACTCAAGTAATGAATGTGGAAGAAGATTGCAATAGAAGAACGGATATCCCCAATAGAAGTCACTTGGCCTTGATCAATATGATTCCCTTTTTGATATTAAATATAACGTTTTTTTTTTACATTACAATATGCCAGTTGTGATGTTACCATAAATTAGTTTTGCAATTGGACCCAGTAGGACTAATTGTAATCGGGTTATACACTCTTTCTTTAAAGTTTTTTATTAGATTTAACGATCGCAATATAATTATTAAAGAATTGCCGACTCTGACTAGCCGACTAGTTAGTTGAAAATAAATAAAAATGGCTACGTAGTTGGCTTTACCGACTAGTCGACACATCTCTAATAATAACCCAAAGTTTTACGTCATTACCTCGCCTCAATACTTTAAAATGTGAAAATTATTAATTATTTTATAATTACAACCTTTTTTTATTTCAGAAATGGAATACGATCATCTCAACTACACGCCGCCAGCAAACACATGGAAACAACATTACCAGCGAATGAACAACGGCATTACTCCGAGTCAGGGGAACACCTCGCGCGACGACACGCCCACGCCGCCCATACCGCCCCTCCCCAAGTTACACATCGCCCCCATCCCACCGCCCAGAGACGAGCCGCCCACGAGCTTGCCCACGAACTTGCCAACGAACCTACCCACGAGTTTGCCCACGAGCCTGTCTTCGAGCCCACCGACACCGCCAATGAGGGATTTACCTCACGATGATACTACACCGTGACAGTATCGAGTAAGTCGTGTTTAAAAGATTTGTGTATGTTTGTTTCATAAGTTGTCTGGATCAGTGTTCCGCAAACTTTTACGTTATGTAAAAGATATGTTTGTCGTACACCAGAAAGAAAATCAATGTTTGTTTATTATTCAAATCGATATACCGTGGACCCGCGGTAAACTGGCCATTGTCTAATTTGTAATCTGACATACTATCACAATAATCATCACTGTTGAATTTATGTACACAAACAATTTTCAGTAATTTTAATATAGTAATTAGTCAGATTACAAAGTTTTTATTAAAATAAATTACAAGGTATTTTTCAAAAAATCCGGACTTTAGGGGTACTTGGACAGTAAGTGGGCATTGCCGTATAATCCGACAAATTCGATAGTTCAACAGTGCCTTGATGAAAGTTTGTCGGATTACTGGGGGTCCACTGTATTAATAAAATCAAATCGACATATGACAGTATTCTTGATATATGCATTATGAGACTGGGTTTTAGGAGCATCCTAAATCTAAGCTATAAGTATCTTGTAACTTTCTCAACAATTGTTTTTATGGCATATACCCATTAATGACCAGAATACATTAGGTGTGCGGCAAGAGCTTTGCGGAACGCTGATCTGTCATGTCTATTGTCTATGAATGCCAAAATTATCGTGTTTTCGATTCGATTGATAACTTTCACATCTTTAATCCAATAATTATTAATAAACACTCTTTTTATAGTGTTTTTGAAGTTACATAATTGTTTAAATAAATTGGCTAATAGTAATTAATTAGTTGTTAAATGTTAAGCAATAATTTTCTAAATTATTCCAATGAAATGATAATATTTTGAGAAACCTTTTGTGGGCTCCTTTTGAGCGGAAGTTGATGTCATTGTATATTATGTGGGATATATTTGTTAAAGATCTCTTGTTATTATTATTTATAAATGTATAAATTGTAAATTAGATTATACATATTATAATTATTATTCTAAACATATATTTCATGAAAAGTAAATAGTACGTTAAGAAATCTACCTTATTATAAATCTTATGAATTACGTTTGAAACATTTCTGAGTATTGCATTTGAATAAATAAGACTAACGGTGTAGATTACAACATATTGTGTTGTGATTGCATCGTGTGTTTAAAACTGATTGGGAAAATAAAATAAGGAATATTTCATGATTTATATTATATTTTCAATCAATTTTGATGTTGGCAAACTATTATCAAAGTTAAATCACGGAAGTAATCATTTAATTTGCTACAATCAAAAGCCTAACATACTAAGCATTCATAACGTGATAAATATCAAAAAACATGGCCGCTTTAGCTTGATATGGCGTACAGTGATATTACGAACATACCAATAACGAACTGAATTTTTCGGGAATTTTATATATTTTATTAACTAACTCATTTTCAATATTCATTATTGAAAGTGAGTAAATAAAAAACTAAACTTAATAGGTGGTAATAAGGAATACAAAGAAAAATATCTGGCTTTAGTTCAAACATGCATCTTCGCTTTGGTTTAATTTTAATGGGGTTGTGTCATTTAAACAAAATTCATATCAATTCACAAGTCATATCATTATGGTTGTCTTGTAATAATTTATTTACGTTATGGTTATGATAATATTATCTATAAAAAACCAATACGTTTCGAGACGCCCAGCAAAAGTGATAACTTAAATACGGCTAAAATGAAAAAGGAAAGCCTGTCTACCGCTGCGCGCGAGCGAAAAGGAAAGCCACACGGGCGCCGAATAGCGTTTCGTAACGGTTTACGTTTCCATAACATGTTATCACTTAAAAAATATATTCAATAATAAGTAATCTAAAATAAATTTGTCATATGTTGATCATCACGGCATTTTAAAATTTTATTTTTTAATTATTTATAGTATTATCTTCATGAAAGTATTATATCTCTATTTTACTAGACAAGTGTGACGAGTTCTAATTCCACGCATTATACGAAGAATCTGCTTTAGTTCTTTAGTGTTGCGTGAGTAAAGAATATTCTAAGGCATACATGTATAACAATATTTTTATTTTTATTTTTCTGTCATTTTTGTACATGATTTTCTAAAGTTGACAAGGTAATGTAAGAAAATGATAGAAACAAATAATGGTATGTGTATATGTAATATTTCAACGACCTTCCGATTTGTCACAAGTGTTAATAGAGACATTAGCTATAACAATAGATAACTCGAAATGCTCAATAACAATTTTTATATACTACTCGCGTCTAGAATATTTAATGTCTCAAAGAGCCGAAGCCATTCTTATGATTTGAATGTTTTATTTTGCTAAACTATAACTCAATCAACTTTGCTATTTATATAAATTAGTTTATATTTTTTTATCACTCATTTACTTATTTACAATTATTTTTAAAATTTTTAACATATTTATAAAATTATAAAAAAAAACACTATTAAAAATTTATAAAACAATCCATTCTGCCGGCTGGGTCAGGGCTCCAGAGTGAGGACCCTCGTCAAAATACTCGCCATTTCAAGAATTACTGCCTTCTGTATCCGACCCTTGATCCAACAATTAAGCAAAAGCTTTTTAAGATGTTCCTCAAAGCTTTTCGCTATAAGACCGTTGACTGAAACGACTATAGGAACAATCATTGTTGAATCAACATTCCACATGACGGTAATCTCACGGGTAAGGTCCAAGTATTTTGATACTTATAATAATAATGTCACCTGCCACCAGTCTGACAAATAACATCAAAATCAATAAAATAATTTCAAATAAATTGGTTTATATTATTATTATTCGTATATTGAATATAATGCGTTACTTTAAAAAGAACAATAACTTATTTTGCTAACTTTCGCGTAAATCTCTGAGTTTTGAAAAACTCAACAAAACAAAAATGCTTACGTTTCGAAATCGTAGTACTATTATGTGACGATGTTTATATGACTAGACAGTGTGTTTCGAATTCGTCTCTATTTCTGTCTGTCTATCATATACGTACGTCACCTATATATATATAGAGTTAGAGATGAATTTGAAAGTCATAATTTGCGAGTTTATAAAAGCTTTGTTACTTGTGCATGTTTAGGTCATGCCGATTTGAAAACATAGTTTTTGACGTGACAACTTCTTATAATTCGATAGAGCCGGCTGCACGCACGAAAAAACATGACGTCATGCGTCGTTACCTCGCTTTGAGGCGTTCCATGTAAGGCTTGAAGTGCAAGCGAGAGCGAACGAACGAGCGACAAAGAAGCACAATCGGCCTTTGCGTTCGGCAGCGTTCGACATCTGACAAATTAATATATTAATTTTAAATGAAAAATTAATATATTTATTATAAATTTAAAATATAAATTTATAAAATCAAAATCAATTATTTTATTAATTTAATTAATATTTATAAAAATATACTTAAATTAAAAATTTTAATAACCAATTAAATGCTACCATTCCATCAGTATTTTCTTAAGACATTGTCACGTTCAAGTTCAACTATCGTCAGTAAACCGACTTTACAGACAACCAATTTTATTTTTTGTAGTAGAAAGGGAATATGGATATACGTTATGTTATTCTGGCGTCGCATATAATTATAGATTTGTGATATTACCGGGGAAAGTTGCAGAATAAAACTGTTATTTATTGGAGTCTTATCGTATTATGAAGTGCACATTTTAAACACGTACTTTGCTAAATTGGCTACGGCTTTAAATAGCATATTTTACATATAAAATTAAGTTCTTGCACTGTGGATTGTGTGATAGCCTCACAGTCCTGTTATTGCTACCTCCCTCAGTACACGGGGCTTGTAGATATCTCATCAAATGAAGTAGCTACATCGACAATGTTGGTATTAATAAAGATAATTAATATAAATCATTATTTTACTACTCAAACTTATTTTATTAGACAATTTATAGATCGAGAGCTTTATTTTTTAATTTAACACATTTTTATTATTTTAATGGAATCGAGACATTTTTGTGGACCGCTACATTCCACTGAGCATATATTTTTATTAATCTTTTATTTGAAAATGTATTTTTTCTTTATTTTGTCAGCTATTTTATATTTTATTTACATACATAGTAACTTATGAATTTCAACACCTTTATGTTGGGTATTTTAAAATTTTATAAAATCATTATTTCTATTTTTAAGGTGTAATAATTTTATATAGGTGACAGCTTTTTAAATTTTATTATGAATTGCCATTTTATTGTGAAAATATAATTTTATGGATGTTGTACAAAGAATCTATATTGTAAAGAAAAGTATTTCCTTTGAATCAAGTTAAAACATACTTTGATTTGGATACGTTGATCGGCAACTTTAAAACCTAATAAGTGACGTTAAAATAAATAAAGGTATTTTCAAATATTCATACTTCGTTAAAGAATTTACTCACATGGCATAGGATTTAAGGCATAAAGACAATATAATCAATTATACTTGTCACGAAATAATAAGTTCGTTTTGAAATTCGTCATTTAAGATCGGATAATATGGATTAATGTCACTTGCTATGTTTTGAAACTTTACGGTTGAAATGTAGATTATGTTATACCAAAATGTTAAGTATTCTGTAATTAAGTGAATTGCTTTGTAATGAAATGGATATGAAAAATATATCGTAATTTTTTAAAATTATTATAAGTTTTAAATAAACTAGTTTAGCTTTTATTATTTTATCTCGAATGTAATAGAATAAGTGTAAAGAAAGTTAAAGCAACAGATGTTATAAATATCCTACAACATTATGATGAAATCAAATTAAATATTTTGTCGAAAATTACACAGCAACTCGTGAGCACATTTATTATCAAGATAAATATCAATAGAAAATTAACTTGACATCCTTACGAAATTAAAGGACTTTTTAGTTCTAATAACCGTCACTTTGATTTTGTTCATATAAAAAAACATGTGACCAAAGAGGCCACATGTGATGAGACTACAGTAGTCATACTCTCAAGTACTTCTATCTAATTACAAAAATAGTGAAACCGAAAGGGGTGTGGATTTCATCCTACTTGTTAAGAACAAGTTGTAGTCAATAAAAAAAAAACATATATACATGCATTTTTTAATGAAATTTTACCAATACCAGCAGAGAGCAAGTAGCTGGCTTCTAATGACTATCTTTTTATTCTCCTAATTTTTTTTTTATATTGAAAAAGGGCGGTTTCAGAGATAATGCAATGTTTTTTGTCATTCAAATAATCAAAATCCAGGTAATTAATTACTAAAGAAAATTTGACCTTACCAATGATCTATTATTATTCGTTCTTAATGTCAGTCCCAAGTAAATCAAGTGTAATATAAAATATTTTTTATTTTGGATTTTCTGTATTCGAATAACAATATAAGTTTTTAAATATAATTTTGTACATTGATACAATTTGTTTAAAATCTATTGAAATTTTATAAATTCATATTTTACTCTATAAATTCTACGAGAAATATATTATAATCTAAAAAGTTTGCTCAAAACGTGCCAATGCGTTACATCGTTTAATAAATCTGTGATTATTTACACACTGGCAGCTCAAGTGAAGCAATACAAAATATAATCAAAGTAGATGTTGAGTGTATTATGACTTTTGAAAATACATTGATACGAGTATGACAATAAATATCAGCGTGTCTAGTGTGAGCTTGCACCAAAACAAATCGAAAACTTCACATTCGCGTAAAGGCAAATTTTATATGGAATTGAAGCAGCGCCCCTGGCAGTGTCGAGAGAAAACTCAAATGGGTGAGTGTCAGTCTCATATAAAATTTGCGTTTACCGTTCTCGATATCGACGCGGTAAAAGCTTACACTAGCCACACAATATAGTTGTAATTTGGAGACTAGATTTAAGCAATTTAGATTTCATACAATATGTATCTGATAGGAGATTAACATCTCATTCAATGTCATACAAGGTCACGACTCTTCTATTCGTAAATCTTAAAATTTTAACTGGATTTAATATATTATAAATGGACATATTACACTATTTTATAATCACTAATTTTTATTTCGTTTGCTTTTGTTTTATAAATGATTTATGTAATTGTAAAAAATATTTTAAATAAATTCACCAGTGCTGATGAAAGGTGCAACACAAAGTCAGCAAATTCAATAATATTACTGCCTAATTTGTTATATTTGTAGATTAATATATTTTAATGTATATTAGAGTGAGAATTTTGCCATATCTTTATATAAATACTTTAAAATTGTTTAGTTGTTTTTCATGTAACCACAAATTATTTAATTTGAAAAACAACAATTCAACATTGTATTATTGTAAAATATATTCTCATTCTTGCTCTATCGTAGAATATCTAAGTTAAGTGTAAATTGGAATTTCATGATTTGTAATAAAGTATCAGTCGACTTGGTCGCTAACTGCGGGCTTCATAAGAAGGCTCAGAGTCACTCAGCGAGCGATGGAAAGAGCAATGCTCGGAGTGTCGCTGTGTGATCAAATCAGAAATGAGGAGATCCGCAGAAGTACCAAAATTACCGACATAGCTCAGCGAGTCGCAGAACTGAAGTGGCAATGGGCGGGGCACGTGGTTCGAACAGCTGATGGACGTTGGGGGCTCAAGGTGCTAGTATGGCGACCCCGCACCAGAAAGCGCATTGTTGGTCGACCCCCCACCAGGTGGACTTATGACATTAAACGGGTCACAGGGAACCGCTGGGCACATGCGGCTCAAGATCGTTGTTTGGAAGTCCCTAAAAAAGGCCCATGTCCAGCAGTGGACGTCCACCGGCTGATAATGATGATGATGATCAGTCGACTTATACGGTACCATACTGTTTTATCTGCACATTGTTAAAATCAATTAGTAGACTAACATTTGTGATATAAGAGAGTGTAGGGTATATTTAAATGAATAAAATCTTTACCATTAACTATTATGGGAGTTTTATTTTCATGTAAAATTGAAAATTAGTATGCTAATTCATTTCCACTGAGTAACCAAGTAATAGTAATATTGAACAAATATGTGCACAGGTGCAAGTCGAGTGGCTCGCCCGTGGCCCGCCCGTGGCTGGCTTAAACTAATAGACGTCACTTTTCGTTTCGTTACTCGTATTACCAAGTCTTCAGTAACTCATGAAATAATAGTATGTGCGCATTAATTCATAGAGGTTGTGTCTATTATAAAATGTGTATTTTCCATAGATTCCTCTAAGAATGAAGGGATTTTCATTTATATTTATTCTTCTATTTTTAGAAGTGAGTATAAGTTTTTATTTGTTAATTGTGACAGATTAGAATAGTTGAGGTTAATTACAAGCTTTCATATAATGTGCCTTATGTAGGTATTGATTTAGTAATTACGTATGTTCTTATAGGCGAAACTAAAGCTTTAAACAACGCAGATTTTAAAAGCACACGTTTAGATTAGACTTAAATTTGGTAAACTTGCGCATCTTTGTTTTTGTTTTAAAAC
Source organism: Mycalesis mineus (assembly GCA_034621355.1). Lineage (NCBI taxonomy): Eukaryota > Metazoa > Arthropoda > Insecta > Lepidoptera > Nymphalidae > Mycalesis > Mycalesis mineus. The sequence continues at coordinate 6,490,087 of CM067892.1, read as the reverse complement.
TAATAAAATAACCTCATTTGGTTAGGGCTCATTTAATTTGGTGAAATACTGTGCTACATTTTACAATTATTTTATAATGTAAAGCATCAAGTTTTTCAAAATATATTTTTAAAAATGAATTTATATTTTTTACAGGCTCGTGCATCTTTCCTTGACGACTTTCGCAGCGCTATATCTAATATAAACCAGGGTTTTGGCAAATTAATTGGCGATGTTGTCACCGATGTGAAGGACACCATATACTGCACCATATCGGCCGTTGAGCAAGTGTTGGTTCAGAACGGACTGCTTGATCAACGGACACTGTACAACCAAAAATGTAAAGGCATAGAGAAACCGAAAGAGCAAAATTTGAATTACCGAGATGGTAGCCACATCAAAACTGTATCAAAAGTTCGGAAACACTCGGTTATTCATCATAAGCACTCGACCAGACGTATCACTCACGAATCTGCACGCTCGGTGCAAAATGTTAATGAAACCATAATTAACGTTTTAGGTAATCGTATGGACCTGAAAAATGTATCGGACACTCTCGCGAATGAGACTAATCGTTTGTCCGAAATAAGGAAACTATTGCGTCAGGAATCGGAAAATATATCGAAAAATATTAAAGATGGAATTAAAAAGTTTAACTTGGATAATAATAAATCAACTGTTGAATCTATTTGGGAGGAAATAAAATTTTTGAACGAATTTCGACGCAACAGTAAGAACGACACAGAAGTTAACGCATTACGTCGCCTTTTGGATAAAGTGACAGACGATTTACATTTAAAAAACAAAAGCCAAAATATGTTAAATGCACATGAGTTTAAACAATTAAAGAAAGAGCTTCAACAAATTTCAGGTAGTGATGGAAAACTAATTCCAAAGCAAGAGACGTCATCACATAATCCTAAGGATTTGAACAAAGATAATAAAGAAGATGGAAATAATAAAAATAGTGGCAATACGCCTGCGCAGAAGCAAGATCAGCCAGTTCAAGAACAATCTATATTCAGCTTGGGTTTGGAATCTATATCTTCGATTTTCAATTCTCTGTCAGCCAGTAGTAAAGATATAAAAAATGCGGCGGACATAATAACAGACAGTCAACATAGTGATAAAGTATTGAACGATATCTTTAAAGGGTAACTATATTTAGATAGTAAACGTTGAAAGTTGTACAAACAATATAATTTTAAGTATTTGGGTCACATTCCTGTCTTTTATTTTTAATATGATCCCATATTGATAGTTTTATTTCAAAAACCTTAGCTAACACTAAATAGAATAATAATAATATAATTCGTCTATGACTCTATTCGTTTCAGAACTAATTTTTATGCTGTTTTAAATTGACATACATACCTACATACCTACCTTTACTCCTCATTGCCATATGAGTAGACAGAGACCAAGTCCTTCCACTTGCCACGATCATTGCATATACCTCTCGCTTCTTCCAAATTCATGAAACCTATTATACAAGTACGTCGATTTAGGATACTTTTGACCTGGCCTTTAAACAGAATGTCCTGGATTTGATATAAGAACCTTTTGCCATTTCGCAATCTAATTTCCTTTCACTCTCCTTTAATTCCTTTAAGTCTACTTTATTCATTCTCCCTATGACCAACCCATCTCAGCATACGTTCCTCGATTTTGGTTACTATATCTTTTGGAACGAAGTTCCTTGTCGCGCGTTGTGAAAGGGGGCTAGACGGAAAAAATTCGTACGAAAAGTTGTCACGACACTTTTTGATCAAAGGATCTTGCCGCCGCCTTTGATGTGTGTGCGCGTGAGCGGCGGGGGGCGCCCGCGCTGTATGCTGTCTCGCGCTCTCGTGGCGCCCTCTGGTGTTTCGGTGTACAACAACAAATACTATTATTACTTAAAAAAAATAAAATTTTATTACAATTCCTTCACTAATTAATCGAAAGGAACTTCGTTCCATCCGGGTGTCCCTTGACACCTCTCAACTTTTTATATTACACTGCACTCTTATCACATTATTCTTAATTCTGTCACTGTTTCAAACTCGGCTTATACTATAAAACCGCATTAACCTATATAACGTTTTGGTAGTCTGGCGCATGAATTAGCGCAAACAGACAAAAAATATAAAACCGCATTATATCCTTTCAGTAGACCTAGAGATTAGCACATACAGACGAAAAGAAATTCTAAAATCGCCTCGTTGGTCTAGTAGCTAGGCTACGTGGTTACGGATCATAAAGGTTTTAGCCTTTTTTTTTAACGTATAAAAGGTTAGCCCTGGGTTAAATATTAAGCTTTTCTATCACCTATGAAATAGTCAGTAAATGATCATCGTTGCTAACATCTGATAATATAGGATTTACCCTAAACCCGCCGACCTGCATTGGAGCAGCTCGGTGGGGTAGCGTATACTATAATGAGAATGGACCTGCATTGGTCAGTTAAAATAGTCTGATGATGAGACGAATATCTTAGCATTCCATGGATTCACCGTGCGGGTGCCGGGTCCATCGCGTGGCTGAGAGAAAAACTCCGAACAGAGCCCGAGACTTGTGACACGGGTGTAGGTTTAAGGGTACCCTTAGTGACGGCCGTCAACACTCACCTCCTCTGTTCAAGTTATTCTCCCTGCCCAACCATATTCGGAAGGACCCTACTAGTGCAGCTTTGGACACTCGTTCCAATATGGAGCTTACTGCACTTCTAGTAAGGCCAAGGTCTTTTAGCAGGTTGTAGAGAGACTTCGCTGGTATACCCCTCGCACCCACTTCTACCGCGTATAAACTAACCACATAGCCATTTTTGGTTAGTTCATTAGTAAGGTCATAGTATTTATTCACTTTGAATACATGGTCTTTAGGGATGTTTGTTTCCCACGGCACTGTAAGCTCTACAAGTACTATACGTTTGATTTGTTTGGAAAAAAGAAATATGTCCGGTCTAGATGTCTCAATAGCTAAGTCTTCCGGGATTTTATAATGCTTTTCATACGTGTCCATTAATATAGTCCAATCAGGAGCAGAGCCCAGAATTGAATAAGGCTTGCTGGTGGAATTTGTACTTGAGCCTGCTTTAACGAATTTAGTTTGTCTTTTATTCGTCGTCAACCCTTTTTGAGCCCTAGCTACTGAAAGGCTTATAGCTTCACGTATGATTTCTAGTACTCTGTCGTGGCGGCGTGAGTAGAGACCCCTGTCCAGGAGCACCTTGCATCCTACCAATAAGTGCCTTGCAGTGCCCACTGCCTCACCACAGGTATAGCAAGATTTTTCCGAGGCTTTTCCCCATCTTACTAGGTTACTCTGATCTGGGAGAGTCAGTTGAAAGGCATTAAGATAAAATTTCAATAAGGCAGGAGACCAATCGTACAGCAAGGCGCGCCACTTCAGAGCCAGAGGGATGCAGAACTCGCCTAAGTTTAACCACTCGTTTTGCATTTCTAGGTTCATGGCATGCACTTTGTAGTTGTCGTCCTCATCTTGTTTAAGAAAAGATTTTATTATGTCTTGGTCTTCCTTTTTACGTCTTGCACCCAACCCGGTTCTATTTACCTGAGCCCCTGCCATAAATTGTTTGTAAAATTGAAGCCTAGATTCAAGTTTTCCTGCACCCTCGTCTTTAGGAAGTGATGCAACTAGTTCGTCCTGGGACTTAACTAGAATGTGCGTTCTGGTAACCCTGAGGTGTTTATAGAGTTCCGATGGCCTTTTTAGTTTTAACCCAAAATTATTGTAATCTCTGAATAGAGTTGAAGGGTCAGCCGAGAGTGCTAGACCAAACCAAGACTTCAATGTTTTTATGACATTTGCATCTAGTTTTGCCAGATGGGTTCTGCCAATATCATAAACGAGGAATGGCCAAGTCAGACGTGAAGTGAGATAGTTGTCATAGACCCACGCTTTTTTTATATTGTTAATGGGCTGTTGGTCTACCTTATTAAGGTCATTTATGAAGTTATCGACGACTACCTCAAGGGATGGTGTGCGTCCTTTGTAATCAATCTTTCTACCGAGGAACTTAAAAGGCAATGCTTCAGCAATGGTGGTTACACTTTGGCCACTAATAGAGAGACCCGGATCATAAGATGTAAATTTAGTATTTCGTCTCCCCAGACATAGACAGTGACATTTGCTTGGCTTTACCCTCAGCCCACCAGTCCATGAGCAGAACTCATCCACTACATTCAATAGCTCCTGACAATGTTTTGGGTTTCGTGTCAGTAAAGCAAGGTCATCTGCAAAAGCTAAGATGGACTCTGTATATTTATTGTTAATTTTAAACCGATAGCCCCATTTCTTTTCTTGAACAATTAATTTATCTATTAGAATATTGATGACTACATTAAAAGCTATTGGGGATAAGCAGCAACCTTGAAACAGCCCCACATTGTAATGTAAGGGTTTTGAGTAGTCATTGTTTACTGCTATGGTGAATTTCAATTTTGAATAGTAAGAAGTGATTAAATCAATAACTAGATCAGGAAAATTGTACCACCTCAAGGCGAAAGTCAATAGATCATGCTGGACAGAACCAAACGCATTTTCTAGGTCTATCCAGCAGATCGTAATTTGCCTTTCATATTTTCTAGCATCCTTGAGACTTTCGCCTAGAAGTGAATTGTGTTCCAGGCAACCAGAAATTCCGGGCAAAAACCCTTTCTGGTGATTAGGCCTGAAATACCTATTGTTTATCATGTGCTTTGTCATTTTTGTTTGCAATATGCTGAAAAATAATTTAGAAATAGTATTAGTTAGAGCTATCGGTCTAGTGTCCTTTGGATGAGTTACTTCGACTTTTTTTGGGATGAGGACAAAAATCGCTTCGCCAAATGTCGCTGGTATTTGTTGTCCTAGCCAGATCTTATTAAATATGTTTAAGAGATGTTTACGGACTGAAGCACATTTTTTGTACACAATATAGGGGATGCCATCAGGGCCTGGTGCAGATTTAGATGTTTTCTTCCTGATAGTATTGTTTATTTCCTCTATGGTGGGTGGAATACTTTGAAAGTTTGCTAGAGGATTGCTAGGCCTTAGTGTATGAGGATCTGAATATAGCCTCCCCTGTCTTGGTACCTCATATGTGCTTTTAATTTGATTGTCGAAAGTACTGAAAAAGTTTTGCTTTTTTATAAGCATGCGCTACTATAAATAAATTTAAATAACATATTTATACTAAAACTTTTACTATAAACATAATCTCTTCGTATTTGTAGTAAGCACGTAGGTACCTACCCAGAATAATGTAAGTTATCTGTGTAAATACTTAGTGACAGTTAATCAAGATATATGGGCTTAATCCTGCGGGTGGTGAGGATAAAATAATTATATTTGCGAGAGCGTAGCGTAGACCCCGAGGCCCTGACTAAGTAATTTACTCATTTATAATACCTTCCTTACAATCGGGCTATTTAATACGTAATTACGTGTATCTTGTTACGATCGTGGACTTTAGTAGAAGGCGCATTAGCGAATTTTTTCTGAAGATTTCTGTATTACTTGCAAAAATTTACCGATTCTGACGACTATAAACCGATTTTGACGGCCTCCATTCCGCAATGGTATGTGCGGTGGATTTATACGGAGGTCCTGGGTTCGATTCCCGGCGGGGCAGATTGAGATTTTCTTAATTTGTCTTGGTCTGGCTGCTGGGAGGCTTTGACCGTGACTAGTTACCGACAAAGACGTACCGCCAAGCGATTTAGCTTTCCGTTACGATGTCTTGTAGAAACCAAAAGCCAAGGTTTCTACTTTAAGGACATTACCTAAAACCCACAAACTGCTTTATTACGTTAAATGTTCCTTAAACTTGCTGGCACCGACTTCATAGATATGCTTAAGTAAATTAAAGCAACTAAATGATACAGTTATTTTTTACTTTTTAGTGCGTTTTGAGTATGTTCTATTTTTTGTTAAATTTTTTTATCATATCAGCCATTATACGTCCACTGTTGGACATAGGCCTCTTTTAAGCAACGCCAACCCTCTTACCTACTGGTCTTTATTTAGTCGATGCCAGCCATCCTCCAGAGGTATTCGTTCCATCTAGCTGGGGGAAGCCCAACACTCCGCTTTCCGAGACGTGGCCTCCACTCAAGGACCTTCCGACTCCAACAGCCATCAAAAAGATTTTTCTAACAAACGTATTAGGTAAATCTATCTTGATGTTTGAAACTAAGATTTAAAAACTATTAGGCAATTTAAAAATTGGCCTTTTTGCCTATTTACACAGACAAATTGTTATTTGCCAGCTATTAAACGCAAGGACATGCCTGTATAGCGTTTCATTTGTTTAATTTGTTTTTGCCTTTGTCCATAACCTAATGATCATGTCATCTACATACATTATATATTCTATATGTTGTAATTGCCATGAGGTTAAATATAAATATGCTATGAAATTTCTAAGTATTAATTGGAATTCACAGTAGGTAGGCACTGAACTCTAATTTATATGGTAATTTGTTGCCGGACCTACGTACTTACATAATGCCGTATAGATACTGACTTGGTACATCTCCACACAAGCGTAGATGTTCATGAGAGGTACTTACTTACGTCGGTACTTTGTTGTTCTATTTTTGGAAGACGATTTGGATGTAGTAGTGAATGACAGTTGACAGCACAAATGCATTTAGGATTGTAGCATAGCAGAAACCCACGGTTTAACCTTTACCCCATCAATAAACTGTTAACATGTTTTTACCCGACTGCGTCAGAAGGAGGGTTATGTTTTTCGAGAGTATGTATGTATGTATGTATGTATGTATGTATGTATGTATGTATGTATGTATGTCCATTTCTTCGGCACGCGCTACAGCCTAAACGGCTGAACGGCTGAACGGATTTTAACATGTGAGGTGTCGTTGAATTTGTCAAAATTGTGGTAGTGACATAGGCTATATAAATTTTCAAAATGGCGGCTGTAAATGGGGGAAAAAAGGGGGGATGTTTGTATTTTTTTCTCTTATCTTAGCAATATGGGTACCAATTGAAAGGTCGTAAAAAGACCATTTCAAAAATATAAATATCATATCATGTTTATATTACTTTTTTTTTTAAATGGCAAAAAGTGTACTAAGTGTACCGTCTCATTTCTATACCATATACTAAAACTAAAAAGTCTTAAATAAAATTATTATTATAAAAACAAAAAACCCGACTGCTTAGAAGTTATGACCCTTCACCTTCAGTTTCCGAAACGCCTTTCCGTACAGCTTTTATATTACACCCAAAGTATAATATAAAAGCAAGTAAGTAAAACCATCCTTCAAAAGAGGACTATCGATAGGTACCTATTTGTGATTACATTACAAAGTTGTGTTGTGATTAGCTTTTGCTATGTGCGGTGCGGTCAATATAATCCCCTAAAATAATTCACTATCCACCACGCTAGCCTGCCACGCAGGCAGGCTAGCGTGGTGCCCTACCTGTCCGGGCCAGATTTTTTAAGGTGCAATCAGCTGTGTATTGGTTACTATATATTCCTTGGTATAAATAACAAGGTATAATTTCTTTATGATCCTGGTCTGGTAATTTCTGGGCACCGCCAGCACCACCTATTTACGTCACTCATTTTATTCGATAGTAAAACTCGACAGTACGAGTCTCGACTTTGTCTCTATATCTCTCTATCATGTGAGATATATAGAGAGATAATGGACAAGCTCTTCTCAACTTAATTAGGTATCAATCGGAAGAATGCATTTCTAATAAGCGTGTCCAGAGAACGCTGAACGCAAATTTAAAACGTGACAGAAGGCGTTGACTTAAGCTTATAAATAACGAAGTAAGTTTTAAAAGCATCCACCGCGAAAGAGCTATTGCTGTTGTTTGTTTTGCAGTTGGTTTCTGTTACGTCCGCAAACTTGGCAGGCGACTGTTTGCGGTCAATCTATTCTCAGTAAATAGAAAGGATAGATTCTATAAAAGTCCGCAGGTTTACAGAAAAGTAGGTACCACCCGAAATGTGAACATCGCAAGTAATCGCAAAGTTGGCAACACTACGTTGTGCACCGCGTGCAACACTAACGACGCGATTAAGATACTTTTTGCGATTGTAATTTGGTCTTTTGGCACAGCAGTTACTTTAATCGGCTTTGGATTATGAATTCTCTAGGCTGGAGTCTTAGAGCTAAGAGATATCAAGGTTTTCTTTCTTTTTAAGAAACGGTTTATGATACATTAAGGCTTGTGTGCACTATGATTTCGGTTATCATAACCAACGGTTAACATAAGCTAACTATAAATTTACTATTCACGACAACCCGTACACCGGTTAAGGACGTAAACCGGGCGGTTATCTTAACCGAGTTTACGTCCTTAACCGGCGTGTAAATTTTACATTTAGCTTATGTTAACCGTCGGTTATGATAACCGAAATCTTAGTGCACACAAGCCTAAGATTTTCTTCCTATTAGGATCTTTTTAATTGCCCTTAATCCTTGTGTGCTCAAGGGCCCCAGCATAGTTTAAGACGGCCTTTCCATGAGCGTCTCGAGCTCTAAGTGCACCGTGATTTCAGCCCGACAGAAAATAAATTAATGGTATACAGCAGTTAGAAGGATGTATAAGTACAGTGTAAAGGTTTAAGTTCGTAGCCGACGCCTGATTGCCAACAATAGCTGCAAGCGGCTAGTTTGAATGTATTACTATGAAATAAGATACTACGTGACGTGCAACATGTTTCCATATAATTACCTACATAGAAATCGGTGGAGACACTGAGACACGCTCGCTGTTGTCGTGTGCGGTCGGATAGGCAACTTTAGTAGTCATTTTATTGTAAGTACTACGTACCTGCTAGGATAATTTGGAGGGAAAGAATTAGTATTAATTTATGTGCGGACGTCAACGCGTATATACAAGTAGGTACATAATAAAAGAGCAGGTGTACCTACACTGATCACATTAAATTCGCATTACTTATTATATGCACAAGTGTGGTGGAAAACAACTAAATGTTGATTTTAGATATTTACACAATTAGGTGTACCTACTTATAACTTGGTTACTCTTCGCTGAGCAGGTAGGCACAACAGCACACGTATATTCTATTACGTAGATAGCAGAACGAATTGACTAAATGTGTGGTTTATAAGTACTAAAGAATAAAGAAGGTTTAAAATTACCCACGAGGCTGGGTTCTGTTTATCTACATGTTAATATATAGTAAGCATAGTAGTTATATATGACCTTAATATTATGCTCAATGACCTCAGCAGAGTTTCTCAACAGGTGGGCCTTAAAATGAACATGAGCAAGACAAAGATCATGTGTAATGCTCATGTTCCGCTCCACCCAGTTATTGTTGAAAATTCTGCACTCGAAATTGTGGATGAATACACCTAGGGCATATGGTCCAGTTAGGTAGGTCCAATTTCGAGAAAGATGTGAACCGCCGAATCCAACTCGGCTGGGCAGCGTTCGGGAAACTGCGTGACATTTTTTCGTCCAAAATTCCTCAGTGCCTGAAGACTGCTATATCTTTGATCACTGCGTGTTGCCAGTGATGACCAATGGATACGAGACTTGGTCGCTAACTGCGGGCTTTATAAGAAGGCTCAGAGTCACTCAGCGGGCGATGGAAAGAGCAATGCTCGGAGTGTCGCTGTGTGATCGAATCAGAAATGAGGAAATCCACAGAAGAACCAAATAACCGACATAGCTCAGCGAGTCTCAGAACTGAAGTAGCAATGGGCGTGGCACGTCGTTCGAACAACTGATAGACGTTGGGGGCCGAAGGTGCTAGAATGGCGACTCCGCACCGGAAAGCGCAGTGTTGGTCGACCCCCCCACCAGGTGGACTGATGACATGAAACCGGTCGCAGGGAGCCGTTGGGCACATGCGGCTCAGGATCGTTGTGTTTGGAAGTCCCTAAAAAAGGCCTATGTCCAGCAGTGGAAGTCCTGTGGCTGATAATGATAATGATGATGGTGAACGAGGTTGATCCCAAGCGGCAGCCGCGTGATGTTTTCAGTTGCCTTGCATCAAAGCCTAGGCCTAAGACCTAAGTGATATAAAATTAAAATAGGTAGGACATAAGTAGATGGACAAAATAATTCTATGCGGTCCTACTTAATGAAAATAGCTAAGAAATAATGTAGGTGCATGCTTAATATAAGTTATTCACATTAGGTACAATACAATAATTTACTCAACAGTCTTCGAACATTGGCACATGAAGTTATTTTGTGATAGCCACAAAGCAGTGCAACAATGTTTAGAGTTTAAAATTAAATAAGTGGCAGAGGAAGTAAGGTGAAAATTAAATGCAGCTGAGGCTTAACAGCTTCGCCTTATGTTAAAAGGTAAGTACTACTGCGAACCATGTGCCACTTAACATGTGTAGTTCCCGTAGTAACATATTTTTATTGTTATAGCACAATTTTTATTTAGTTTTTTTAGTTTAACTTAGATATTTCTTATAAAATAATTTACTTATAGAACCTCCGTAAGTGTGGTAGGTACTTATCATTTATTAAGAACATTTCTAAAGCAATAGGTAATGATGCAATAGCTATAATTTGTGAACAATGAGGTATGACAGGGCAAATTGAACCGGTTTTGAAGATTAGTACGAAAAAAGGTGAACATTATCTGAGAGAGGCACTCGAGTCGAGAGAGGCGGTCGGAAATGAGCAAGGTTTTTGTCCAGGTCATTAGTCACTGTCCAGAGACGGCGACGAGGGGTTGATAGAAACTTATTACAAGTTCCTTGAATATCATACAAATAGAGCACATACATAACACTTTAAAATGTAAGTTACATAATGAATTCCGCTGACATTTACAATTGAATATAGTAGGTACAACTTTGTTTATAACTAACTAATCATCTTTTTTTGTATACCTATTATATCTATACGTATAATAAAAATATTATTTAAATTATCGTTCTTTAATAAAGTAACAACATTATTACCATTATAATCCATTATTATCTGGGTAGCTATTTTTCAATATCATCGTCGACTTGAGAAGACAAGTGTCTGTTAGCCTACAGTACGAATTAATTGGGATCTTAGTGATAAACTGCAAAATACATTTACATAGGTTGATTTTGTATTTAACAATACGAAAATCATAGACAAACTAAGTTAAGTGTTATTATTTATTTTCTCTAGCATGTATCAAAACATCGACGGCTTTTATGGTGCAATTCAAAACATTTTCCAAATCGTCCTTCACGTCGCTCATTAGTTTACTGATTCCAGTTTTCATTCTATCGAATATCAAACTCAGTCCACTAAAGAACGTCGGATCACCATGAACCTAAAATATAAAAAAAAACACTTAAAACTATAATACAATTAACTCACATATAAGAAGTTGAAGTTATTTACCAATTGCACTATCAGACACAGGATTAAAGTTATGAATAAATATTTCATATTTTTTGGTTATTATGTAAACAGATGTAATACTAAAGACTTGTTATTTAGAAGTGGTGAGCAAATATAGCGGTAAAGAATATAAAGTAAGCACGTATGGTAGCTAGTTTCGGTAATGTTTTCGTACGTTACGTTGTTTGAAGTGTCTTGTGCTAACTAAAATTATTCAGAATGAGTTGTTTTAGAGGTGAATAATAGCTAAATATTAGTCTTTTCATATGTTGATAAAGTGTTTAATCGCCTACCAGTTAAAGGTATATTTACGCTTTTATTTTTTTAAGTATCTATTTAAAGTATGCCCCGTTGGTCCAATCGTTGTATGTGGCTTTGGATTATGAAGTTTTGGATACGAGTCCAGGGCCGGGTTTTAAAATATTGACTTTTTTCTCCAAAAAAATCATAGTTAAATACAATGGCAGTTAGCAAGTAGTTAGAAAGAGTATAAATAAATAAATAAATATTATAGGACAATTACACACATCGCTATATAGCCCCAAAGTAAGCTTAGACAGCGTGTGTTATGGGTACTATGATAACTGATGAATATTTTAATATATATATATAATACATAAATACTTATAATACATAGATAAACACCCAGACACTGAAAAATATCCATGCTCATCACACAAACATTTTCCAGATGTGGGAATCGAACCCACAGCCTAGGACGCAGAAGCAGGGCCGTCGAAGTAGCATGAGTAGCCGTTTGTCCCGGGTATTATAATTAAAATGTAATGAGGGCTATTAAATCCCCGTCGTTTTGAAATAGTCGGTGTTTGGTTTTTGGATGTTATGGATTTGTTTTGTAATAATTATATGTAGTGATATTATTCTGCATAGATTAGCTACCGCCTACTGGGTGGTACTCCTCCGCTTTCCGCCAAGAACATATCTCCCCTCTCCCCCTAGAAAGTTTACTCTACATAAAATTGAAGTGAGTTCAAATAGAGGTTTAACGTTAGAAGCATATTTGGGACCCCTTTCCAAATTTATTTTATCGTTCAATAACAGACGGATACGAGAAATCAATCTAACTTCCAACTGAAATCTTTAGATAGGTAACTATATAAAGTCCGAGCATTTTACAATTTAATTACTATCAAGTTCATTTTTCGTGAGTTTATTTTTTGTAGTTAGCGTGGTTTCCGTTTCCTTGAAAAATTCGAGATAAAAAGTAGTCTATGTGTTATTCTGATATATAAGCTGTATTATTGCAAAGATTCATCAAAATCCAGAGACGAATATCTTAGCATTCCATGGATTCACCGTGCGGGTGCCGGGTCTATCGCGTGGCTGAGACAAAAACTCCGAACAGAGCCCGAGACTTGTGACAGTCTGTAGGTAGTAGGTTTAAAAGAGATCTCTTAGTGACGGTCGTCAACACTCATCTCCTCTATTCAAGTTATTCTCCATGCCCAGCCAAATTCGTAAGAACCCTACTAGAGCAGCTTTAGATACTCGTTCAAATATGGAGCTTACTGCACTTCTAGTAAGGCCAAGGTCTTTTAGAAGGCTATAGAGAGACTTCGCTGGTATACCTCTTGCACCCACTTCTACCGCGTATAAACTAACCTTATTTTTCGTATTCGTTTCGCGTGAAAGAGTAACAAGCATGCATACAAACAAACTTTCGCGTTTATAATATTAGTAAAACGTCCTGCTTTATCCTTTTCGAAGTTTACCTTAAACCAGATAAACAAATTTCACGGCATATGTTTTCATTAGCATACTTAATAAAAATAAATAAAGCCAAGTATATGATTAACGTATAGGGTTTATGAGGTTAGTTAGGCTTTGAAGAGTAAGGGTGTGTAGTGTTAGTAGCTTGCCTCTACACAAGATCTGATAACTTTTTGACAGTGGAAACGTTTTACACGAAAATCTTTTTGGTAGGATTTTATTCTAACACATCCCAACTAGATGTACCTACAGTAACGAACGTTATTAAAGTCGTAAACCTAATCCCTGGAACAAAGGCTGTTTGACTTTTTCATTTCACTGCGCGGGAGGCAGCTGTGAGCCTAAATCCTTCTAATTTGTATCTTTCAGCTTCGTTCTCACCCATTTAAGATTTCTTTATAATTATTAAATAATATAATATGGACAACAACTATTGTTTCTATTCCATAACACTCATAAAAAAATTTTTTTAACAAAAAATAGAACCGACTCAAAACGCACTAAAAATTTACTTAAGCATATCTATGAAGTAGGTGCCAGCCAAGTTTAAGGAACATTTATTTTACGTAGTAAAGCAGTTTGTGGGTTCTAGGTAACGTCCTTGAAAGTAGAAACCTTGGCTGGCACCGACGGCTTAAGTAAATTAAAGCAACTAAATGACATAGTTATTTTTTACTTTTTAGTGCGTTTTGAGTCGGTTCTATTTTTTGTTAAAAAATTTTATTTCTTACTTTTTAGTGATTTATCGCCACGTAGCGTACTCGTACTATACTTTCATAGTATATTATATGGCACTAGTAGCCAAAAAGCTACCGATACCGAGTCAAAAACCGAAATCGCTGTAAGCGTGCTTCCAAACTTTGAAGAGTTCCTTAAATTTCCCCAGGATATCATCAGCAGATCCTAACAAGCGGACAATGGGACCACCTTGGATGTATGCCCTTTCTAATAAAAAAAGAATTATCAAAATCGGACAACACTGTAAAAAGTTATGCGTGGTCATACATAAAAAAAAAATATACGTGTCGAATTGAGAACCTCCTCCGTTTTTTTTCGTCAGTTAAATATTTTATATCATTTTGTAGTTTGGTGAAGGTGAAGTTTAGTTGTGTAGTAAGATGTACTGAACTATCGAGTATAAAGTAAAAGAGCGTTTGCAAATGCATTTTTAATTAATATTTTTTATATAAATTTACTATAGAATTGATGACTTACTTTTAATGAACAAATTTCTTGGTGGCAACTGGCTCTGTTTCTTTCAACGAGAATGAGCGGTTTTTAAATACATATTACCATTTTTACTAGTTTCAAATGTCATAATTTTATGTAAAAACACCGGTATATTTGGCGAAACATAAAAAAAGGTCCATAATTAAAAAATGTTGGTTTTATTTTACTACACTTCTTTTGTTATTTAAAGTTTCATTTGTTTTACTTAAAATGAGATCACATTAAGAGCAGATTTTGCGATTAAAGGCTATTTGTGAAAAATGGTACATTTTTGAACTTTTCATGTAACCGGTAAAAGTAGAAATTAATATTGAAATAACAATTAATTAAATTAGAAAAACGGTGATTAATATCGCGTATTTCCTCTACGTGCTCTTATTAAAGTGTATTATTCCTCAACTACCGCGATTCGCAGTTCACCCACGTTGGCAGGAGCTGGAATTCTGGACTTAACTTTTGTTTTCAGCAAGTTCCAAACGTGCTCTATTGGGTTCATATCCAGTGATCTCGCCGGCCACTCCATAACAGTGATCTTCTTCTTCTTCTTCATTTCCTGGGTATTTTCTGCACTTGGCCAGTAAGTTGGCCGTTGTGCGTGAGTCCCTTGGTGTAGGCTCCCGCTGACTCACTCCAGCCAGCCGAGCTCGCTCCAGAAGCTTAGGAGCCCTCCCAGGTCGCCAATTGCCTCATGGAATGTCGCTTTGGAGCCAATGTATGTTTCACGTTGTTCCGATACCTCTCTGCAACTGAACATAACGTGTATCTGTGTCTCGTCGTGTTCAAGACAAGCCCTGCATAATGGGCTGTCGATCATACCTAGAAGTGAGAGGTGTTTGTTTAATAGACAGTGACCTGTAATCAGTCCTATGACCGTTCTGAGTTTTGCGCGGGTTAACCGTGTGAGTTTTTTGGTTAATTTTGTGTTGAGACGCGGTATTGCCTCTTTGGTGTGTTTACAGTCTGTTGTTTGTGCCCAAATCTTTGTGTGTTTTGTATTCACTGAAGGGTATAGGAACTATGGGGTTTGGTCCTATGACCTTCAGTATTGATGCACGTCGTGCAAGTTCCTCTGCCCTCTCGTTTCCGAGATTACCGTCGTGTCCTTTAACCCAGAACAAGGTTACTTTGTTTTCTTTGGAGAGTTTCCTGAGTGTGTTGTGGCAGTCAAGCAGCAGTTTAGAGGTGGTCCAGTATTTGTCTATTGCCTTGAGTGCTGCTTGGCTGTCGCTGTGTATATTGATAGTGAAATTTGTTACCTTTCTAACAGCTATAGCCATGGCCGCAGTTGTAATACCAACGCATACGCGCACGAACGGTACCAAAAACCGATATATGGGGCAAACGGAACGACATTTGCTTCTAAAACTTCTCTGATATAGCGGTCTGCAGTCAAACTCTCTCTGTCAATCACTACCAAGTCTGTGCGAGCTCCCAAACAATTATTGACGCCCGCCCAAACCATTATTGATCCACAATCGTATGGCAATTCTAGTTTTAAAAAAAATGTCTGAATATATCGTTCTTCTTTGCGTCTGTATATTCTTTGCCTGCCGTCAATTTGATTTAAGACAATTCTGCACTCATCACTAAACAATACCTTACTCCATTGGTCCGCGTTCCAAGGTCGATGTCCCTGAGCAAAAATTAACCTGTTTCTACGATGATTTACTTCGAGCCTTGGACCCTTGGCGGGCCAATTGAACCCAAACCAGCTTCTTTGAACCTTCTTCGTACCGTACGCTCACTTACGGTTACACCCTGCATTGCTTCTAACTCATGTCGGGCTTGGACGGCCGTCAAATAGGGGTTCCTACGTACACGAAGCGGAATGAAACGATCATCCCTACTCGAAGTGCGTCTTTTTCTGCCTTGTCCTGCTCTTCTCACATAAGTACCGGTCTCCCTGAACCGTTGGATACTGCGATGGATCGTTGAAACTGGTCGACGAAGATCTCTGGATATCACTCTGTAGGTTTGACCATTTCTTCGCATTTCGAGTGCCCTGGCAATCTCCGTTGAGGCTAAGTCAGGCATAATTCAGTCCTCAACTCCAGAAAGATACGCGATTAAAAAAATAAACTAACAAAAACAGTATTTCAATGTAATTTTAAGTCAAACTCAGAAGGGAGAAATACTCGAAGTTCGCTCCAGATAAGGTGTATTTGAATAAAATTAAAACAATTGCATAAAATGTGAAGTTCAGTTGTTTTCTTAATTTCAAAATATTTCTTTTTAAATTAAATGACGTATAAACCAGCCAGCAACCTTATATAAAACTGATAACAAACCTTTTTTATTTTTCGCTAAATATGCCGGCGTGTGTAGATAGTAATGTTAAACTAGTTTTCTTCATTAGATATATATTATTATAAGAAACTACTCGGTTGTACAGCAAAGGCTATGACTGTATACAAATAAATATAATTATGACTGTAAACAAATAAAAAAAAATATAATTTTATTTCTTTAATTTTTGTTCCTTCAATTTTAGTGCCCGATCTCATGGGATACACGGTAGAACGATCGGGAGGATAGTTGTTCACGTAGGTACGTTTCCCTTAATGACAATGTTTTCATTGGCCTGAATTTTAGGAAAAACGATCACTTCATTGATCTGTTTACCTGTTAAAACTTTTTCCTAAGAACTATACGCTTATTATAAACTTCTATCCAAATCGATAGTCTCTATGTTCATTGAAAAGAAATACCGTAAAAATAAAAATCTACTTAAAATATGATTTGAATTTAATTAATATCAAATACTCAGACTTGGGTTTATAATCCCACGAAGCTTTTTAAAAAACTTATAAGTTAAGAAAGTAAAGATACGGCCGTTCATAAAACAAAGGTCGTTGATAAACCAAACAAAGACTTTGGGGCTTAAAATATAATTATCTGAAATTCTTTACTGAAACATTCTAAAGCTCAGTCCTTAGTGGGCGAAAGGAAGCTCAAGTCTATCATGGTTATCATCATAATTATCAGCATATTTTACTTTCCGCTACAGGGCCAGGCTTCTTTCCTTTTAGGACAATGAACATGAAGTTTAGACCCACTACGCCGCCTCATTACGGGCTAAGGGTGATATAGATTGGACAATCCACGATGGCTCGTCGTTTTTTGTTTTTCAAACGCTTACAGTGCAAGTGTGCAATAAGTCTTTGTCAGTAGGATGGTAACTACCAATGACCAAAGCCTTACACCAGCTAGAATTGGACTAATTTGGAAAATCTATATCGGCTGTAACAAGCCAATCAAGTGACCTTTGTAGAAAAATTAAAGTCGAGTCGGTCAACCAGAAGGAATGGGCAACGGAACGATTCTTCTGGCTAAGTCACATTTAAATATGTAGTTTATCATCATACGATACGTTTTTTGACATTATAAATATAATATTGGTAAAAAAATTAAGTAGAGCATCATTCCGTTCGGTCATGACACACAGCGACACAACCTACAATAGCCCGTGTACACCGAGCCGTGGTCGACTCGAGACTGATGTTCGAAATGTACTTCCCGCACCCTTCGGTTCCCCTCGCGACAAATAGTGGGGCGAGTCTTAGTGAATTGACCAAAGTATAATGTTTTTAATTTTGTAGCGATGCATGCACTATCGGTTACTTTTACTTATTAATGATGACCGGAACCGTCAACTAAACTTGTACTCCGACGCTTGATGACGAATTTAACTGCACCAACTTTCATGGAAGAAAAAAAGCTTAATTTTTTCTTCCATGAAAGATTATTTTATAGACGTATACACAGGACTCAAACCCAGGACCAGAAACGAACCCTCATAAGCCGTAAGTATAGTATAATGGGTGTTTTTAGGAAGTAACCAGTAGCGTAACTATAACTTTTATGCACCCTGTGCGAGCGTTATAATTGTACCCTAGGGACTTGTAACTGACTGTATAAGTTATTGTTTGTATGTATGACTGCCTCAATGGTCTAAAGTTTAGTTTATCCTGGGTCGTTCAAATCGTGGAATGATTCCGAATTTTCCTATTATTTAAGAAATTTTCAGTAATGCTATGCCCAGAGACGGGAAGTAGGCGGTGTTACACTCCCATGCTTTGGAGAACATGTTAAGTAGGCGGACTCGGGGACAATCGTTTCCATCCGATAGAGATATATCACCTCTCCTACAAGGCCTAGGCTGATAATGTTTGTATGTAGGCACTAAGGTATCTACGCACTGCTCTAGTTACAGCACTAGAAGTAATTAAATAAATGTTTTCGTTATGTTATCACTTATGAAGTTATTAAATTTCATTTTTCGTTGTGTGACAAAGTAACATTACGGAAGTTCCCCACTCTGCTGTAGGGTAACATTTTCTTTAATCTTAACAGCGCTACGAGTCTAATAAAAACCGATAGTAATTTGTCGTTTACAGCGGACCGCGATAAAATTGAACGTTATCTAAGCAATAAGGCGACGCGATGGAGTCTGGGCGAACTCCTTCGGGATTATTCTTTGAATGATAGGTACGTAAGGATAAAATACACAGACAGAATATTATTTTGTCAGCGCATAAAAAAGTTACTTGAGTTGGCACTTTCTTGATATTGAAAAGGGAATTCGAGTGCTCCTGCCTTTTTTATGAATAAATTAGAAATATATTTTCTTATCTTCATTTAAAACGTTATTGGTAGAATAATAATAACCGCTAAACCTTGAAAATATATGTAACTTAAAATATCCGTTAAGAAAACTCATTTTAATACATTCAATATAATTCTTGAGATCTAGCCAACAACGGTTTAAATAAAATATGATAGTAGATAATCTAATTTAGTTCGAAGGGTGCTGCGGCCTGCATAATGCATAGATAGGGATCTTGTCTTGCTGTGAAGAAATTGATTAGGTTTTAAATTTAATTAAAAAAAAATTAAAAATTTAAATCATTACTTTAAGGTAAGTACAGATAGATTTTACTTGTAATTTAAAACAAATGATTGTTAAATGCATTTTTTACTTAATAATATATAGCTATCTTTACATTTTATATATAAACTTTAAGGGTCAAACTCCTTGGTCTTCCTTTTATGTTTTAGAGGTAAATTTATTAGTGACAAAGTACTTTCAACAGTTTTTATACAAGTTGATTGATAAGATTGTCTCAGAAATACAATTTTAAAACTTCTTATACGCTATTAAACCAAATTCAAAAAAGGAAAGGTTTCTCAGTTCATTCGTGAATTTTTTTTTCTTTGTACAGTTTATTTATACTTTCTTTTGCTCAGCGTCTTGCTTCTTTTTAAATCTGTTTTAAGGATTAGTGTCGACATCCCTATTGTTGATGTAGTCTGCCTAGAGCTAGATCTGATGTCTCAGACATAACTCATTGTTAGCCTAATCCAGAAGACGAACGACAAGCGCGACGTAAGAAGCAAAAATCTTTTACCCAACTTTTCAAAAGCTTTTCCGTGTAAGTATGATATATTACACTTAATACTTTTAAATAAAAGAGTCTCAAAGGCCAACGACTTATTAAAGCTTGTGTAAATCGAGCATAGTAAAATATTACAACTACTTAACCACAGTTACTGTAAAGCCGAAGGGTCCATAAAACGTCAAGGTTGACGTGCGATCAATTTTGATCGGGTTGCAGAAACACCAATTCATTATCGCATTATTACCGCAGTGTCGGCAACCGTTGGACAAACCCAAAGGATCACTTTGACATTAGTTTAATTAAGTTAATCTATTATCATATAATTACTGTTTTGGCAACTTACTTTAGTAGAGAACAAAGTTCGTCTTCGAAATTAACTAATTTCGTATCGGCGTTTCAGATGCTTGGAAGCCATACACTGGATTTTTTTTTATCGACTACAAGTTGGCCCTAGACTGGTATCACACCTGATGTTAAGTGATGATGCAATCTAAGATGGAAGCGGGCTAACATGTTAGGAGTGGGACGAAAATCCACACCCCTTTCGGTTTCTACACGACATCGTACCGGAACGCTAAATCGCTTGGCGGTACGTCTTTGTCGGTAGGGTGGTAACTAGCCACGGCGAAAGCCTCCCACCAGACAGACCAAGACAAATTAAGAAAAATCTCAATCTGCCCCGCCGGGAATCGAACCCAGGACCTCCGTCTTATAAATCCACCGCGCATACCACTGCGCCACGGAGGTCGTCGCTAATTTTATAGCCCTTACACTGCTTATGTTTGTTATGTGTTCTATTGTTAATTGAAGCTAGGTATCCAGTACAAGCGGATGTCCCTAACTTTGTTCGCTTGGTATTCGGGTTATTGCGAATACGTTCCTTTTTACGATAAACGCTCACTTTAATCAAGTGTCTATTATCTGTACAGATTAAAAAAATAAGTGTCTCTTTGTAATTTTAAATGAAACTACCTTTTTCAATGCATATCATTGTAAACACTACGTATAATAAATTTGACGGCCGAGTGGCGCAGTGGACAGTGACCCTGCTTCTGCGTCCTAGGCTGTGGGTTCAATTCCCACATCTAGAAAAATGTTTGTGTGATGAGCATGGATGTTTTCCAGTGTCTGGGTGTTTATCTATATATTACTAGCTGACTCGGCATACGTTGTTTTACATTAAAAAAAAATTAGATGAAAATTAGATGGTAGCCGATTCTCAGACCTGCTGAATACGCATACAAAATTTGGTAAAAATCGGTAAAGCTGTTTCGGAAGAGTACGGTAACTAACATTTTGACAGGGAAATTTTATATATCAGATAAATATTTATGTATAGTATATAAATTAAAATGTTCATTAGTTATAATAGCAACCATAACACAAGCTACCTACGAGTATGCTTACTTTGGGGCTATTATAGCGATGTGTGTAATTGTCCTATAATATTTATATTTATTTATTTATTTATAAATAAAACTAGAGGTCGCCTGCTGTTTCACTCGCGTAGTTCCCGTTCGTAAGAATCCGTTCCGTCCGTTCGTTCGTAAAAATACCCGTAAGAAGTAGTATATGTGTTTTTCTGTATTATTGTAAAGTTTCGTTATTAATTTTTATTTAATACTTTTGCATGAAAGTGTAACAAACATCCATTCATTCATACTTACAAACTATCACCTTTATAATATTATATACATTTTCGCTTATAAAAAAGGGTCAATTGCAAAATATTTTACTGTTATTAGGTGTCAATACATTATCTTCCTCGCGGACAAAGTCGCGAGCGTCTGCTAGTTAGAGTATATACGGCACTTTCTTTCTTTTCACAGCTACTATCATCAAGGGTTGCCTGTAAGATATTTCTCCAAGCAATAAGGCCGCCTTTGCAAGCATTCGTGTTTGTTATTTTCTTACTGTTAGATTGTCTTATGTATTATGTGTGCAATAAAGATTTTGTTCTTCGTCTTCTGTCTATTTGTAGCCTGTTTGTTCCTTTTAATCTCTGAAAGTTAAAAACTTTTGTAAGTACAAACTTACAAACTTGTATATGATAAAAAATGACAAAAGGTAATATGTATCACGATATTTATATGGGAACGTGCACTAAGCGAGTAAAACACAGGTGTTCGCTGGTTATAATCTTTATTTTGAACAATATCAAAACAACCGATTCGGCGGTATATAGACATATTGTCTTATACTGTAACAATATACCTAATTTCAAAATATCTAAAGTGTACAAATACTCGTTGAAATGCATGGTCTTAATATAATTATTCAGTAGAGCTTTAGTGGCCCACATTGAACATATCCACGCTACGAAGCTACGGCTGCTACGAAGCTACGAGCTACAAGATAAAAGATTGCGAATTTCAACAATTATTAAAGTCTTCGAATCGGCTTTTCTTTAATGTCATTTTCTTTATAGTAAAAATCTTAATATTCGTATGGAATAGATAACAAGTTTGTTTTTTTAATTATTGGTAGCAATGTACATTTATGTATTTATACATTTCAACTAAGTTCAATCTCTCACAGTCTATTCCAGAAATAACTACTGGGTCTCATTTCACATTTGGCCCTGAAATTGAAAAACGATCAAAGTAAATTCTCACTACAAAATTATAAGAGCATTGTCTGAGAGTTGGAGATGCGCCTTGTGACCGTGTAGGCATCAATAAAGAGTGCTTGAAGGGTCACGACTTTATCGATTTGGAAATATTTATAGATCGCTGGATGCAGTGCATCTTAGTCTAGGCTACGTTATTCCTACATTTTTATGTATTTTTAGCAGGTTGATCGTCATAAAGAATATTACCAATTTTTAATAAACCAGTTTTTCAAAGTACGAATTACGATAAAGAACAGAGTAGAGAAAATTTTGTTAGTTGTTTGTACCATCATCCAGTTAATTATTTTCCTAAGTAAATAAGGAATTCACAACGTCACTGCGAGTTGACGAAGCTTAGCGATAATTACTTCGAACCTGATCAAAATACGAAAGAGTTTAGAGTCGCGAAGGGCGCGCGGCAAATATTTGAGTGAGAGCGAGGCCGAGGGCGCGGAAACGAGGCGAGGCAAGACGAGACGAGGCACGGCGAGGCTCGGCAAGGGCGGGCGGCGCGGGCGGGAGGCGGGCCAGCGTGCCAGTCGGCATCGCGCCGCGCCCGGGTAGCTCGCCTCCGCGCCTTACGTAACAATGGCCGAGCCCGTGAGCTGATGGCCGCGCTCGTCTGGTGGCTGGCGGCCTGCTGCCTCGTGCGCGCCGTCGCCGCCGGCAACCCCGACGCCAAGCGCCTGTACGACGACCTGCTGTCCAACTACAACAAACTAGTGCGCCCCGTTGTCAACACAACCGACGTTCTTCGCGTCTGCATCAAGCTAAAGCTCAGCCAGCTCATCGATGTCGTAAGTGCGCTCCGCGAATCAGTTAATGCACTTCGTCTTCCATTGTTGCGAGCAGATGTGACTGACCTATATCGGAACTGGAGTGCATCGTGCGTGCCTTGTTCTTTGCATTCGTGCGCTGCATTTGGAATTTAAATAGACACAAATTACGAGCGACGACGACCCAGTTTTTGATCGCAGCATTACAAAACCTTGTAAAAGCTTTCGCAGCGGGAATATTCAGTCAGTGTCATCTCCGCGCTCCCGCATCTCCGCTCGCGGCGCCGCGCCGTCTCTCGCTATGTATTTTGAATCGGATTCCATAAATCTTTTGAATGGGAGATTGCGCGGTTGCCGTTTGTTAATTTTAAATTTTAACTCTGTTAGAATCGAATTTAACACTTTTCTTTTCTTTTTTATACTCCATTATTTGGTGAGAAACTTACTTATTATTTTGTGTTCTGCGAAAAAGCCATGGCAAAAAAATTGTTGTACATAATATTTTATACAGACTTTCCCATTTATGACAAAGATATTTTTAATAGGTGACTTAAGGTTCTAATCTGGCCTAAAGGTCTTGCAAATAAATGGTGTATATTTTAACCAACTGACCCAAAAATAAAGTATTAAAGAGAAAATATTTTTTGGAAAATTTAATTTCGGTATAATTAAGCACCTCGGAAATATTTCATTTAAAAAAACATAATTATAACGATAATTCGACATGAAACGAAAAAAAGCTAAAATATTTATACAAAAGATGGGTTTCGAAATAGCTTCTTATTCCCATTTAATAGCTTACTACATTAAGGAAAATAATAATGATAACTAGATAAGATGATCCCCGTTATCTTGGGAAACATCTTATTGATGTAATAAAGTAAAGGCAGAGTGTTAATGGTTCGCACCCATTAGTCGGAACTTCGATGAAATATCTTCGTCACCTAAATGTAATAACATTAAAGTAGCGAGTTACGTAAGGATAATAGTATTTTTACCATCCCTAATATTTTTTAAATACTTTTTTGGAAAATTATCTTATTGGTTCAGTCGTTAACCTGTTGGGGTACGAATCATGAGGTTCTTAGGCTTAGGTCCTGAGGTGGGATCTAAATTATTGGGTTTTTCTTTCTTCTAATAACTACTAAAATTATTTGATTGTATCGTGTCTTATAAAACACGTTAAGTCGTTGTCGTTGTCTGTCTGTGTTGCATTATAAAAATAAAATAAAATAGATAGCAAATTAAAAAAATAAAAGAAAATTTCGACAATCCTTTGATAGTCATGAAAATTCTTCCCAATAATAGAAAAACGCTGACTGATATCCTTAGATTAGCTTATCGGATCTTCGTATATAGTTAAGAATCATTTTTGTCACATCAGCTTCCAGACAAAAAACCTGCATTATATTTTGAGAATTTATTTAGAAGCTACAATGCCACATGCAGACACATCACGACGTCAAACATATAACAGCTCTCTTTTTGCGTTAGGAACATAACATATCGTTGAATAAAAAAATTCAAATTTTTGGGATGATAAATGAAGTTGTACGGTTTACAAAAACTTCGTTTTTCACGTCGTAAATTAAATTCAAAATATTAATTAAATAAAGAAAGTATATAAATTCAAAAAGAACACAAAAAGTTTATATTATTTATTTTGCAGTAATTGACAAAGAAAATCGGATATTTAAACAGATTTAAAGAGAGCTACTTTTAGCTGCACAAAGAACTGTTGCCTATGTCGGTAGACTATGTATTTAAATGAAACCAAACCAAAAAAAGAGAGCTTAAGCAAATATACCTAAGTATGCAATCTTTCGTAATATATATATTAGAGTAGTTTTATATGTAGGTACAATATAGCTCTAAGAATTCTTCAAATTATTCCATGTCATAGAAGTCGTACCATATACATAGTTTAACGTCAAGCATAGACATAGGCAAACTTTTTAAACTTAAACTTAGGCAAATTTCGAAGAGTGAGAGTTGAGACCTGAAACAGGTATATTTATTTAACATTGAACTTAGCTGCAATGCTATTTATATGTACTCGTACCTACCATTGCAAAATATTGACATAGATAAATGTTCTGATAGCAAATTCAACATCAAAAATGATTTAATCACATATTCATATCCTTACCACAAGCAAAATATCAATGGAAAGTTGATGGTTTTACCATAAATCGATGGCCATTATGCAAAACATGTGCCGAAACACTTGACCTAATATTGGTCTCTCCGCGATCCCTTTGCAATATCAATTCCTACTCTTTTTCTGATAGATCAAGCGATTAAGTAAACTGGAAAGTATTAGTAATATTTTTATTTATTGAGCGTATTGCCGTACCATTCCTGTGAGTATATAGAGGTAAAATAAAGTATATACCATATTGCATTCAGATCTGTTTAGCGGTTAACATACATAAAATACGCGTAAAGTTTTCTGAAAAATTTCTATTTTCTGCGAAATTTTCTCAATTTTGCGTTCTTTAAGCATTTAAAAACATAAAAAAGTAATGACAATAGAAAATAAAACTCAGTTAAGTCGTTCCCAATACGGATTATTTTTTTAAATAGGACTTTTTTATGCGTTTTCTTCTTTTAACTTCTGATGACAAATTACTCGTAGGGGTTTCCTGTAATGTAGAGGTGATTAAAATATGTTGACGTGGGATAGGAATGTAGTTAGTTGAATCCATAATATCAATGAAATTACGTTCAGCATTGTTCCGGAGTACTGAAATTGTAGGCATTTTTAGCGTGAGTGGCAACTAGTTGCGGCCAAGGTTAGCTCCAAACTAGACCTAGTTTAGTTTGACTAATTAATTAAAGGCAAGCTCTAATTTGATAATTATAATAAATTATCTATAACTGAGCCGTATGGTCTTACCTGCGTATATGTATATCGTATATACGCTGTGATTATATTGGGGTACAAATTAATCTATGTGCTATTCCAGATTACAATCTATTTTAATGTTGAATTTCATCTTTATGGGTTCTGGTGTTGATAATGTCGTATTCAATAATAGGGTTATCGAGTACGACAAAAATCATTATCAACAGTCTACATGAATGACCCACTAGGACAGTCCTTCCGCCCGGCAGAGGGGTTTGGAGCTTACACCGACCACGCGGCCGTTATGCGGTTTGGCGGGCTTAGGGGGATAATGTTCGACTTCGTAGCGACCATTATCAGATGTTACTAATTATAACGAGTTAACGTGCCCGCTGAGGGAGGAAATACTTACGGGTCATGGCTGCTTCCGGAAACGTCTGCGTGATATGTGCCTCAGTGAGACTGGAGAGTGTTTATGCGGGCTGGCGGAGGAGGACCTCCACCATGTCTTGTGGGAGTGCAGCGAATATGATGACTTTCGGCGCGAAATGTTGGATGGGATCGTTCACGAAGAACTGGGACCTGTGTACTACCAGGACCTCGTGAGCTCGGCGGCCAACTTCGGCAAGCTACGGGAGTTCGCTCACCATTGGCATAAGAGGCGGAGCGTCTCGGAGCGATAAACACTGTGCAGAGGTGATGTGTAGCTGCTACGGACCGCGGCGTCGCGAGCGAGTCGCGTTGTGTGACGTGCATGCCCCAGAAGGGGGAGAGTGTACATTAGGGACAAGGACGAGATGATAAAGAACTTGTAGGGAGTTAAGAAGGCGGCCCGGTGATGAAACGCGAAGAGAAGTGCGGATTCCGGGTTGCCCCCCCGAGATTGGGCCCAAATGACCGAGAGGTTGAAAGGGCCATGGGTGGTGGTGGGTTGGCCCTGGTGCCCGCTGAGGTTCGTAAATTGAATACTACCAACTTCCCAACACCGGAGCAATCCGGGTTGCAACTGATTTATTGATAGAAAGAAGCTTTTCTTTCTGTATTATATAGCCCCACCCATGTCTCGAACCCAGAATCTCATGGTCCAAAGCTACAGGAACTGACCACTGGAACAATAAGTAACAAATATTTATCCATACAAACTTTCGCATCTTTAAGGACACCTACGGTTTCACCCGCCTAGTTTTCGTTCTCGTGAGAATTTCGTTAAAACAAGCAGCCATGTTTAATTCCAATTTCTAAACTGTGTTATTATAAAGTTTCATTAAAATCCATTGAGTAGTTTTAGCGTGAAACAGTAACAAACATCCATACAAACATTCGTATTTATATGGCTGACGAACAATGAGTTTTCTTCCTGATGATATAAGCACAGTTCTTCATTATAGATTTTGCGGATATATTCGTACTTAAAACTTTTCTGATAATGAAGGCACAGTTGTACATTGCACACAAAGGGCATTGAAGCCTTTCTCTCGGAGTCGTTTACAAGATTTAGGCTGTGCGTGCGAAATGAAGATCAGTGGACTCGTTTCGACGTGATTCTGTAACGTTATTCAACGTTATTCGTATAAATGTGGGTTCATCGCAGCGTGCGTGTAAATGGCTTTATTTTTTTTCTCAAAAGTCCCGAGCTGATAATTTGCTTTATGTGATGGAGCTTGTCTAAAAAAGTACTATAGCCTTAATTATTTCTGCCGCGAAGCTGCATTATTGTGTAGGAAAAGTGTAAGCGTCTGTTTCAGTAGTACTTAATAGAGCTTTTAGTGACAGAGCTCTTTTTTATTCGCTACAAGTTGGACCTTGACTGCAATCACATCTGATGGTAAGTGATGAAGCAATCTAACATGGTAACGGGCGATCTTGTTAAGAGTAGTATGATATCTAAATCTCTTTCAGTTTTTACAAGATACGAGTATCGTAATGGGACGCTTAATCGCTTTACGGTATGTCTTTCCCGGCAGGATAGTAACTAGCCACAGCTGAAGCTGCCTATCAGCCAGATTCTTCAAGAAAATATAAATCGGTCCAGTCGGGACTCGTTCCTAGGACCTCTGTAAATCCTCCGCGCATACCGCTGCACCACGGAGGTAGTACAAAGGCTATTCCGGGAAATTCAAATTCAAAATCGTTTATTTCAAGTAGGCTTATTACAAGCATTTTGAAACGACAAATTGGACTATTTGTAGTGACTCTACCACCGGCTCGGAAGGCAGGCCCTGTTGAGAAGAGCCGGCAAAAAACTCAACAGTTGCTCTTTTTACAATATTATCAATTTCACAATATTACGAGTGTTGTTACATAAAGTTATTTATTTTACTTCCTGTGAGAAGTTGAAAGCCGATCCAATTGCCTTTGAACATCTTTGTCATTTAAAAATTCATCGATAGTATAATAACCCTGACTCAGTAAGTGAGTTTTAATACATTGTTTAAACTTATGCAATGGCAGATCTAAAACTGAATTGGGCATCTTGTTGTAGAAGAGTACACCCAATCCTACGAAAGATTTTTTTTCGGAAAATACCACCGGCATGCTTATATTTTGCCGCTAAGCAGCATTACTCTATTTTTATCTGAAGGGTGTGATTACCGATGTGTACATCGACACTTCAAATGATGTGCTCTTTGTAGGAAGTATTTGTTCATGCCCTGTGATATTTTGTTCTGTCATATGCCTGTATAGGCAATGGTTTTTACTGACCGTTAGGAGGGCAATATGTTTTCAAAATATGTTCAACGGACGCCTCGTGCGTGTTGTGTTAATTTTTAAATAATAAATAAATCTGAAAACTCCTGATCTGAATGAGTCTTGATCTTTCCCCATTAAAGTTAATCTTTAATTTATGAATGATACTAGAACGAATGAACAAACCAACATAAAAACGGACTAAAGTTCTAAAAACAGCTATTTTGTTACTAATATTGATAAAACTAGATAAATACTTTATACTTAATTTATGTTCAGATTTTGATTTATTACCATTTCATTTTAATGATACATGTATACCTTTAGGTATGTATGTACTAGCAGATATCAGATGTGGGATCATTAAAAACCTATTAGGCAGTTGGGTCTTGTGACATTACAGTTAAGAACTCGTCGCCGCTAGATGATGAATCCACTATAATTATGAACGAATATAAACTATGATCATTCTACTGATACTTTACTTCTATATCAAATATTATAAATCAATTTGTCGTACTCAATGTTCTTTAGGTCAATATACTACTTCTTCATGCAAAAGCTACTGAACGGATTTTGATGAAACTGCACAATTTAACATATCAGAATAACATATAGGCCATATTATTTTATCCCGAAATTCCCTCGGGCACGAGGCTGATGAAACTGCGGGTATCTTCTAATCATATATAGACATCGATTTCGATCTACACAAGGTTTTGTTGTGAATAATTTATTCATTTATTCATTTATTGTAGCATTCATGCACATATAAATACACATGAGGCCCTGTTAGGGCGTCGCTAACATTATTTACATTATTATTATTAATAAAGACATATATCGTTACATACATCAACACATTTATCATATTTATAAATTATCAATAACTACAATACATTAAATTAAATTATATGTTTAATATTAGGTCACTAAATATAGTAAATGTCAAGAAAAGTATAATGTCAAGTAATGTATAAAGATAATGTCATAATTAAAATTTAGTAAAGTTAGTGGGTGAATAATATCCTAGATATTTATGTTGTAAAATGAGCTTTTAATTTATGCTTATTTCTGCTGTCAAGTAGCATGGCTGTGTTTCGGTCCAAAGTAATTGTTTAATTACAATTTAATAGCACACGAAGCTTGATGGACACAGAGCGGTAGGGACGCAATTCCTTGCATGTCCTGCGAATTACTGTTCTGTTTATAAGTGATTTTCTACTTATCATTAGTTGAGGAGAAAAATGTATAATGCCTTATGTGACAGCTGTTGCAAATGCGTAAATGTATACAATTATATACAATTCTAACGTCCATTAACCCACAAATAACAATAATTCTTAATATAAGCACTTCCATAAAGTAATAGAAAGTTATGAACAAAGGGGCCCTAAAATCACGTTCCATTTGTCCCGGACAAAACAATGCCTAAATAAACTTATTGAACTACTTTAGAAAGGGACTGTTTGCTGAATAACTGTTCACATTAAAGACGGGTATTTTGTAAACAGGATCGAAATGCATCCCTTTCAATATACTTCATATTGAATTGGATGCCGATCTCCTAGGGATTAGGTATGTGAAATATATACCATAAAAATATGTACAGAATAAAGTTTTCAAGTAAGCCTGGATATTTGGGAAAATATTTTTAAAAATATCTGTAACGTGACCTATCTTTGATACAAGTATTTGAAGCAAATATATAAAATACTAGCTGACCCGGCAAACGTTGTTTTGCTTAAAAAATTAAAAAAAAATTTAGATGAAAATTAGATAGTAGCCGATTCTCAGACCTGCTGAATACGCATACAAAATTTCATCAGAATCGGTCAAGCCGTTTCGGAGGAGTATGGCAACGAAAACTGTGACACGGGAATTTTATATATTAGATACAGGGTATATTTAAAATAATTTCAAAAGATACTTTAAATATATAATCTTAATATAGACGAAAATACTAAGGTTAGAAACATAACAATATAACATTAAAATTTTAGCAAGTTAATAAAAATTTAGAAAATACATAATTTATATCCGTTTGATGTAATTACAAATTTATTTTAAAACCCGAATTATATTGTTGTCTGTAATCGAATAATAGGTAGAGTTATTCAACAGAAAAGTTTATATGCATTTTAATAATATTTTCTACGCCGACGAAGTCACAAGTATCCGCTAGTATAATTTTAAATTAAACATTATTTTGCAAATATTCGATATAATACCGTTACATTTACCACAAAGTTGAAATGGGCGCCGAAACTGCTCGCAGTAGATACGCAGTACCAGTTTCACAGTCCATTACGCCGACCGATCCAATGTTTTGCAGATCGCGCGCTGTTCAAACCTGGATACTGACTATTAAGCATGTTGGTAATTCGAGCTTAAATGCGAAACTCTTTATACAAATGGGGTGTGATTTTGAAAAATTGTTATAGCTTTATAATAATAGTGACAGTTTAATAAATTCTATGCTTCGCCATCATAAGTTTATTGATGTGTACATCATAAAATAAACATTGTTTCAGTATGTACTGTGAGTTGTGGTCCACTGTCTCTTTACTAAAAACAGTACTTTTTTTTTCTTTTTTTTTATCTACTACAAGTTGGCCCTTGACTGCACCTGATGTTTAGTGATGATGAAATCTAATATGGAAGCGGGCTAACTTGTTAGGAGTAGGACGAAATCCACACCCCTTTCGGTTTCTACACGACATCGTACCGGAACGCTAAATCGCCTTTGTCGGTAGGGTGGTGACTAGCCACGGCGAAAGCCTCCCACCAGCCAGACCAAGACAAATTAAGAAAAATCTCAATCTGCCCCGCCGGGAATCGAACTCAGGACCTCCGTCTTATGAATCCATCGCGCATACCACTGGGCTACGGACGTCGTCGTCGGCCTATATAAAGGATAGAAATTAAAAAAGGTACACGTAGATTTTTTTAACTACGCTACTAATTTTAGCATTGTTTTCATCAATAGATAAAAGTAATTCAATTGGTTACTTACTTTAATAAAGAATGTTTGGTCCTATACGATAATGTTACAAGAAAATGAGGAAGTCTTAAATATTCGGACCACTGAATCCTGGGATTTTTCAGATTTATGAAAAGTTAGCGTAATTTACAAATTCACCAGCGATAAAGATTTATTCAAAACCGCTATGCGGCAAGAAAAAGGAAATCTTATGTGTTAAAACAATTAAATTCGTACAGATTACATTAAGTTGCCAATTAATTTTCATATGAGGAATGCTAAATTGATACAATTGTACTTCAAAGTTCACACTTACAACATCTATACATCTATCTATACATATAAATAAAATTGGATTTTTTACAACATGCATAGGAATATATATACGGTACATACACCAAAATGTAACTTTTTATAATTTTTTTTGTCTGTTTGTCTGTTATAAATAATCTCTGAAACTACCAATTGGATTGCAAAAAAACCTTTTGAATATGATAGCCAGACTCATGAGGAGTAACATAGGGTAATTTGTATCCAGATATTCCTACGGGAACAGGAACTACACGGGTGAAATCGCGGACGACCTTCAAATTTAGCCTTCCATATGAACCATCTACAAATGAACTTTAAATGTAATGAAAGTTTTATAAACATACAAGTTTATATATATTTACAAGTTATTGATGCTCTTGATCAATAATTATTATAAACTTTGTTCTCTAAAGAAAACAAAGAAATGTACACTTAGCCCGTACAATGTCAAGCGTAACTTAAAATTACAATAACAGGTGACCCGTGTTGAATACCAAGAAACGGTAGGCGAGGCGATCCGCTACAATACTCATTCCGTTGATTACGTAATGGCGGTTTGGGCCCCTCCACTTTCGACTACAATGCCGGTAACGAAACGAAAAGAGTTTTGGGAAATCCATGTACATCTCGACGGAGCTAACATAGTTGGTGCATTAAAAGCTCGTCTAGCATTAAAAAAATATAGTTTGTTCATTTTATCAATATTATAAACGCGAAGGTTTGTAAGTATGGATGTTTGTTACACTTTCACGCAAAACTGAATGGATTTTCATGAAACTTTACAATAATACAGCTTATACATCAGAGTAACACAAACACTTCTTTTTAGACCTCTAGTCTAACATAACCGTGAGTTACGGACGTCGATATAATAAGTTGCCACCAATCAAAATTGAAATAGTCTAAGTAAATCTTAATTGTTATTCTCGTAAATGCTGCTGTAAGGTTTGAATTTCTTTGCCACATTCTCATTTTATAACTGCTTAAAGGTCTGTCATGACATTATTTGTACATCCTTGTTTTGGGAGATAGAAACAAAGGTTTAACATGCTGCATCCTGCAGGTGTGTGCAGCTGGTTGTGATTGTTATTTCCATTACAACCTTATTGGTCAAGTGTTTATGGAGTTATTCTACGTGGTCACTTTAGGAAGGCCATGAATTTTTAACCTTGTACTACAATTAAAATATTTATTTATAAATCCATTTTATATATACGAAGTTCGATTTTTACGAAAATAAATTTTAATTTCTCTCAGATACTGAATATACGTGTATGTTACGTGCTTGGAAACATACTATGCAACTACGAATAACTAAACTTTGTGTTACTTATAAAACATTTTTGCGAGGCCCTCGCAGGCGCGTAACACCGCCACTGTTAATCAATGTTATACATTATTTTTGCTAGCTGGAAAAATACAGCTGTAAAACTAGTGCCATTTCTCTTAAGTTGCCATCCGTACTCACTGTTCGTTGAAATTTGTAAACCTGTCATCGTTTTGATAAGGATTTCGGAACAATCTAGTTGACGTTACTATGTACAACAATGTCCACGATTTTCAATGTCTTTCAGACGTGGTTCCGAATCACGGTATTGGGAGTGTCAGATCTGATACACTCAAGCCACAATACCCATTTTATCCTTAGCAGAAATAGATAATAGTGCCTTCTCTCTTTCTTAAAGCCTTCGGGTTTCTACGGACAGAACCTTTGCGCTGGTCCGAACTCCGCTACGGACCTATTATGGAGCCTAGGCCAAATTACTCTATCAGGAAAAATTAGCATTGAATGGTAGAGAATGTCATAGTGTGCCGACCACATCTGAGTGGGAAAAGGGCAAAGATAATAAATATGATATTATAGTTTTGCTGCTTCAAATATTTACGTGTCTTTATACTGGCCCAGTAAAAATATCTACAATATGGCGGCCCGTGTCTGAGAATAATATGCGTCGTTTGTATTCATTGAAAGTGCAAAATGTAAATAACAAAACACGGGTGCTTTTTGAATACCAACATTTTGAATATCAATGCATGTTATTTAAAGTTATAATGTATTCATTCATACTTCTATCATTCATATGAGAAAGTTTTTAACGACGGACATATGAATTTGCACAGAAGATAATGCATATTACAGAATAAAGAACAATGAATTGTTTATTTAATAGTAGATAATTTAATTACTGTCTATTTTTAACCGACGAAAAAAAACGGAGGAGGTTTTCATTTCGACACGTATAATTTTTTTTTTTATGTATGACCACGTATAACTTTTTACAGTTATGTCCGATTTTGATAATTCTTTTATTATTATAAAGGGCACACTTCTAATATGGTCCCATAGTCATCGTGTTAGGATCTGATGATGATATCCTGGGAAAATTGAAGGAACTTTTTAAATTTTATAGGCACACTTGCAGCGATTTCGGTTTTTGTGTAAGTATCGGTAGCTTTTTGGCTACAAGTGCCGTATAATGGCATCGACTTCTTAGATATTTTAAGTAAATTAAAGCAACTAAATGACGCAGTTATTTATTACTTTTTAGTGCGTTTTGAGTCGGTTCTATTTTTTGTTAAAAATATTCTGCCAAAAAAACGATACTTGCGAACAAAAAATCGCAGCTAGCACTCCTAAACGAAACCATCTTGAGTTGTCAACTCTACAATGTTGTGAAATCTTTCAACAAAAATTCCAATTTAATTATCCACTATCCATGTTGTAACTTCAGATTTTTACCTATTTAATAAATATGATTATTATATAAATTGCTTTTTAATGTAATACTTCGTACTTTATACTCAAACTTGAGTACGTACGAGTTTCACCCGAGTGTGGTTCTCGTTCCCGTGGAAAATGGCCTGTGTTCTTCTGATATGTAGAGAGAGACGGATATCGTAGCATTCCATGGATTCACCGTTCAGGTTCCGGGTCCATCGCGTGGCTGAGAGAAAACCTCCGAACAGAGCCCGAGACCTGTGACACGGGTGTAGGTTTAAGGGTACCCTTAGTGACGTGCGTCAACACTCACCTCCTATGTTCAAGTTATTCTCCCTGCCCAGCCAAATTCGGAAGGACTCTACTAGAGCAGCTTTAGACACTCGTTCCAATATGGAGCTTATTGCACTTCTAGTAAGGCTAAGGTCTTTTAGCAGGTTATAAAGAGACTTCGCTATACTATTTGAAGTTTTATGAAAATCCATTCAGTAGTTTATGCGTAACAAACATCCATCCATCTATACATACGAACTATAGCATTTATCATACTAGTAAAGATAGGTTTTAAATAATTTTTTAGGAAAAAATAAAACTTTTACGCAAGAAAATAAGTACGGTGGCTTTGCAGAGGATCTTACTCGTAACAAACATGACGTGAATGTGATGCAAGTTAAGAATGTACGTAACAACTTCTGTACAACTTTAACAATACTGATGGAAGTTGTTCAGAATTGAAATTGTTCGCGTCAACAAGATTGTGACTGCGTGAGAATGTAATACAAAGTGTTGATATTACTCAGAGTTATTTCGTAATAACAGAGTGTTTGAATTACTGTGACAAAGAAAATTAAATAAAATTACTTAGGAGCTTAATCTTTATTTACATTTTTTTCTATAATTATTTATTTCGTTTATTTTATTTCATAAAACAGCACAAAATTCAACACAGGTGGTTGGTCCCTTCTATTAAGCGTAAAACTACACCTGTCCCCAGAAGTGTATAAACCATCACCGAATTATAAAATAAATTAAATCCATCATATAATTATGATATCTAATATATAAAATTTCCCTGTCACAATGTTAGTTACCATACTCCTCCGAAACGGCTTTACCGATTTTTACCAAATTTTGTATGCGTATTCAGGTCTGAGAATCGGCTACTATCTAATTTTCATATCCCTAGGTGATAAGGGTTGTCCACCCCGAACATTGTACTTTAATTTTTTGGACATTTTTTTATAATGTAACATTAAAAAATACATACAACCCTAAATTTTCCCCCCACACGACTACGATACCCCATGTAAAAAAAATGTTTCCATAAATGGCAAAACAACGTTTACCGGGTACAGCTAGTAATTGTATACTATGATGGTGTTTGTTAGGTCTCAATAAAAACAAAAATCGTTTATAAATAGGCAATTTATAAATAGCAACATGAGAACGCCTGCGGTTATGAGAAGTTCTCATTCCCGTGGGAATTTTGGGATAAAATGTGTGTTTTGTGTTATAATTATATATTACTAGCGACCCACCCCGGCTTCGCACGGGTGCAATGCGGGTACCGGCGGCGGCACACGCACGCCCCTCGCGCTATATATTGAATGCACAAAGTGTTTAAGATACTTAATTGGATAAGGATGAATGCAGTATTGCTCAAAATTGCTTTGTAGCCATTAGCCATTGGTTGAAAGTAAAAGATAATAAATGGTTATTGTTGGTTATCCCTAAGAGATAGACATCCCTAAGAGATAGAGATAGAGATAGACATATCATCGCGGACTTTTTTGTTGACCTTTTTAAGATGTGCAATACTGTAGTACATTATTTTGATATATCTCATAGGGTTTACCCAGCGTTTGCAATGTAAGCGCAAAAATGCGTTATTTTGCGACATCACATCAGAAACCTCTAAAATTATCATTGTTTCTCTATTACATTGTGCATGTATTATACACATAAACCTTCCTGTTGAATCACTCTATTTGATAAAAAAACCGCATGAAAATCGGTTGCGTAGTTTTAAAGATTTAAGCATACATAAGGACAGACAGAAGAAAGCGATGTTTTATACTATGTAATGATTATTATATATTATTGTAAAGTTTCATCAAAATCTATCCAGTAGTTTTCGCGCGAACGAGTAACAAACATCTATTCATCCATCCACATACAAACTTTCGCAAAATTTCTCAATTGAGGCCTTAAAATGATTTTTAAGTGAGTCTTGGACATCTCAAATGCGTTAAGTTTTAAAAGCGCTTTAAGTTTTAATGTATCATATCGACAATTTGCGTAAAATCGGAAAAGTTAAATGATGAATGAGCTAAATGAACACCAGTTGCAAACAAGTTTCCGCGATTGTGTGATTTGTGACCGACATCAACATGAAATATTATGGATCGGACGCTGAAAGTCATGAAAATCATTTATGAACCCATTTTATCGTGCTCGATTTCTTATTTATTCATTTTTCAACGCAACTGAAAAATGAGAGGTGTTATAGGTTTGTGTCTGTGTGTCTATTTGGGGCAGCTTTCTACAAGTTAGGCCCTGATTGCGATCATACCTGATGGTGATGCAATCTAAGATGGCAGCGGGCTAGCTTGTTAGGAGTGGGATGAAATCCACACCCCTTGCAGTTTCAAACGACATAGTATCGGAACGCTAAATCACTTGGCGGTATATCTTTATCGACGGGGTGGTAACTAAACACGGCCGAAGCCTTTCAATAGCAAGATCCAATTAAGAAAACCTTAGTCGGTCCTGGGGGGAATCGAACCCAGGACCTCAGGAGGAGGAGTCTTATAAATCTATCGCACATACCGCTGCGCCACTGAAGTCGCCAACACAAAAAAGTTGCATATACTTAGATTCGTATCCATATTCTACTTATTTTCCTGAGATTCCCACAGGATATATATGTTCGAATGAAACCTCCTAGCACTGCTAGTTTATTTATATGATAAAATTTCAATTCGCAACGAGCCAATGGAAAAGCTTAGAAATCGATGCAACGACCGTAAAAACTATTAAGCTTTCGATATCTTGGCTCAGTTTTTAATCGACTTTAAAAGAAGATTCCAATTCGAAGCGATTGTTTATTTTCATTTAGCTCCAAGCTGTTGTTTAGATATACCTATAGATATCGATTTCTTGAAGGGTATTGCCCGATTAGAGATCGTCTTCCATTTGCTCGTGAAATCTCACGAACAGTTCTTCGGCATTTCGCTAAAGTTTGTGTTAGGAGACGGAACTGTCACTAAAAGGATTTTAATGGAATTTAACAGTAGGTATGTCTGCTAATTCATCAAAACATTATATTAAATAACTTTGTTACTTTTTTACATTGAAAAGGAATTAATAGTAAGTAACTTGCACTAATTTGAAGATAAACGGATTTCAAAAGTCACAAAAAGGAAAATCTATACAACTGAAGTAGTGTAATCATCCCTTCTAGAAATATTTATTACGATATGTTTCGTATGCTTGAGTAGGTAGTAAATATTAATACTTTGGTGCCACGTTAAGAAAGGAAAAAAGTGCCACTCTTACCAAGTTGTTAACGAAAAGTGTCTTTATTTAACACGTTCGCTGCGGCAAGAATTTTTGCATACTTTCCGTTCCTGCGGCACGAGGTATAATCGGCCCGTACCGTGACCAGACGTTAGGGCGACACGCGGTCTATTAGACCCCACCTCCTTTTACAGACTAAAATCCATTTTCTGGCGCGAAATCAAAGATAAATGAGAATTTTGGTCCTTATTGATATAGACAGTGAATTGATGAACCCTAATCCACCGTCGCCCCGGGATCTGATGGCTAGTTTAGGAATTATTAGCAAAACAAAATATGGGATCTTATACACCTCGTAACGCACTGAAATAGGGCAAATTTTCGCTGAGATTAGTGATGGGAAAAATAATATCGACGTTTTTAAACTGTCTTAACTACGCAACGACTTGACCGATTTTGATCAATTATATCTCATTAGATCGTTTCAAGGGCAAAACCTGGTAAAACAACACAAAGCTATCAAAGGATACATTTTTTTTTTAATAATCTAAATTGTGCTTGAAGGCGCCATACAGAAAAAAAAACCGGCCAAGTGCAGCATTCCATTCTATACCATTAAGAGGCACCTATTACAGACTTATTATTGGAAAATAATGGATCACGGTTTATGCATAAGGTTTATCTATCTATTTGTATATGAAAATCTTAATGCGGTTTACAGAATAGAAAAAAAAGGCAACCAGAAGTAGAAAAGAAACTGTCCTATTTATTCTGCCTCGGGCTCTGTTTCTGAGTTTTTTAAAATTAACTTCTTCCGACATCGTTTAGACATGTTCGGCGCTGTAAAAGGCCGTGCTCTCCAATCGACGTGATGCACAACACTGGTCGCGGGTAGCTCGCGTTGGGTGCGGTACGAGGTCAGGGGGGATATGGGACGTTTTAGCCTCGTTCCGCACTGCATTAAAATTATGTTAATTCAGTGCGGCACGAGGCCTAAGACATCCGGTACCAAGGTAGGTACACCACCGAGAACGGAACCATTAGAGCATCTCAAATATATATTTATCTCTTTCCTACACTGGACCAAACCAAAGCTATGCCATTCGCACGACAGAGAAACTCACGTTTTTCCTTGCCGCACCACAGGGAAGTTGCATCAGGGGTGATTTAGGCCTCGCTTCGCAGTGAACGTGTTAAACTATACATGGAACAGCATTATATTGGGATCGTGATGCATCGACAGCGATGTAACTAATGTAACAACGATTAAATTAATGATACGTTTCAAACAACATAGAAAGTTAAATAAATGGTACAGTGAATATTTCTGTTCTCTTCCTGATGCAATGCGATCAGTTGCTTTCCTTTGTATCACAGAAGTCGAGATAAATTCAATTTTCTTAGAGTAGAATAGAACGCGGGATTATATATAGGTTTTAGATATCTTATAGAGATTCTGAATTCAATACGACAACAATGTTTGCCTGATATTGTTTACTTTTTAATTTTATAGTAATAATTGACGGACCGAACAAGTAGTCTACCTGATTATAAGTTAAAACCGTCGTATAAAACAGAATAACAAACACTTTGCAGAGCGTCACCTCCTACAAAGTGATACACATTTTTTTATTGTAGGGGGGATAAATCCGAATGGACATGGTCATCCTTGTTGGATAGTGCCGGGGAAAACCTTCCTAACTTCAAAGTGCTGATATTCCTACCTTGTGGCGTATCACCTGCACCAGTAGTCTGTTTTATTCTCTTCCTTTCCTTTCATCTTCCTCCTAAATCCCCATTATACTTTCCAGATAATTTTTTAAAACTTCCGAGTTCCTTAAACATTCCAACATTATACCAATCAAGTTTTATACAGCAATTCCGTATCCTACTTCCTTTCAAAGTGATACACTATCCATAGGTCCATCAACTTGTGATGTAAATACTCGTATTAAGCATCATGTTTTTTTAACTACAGTAGCAACAAAGCCCTTCCGACTGAAAGTGTGATTCAGCAATCCTACTTGACTTATACAAGTTGATATTTTTGCGTACTTATCTCACAAAACAATCTTAACAGTCAGACGTAAGATGCTCCAAAAAAATATAAGCTTCACAAAAAACGTACGTACGAATTAGGGATGTTGCGAACATTCGCATCCGCATCCGCAAATGCGGAACTTCCGCATAGATTTGGACATCTGCATCTGCATCCGCATCCGCATTAAACAGTGCGGATGTTCATGCGGATGCGGATATCATGCAAGTAGTGACAAGAAAGAAATTGGGCGGCCCCGGCGATTGGTGCGTGCTGGTCGCAGCACATGACCATTGTCCACTGTCCAATGGGAACGTAGAAATTGGTGACAAGATTCATCACGTTTGTTGTGGTGCCTGATTTGTTTCTTGTAAATAAATCATTACGTGTTTGTTTGCGCTGTAGAGTACCTATTATAAAAATGGATATTTTAAATGTTGTTGTGATACTGTGGTCATTGTGTGTACCTTAATTAAAAGTTTACAAAATAAGTGTTTATGGGTGATCTAACTAAGCAGCTCTCGCGCTCTTATTTTATCTGTGATCCCAATAATTGAAATGCTTTCAAAAAAAGTTGATGACTATTTAATAAGATCACAAGAGTTTGATCCGATTCGACAGGCTGCTACGACTTTGAAAAATGAACTTTCAACAAAGTTTTCCAGCTTGGGAGAAAACAATTTATATACCATCGCCACCTACTTAGATCCTAGCTATAAGTACAAATTTTTTACACCGGTGACTGAAGACAAGATTAAAGATGATAAATACTGAGAATGACGTTTTAGGATCTCTTAATACCAATACCGAAAAAGTTATTATGTTAGATTCGTCGAGTGAAGACGAGAGTACAGAAATGCCAGAAAAAGGTACCATTGAAGCTGTACTCAAAAAGAAGTTACTTGCTTACCGCACTAAAAAAATAATAAATGTAGATGAAAATCCTCTAAATTGGTAGAGTGTTCATGAAGAGGAATTTAAGGTATTATCGCCGATAGTACAAAGATTTTTATCCTCTCCACCGGGCAGTGTTCCTAGCGAACAATTATTTAGTAGCGCGGGTTTAATTTACGAACCTCTGCGTAATCGCCTTGAATCAGAAAAGGCGGCAATACTACTGTTTATTAAGTATAATGATCCTATTTTTAATTTCACTTACTAATATAAAAACCAGTAGATGTTAAATATAAAAATAAGTACTTATATTTGATTTGATTACAATAAAAATGTTAATAATTATATATCATTATCATTGTTTTCATTCTTCATTAATAAACTTTATTTACATAATATCTTAAACATCCGCTTCCGCATCCGCATCTGCGGATGTGAGCCTTCAAAACTCCGCATCCGCATTCGCATCCGCGGATGTGAGAAAATCAGCATCCGCAACATCCCTGGTACGAATAGTTATGGAAAGATTAAATGTACTCGTGTCTGACACTTTTCGTACAATTCCGACAGTGTTTCACATTCCACATTCTTTGCGATACCTTCGCTTACCTTTCCGTGTAAAGAATTATTTGTATTCGTGTATTTTACGTAGGTAGGGCCCATTCCGGGAATAGCCCGGAGTTATTATGTTTCTCACTCGCAATTCGTACGTTAGGTTACCTTTAATTATATTGTTTCGCTGCTTCTTATATGGCTTCTTATAAATATGTATAAAGTGCTACTAAAATATGTTTTTTATTGTTACAATTTTTTTATTTTAACAGATTAGAAAATCGAAGCTCTCTTAGTACAGACTCAAAAACTTAAAAATAATTATATTTTAAAATTCCTTGCGTTCAATATTTTTGTGTAAACTGGATAAGATGAAGATGTAAAGATCCTTTGCTGTAAATATCCTAAAATATAGAACAGGTCTTGGTTTTTATTGCACTGAGACTAACTGACAATTTATGTAATGGAAAGAACTCTACCATAAAAGTTCTATTACTAAAATAATGACCGTTGAGGAACGAAATTTTTAATCTAAACTTGTAAATAGATAACTATTTCAGTTTTAAATAACAATATTACGTGTATTAAATTTTCACTCCGTCTTTGCTTAAGCCGCTTACAATATTAAACGATTAGGAAAGTATGTAATAATAAAACACAGAGGCAAAGTTAATTAGAGGCGGGCCGAGGGATTAATATTCTTTAGCGAACTTCGGTGGTTAAAGGGAAAATTGAGCTCAAAACTTTTTAACTTCCATTTTACTCATATTGAACAGTTTTAACAGGCTAATATAGCCTGTTAAAACTGTGTACGTTAATTAAATAAACCTAAGGTCAATCGAACTTCACATCTGCAATATCTAGAATTAATGGTTTTTTGTTTGTTTGACAACCTCCGTGGTGCAGTGGTATGCGCGGTGGATTTATAAGACGGAGGTCCTGGGTTCGATTCCCGGTGGAGCAGCTTGAGATTTTTCTTAATTTGTCTAGGTCTCGCTGGTACAAAGATGTACCGTTAAGCGATTTAGCGTTCCGGTACGATGTCGTGTAGAAACCGATAGGGGTTTTTCTTCATTTCATCCTACTCCTAACAAGTTAGCCCGCTTCTATCTTAGATTGCATCATCACTTAACATCAGGTGTGATAGCAGTCAAGGGCCAACTTGTAGTCGATAAAAAGAAATTATAGGTTTTTAAGCTTTGCATGTTCCTGTGCAAATAGAACAGGCGTTTTGTAATGTACGTGCTACGTATCGTAGCATCGCGGATAGTGCGGGCGCTTGCTACGAGTGTAATTTACAAATGACGCCGCGTCTATCGGACTTGAATACGGACTCTATTCAGTAAGTGTAATGCGATACCTTCGCTTACCTATCCGTGTAAAT
Organism: Mycalesis mineus; assembly: GCA_034621355.1. Taxonomy (NCBI): domain Eukaryota; kingdom Metazoa; phylum Arthropoda; class Insecta; order Lepidoptera; family Nymphalidae; genus Mycalesis; species Mycalesis mineus. Next base: position 6,447,075 of record CM067892.1, on the reverse strand, counting down.
AAACATGCATACAACAGTAATCTATCGTTTATTTATTTACATTTTTTTTAATTTTATAAGAATTGATTATAAAAAACACTATTAAAAATTTATTAAAAAATCCAGTACACCCGCTGTGAGGTTCGGCAAATGGTGGTCAGGGCTCCAGATTGAAGGACCTCATCACCGTACGCGCCGTTTCAAGAATTACCGCCTTCTGTATCCGATCCTTGATCCAACAACTAAGCGAAAGCTTCTTCAGATGTCCACATGGCGGTAATCTCATGAGCAAGGTTAATAATATAATATTTTGATACTTTTTCCTTTTCGGCTTTCGCCCGATAATCGTCATGTGGAACAGTGATATAATAAGCTAATATTATTACATGGACATACATTTAGAATACAATAACATTCAAGGCTATTAAAACAAGGCAGCAGAGAAAAGTAAGCCTGAATGAATTTTATAGACTCTAAAAAAGACTAGTAATAAAAGACAAAAACATAAGAAAAGTCATTCAAGGTCTCATTTATTTTCTTCAAGGCACTGTTAGTGTTGTGACAAGTTACATGGTTTATTAATTCTACCGTCATGAAAATCTTTAACAAATGAGATGTCCCAAAACTGCCCCAGGGTGGTTTTATATGAAAAACTCCTAGAGACCTAACGAAATAAACGAAATAAAATAGCTTTATAATTATATTTTTTAAATATACAAATAGAAATATTAGAACTAGCGGGGTTTTAAAATAAACCTAAAAAAATTATTTTTAATTCCTATTAAGTCGTAGTTGATATCGACAGTTGCATACAAAATGTATAAAGAAATGACTTTTCTTCATAACATTTTGTTTTCGGTAGTTAGGATAACACTAAGTATGATAATAAAACAATTATTTCACTTTGTGTTCGTTAAATTATCTATAACAATATTTTTTACTAAAATAACCTCTTAGTCAAGTATTTTAGTAACCCCTCTATCAAGGGCCAAATATACTGTTTATTTTTAAATTAGATAGGATTACCAACCCAAAGGTAAAAGTTTCATTGAGACGCATTAACATTTAATTTTTCCTGGGGCAAACAATGTATTTGCGGTGGGGCATCTCCTTTCTTCATATCTTTCTTGAATGCTTTAATTAGCCTGAGAGATAGAGATAGACGTGGAACTTCTAAAACTACTGAAAATTAAGTATAGCCGGTTTTAAAGTTTTATCAATAAAATATCGTCTGAGAGAGATTAAACTGTCGCAGACAGAATCTCTCCGGCTATATCTACTTTGTACTTATGTCCTACTAAAACTAACTACCAGCCCAAATTAAACTTTGCAATCGCAATTCGTAGCGTTATAACACTTAGCAAGAGTATAATGTAAGTAAATTCGAAGTGCCCTTAAAGGACCCTTTAAACTTACACCCTGCACAATTACTGAGATCTGCTTAGCGTTTTGCTAAGGTAAATTCATGGAATGTTAAGTTCTTGTTTGGTTTATGCCCCGTTGTATGATCAAGCTCATTGTTGTATGGCTTCCGTATGGGTTCAAAACTATTATAGCATCATCATCATCACCGTGATTATCAGCCGGTGGGCGTCCATTGCTGGACCTAGGCTTTTTAGGGACTTCCAAACACAACGATCCTGAGCCGCAAGTGCCAATATTAGAGCATATTCTGACCAAAATCACGTGAGTAAGGTCGTAAACATCATCATCTTCATTATCAGGCGATGAATGTCCACTGTTGGACTTCCAAACACATCTGCATCCAGCGGCTCCCTATAACCCGCTCCATGTATTCGGTCCACCTAGTGGTTGACCGATACTAACCTTTCTGGTTCAATGTTGGTCGCTTTTCCAGGACTATTGAAATTCAATGTTAATTCATAGAATAAGAATTATTAAAACTACAGGCTTGCTTATAGCTTACTATTACTCATATTTTTTTATCGACTACAAGTTAGCCCTTGACTGCTATCACACCTGATGTTAAGTGATGATGCAATCTAAGATGGAAGCGGGCTATTCTGTTAGGAGTAGGATGAAATCCACACCCCTTTCGGTTTCTACACGATATTGTACCGGAACGCTAAATCGCTTGGCGGTACGTCTTTGTCGGTAGGGTGGTAACTAGCCACGGCGAAAGCCTCCCACCAGCCTGACCAAGACAAATTAACAAAATCTCAATCTGCCCTGCCGGTAATCGAACCCAGGACCTCCGTCTTATAAATCCACCGCGCATACCACTGCGCCACGGAGGTCGTGAAAAAATATCAATGCAATGTCTGTCAACAGTTCAGGTAGAATTCAACTGAACGAATTCCGAACTCAAATTCAGGTAACTTATACTTTTTAAACAAAGTTTAGAACGGAACGGAAGTACACTTTGTAAACAAGTTCGCAAAAACCTATGTATCTACAAGTCTGTCTGTTTGTAGGCCGAGTGGCGCAGTGTCCCTGCTTCTACATCCTAGGCTGTGGGTTCGATTCCCACATCTGGAAAAATATTTGTGTGATGAGCACGGATGTTTTCCAGTATCTGGGTGTTTATCTGTATATTATAAGTATTTACGTATAATATATATAAAAATATCCATCAGTTATCATAGTACCCATAACACAAGCTACCTACGGGTACGCTTTCTTTGGCGCTATATAGCGATATGTGTAATTGTCGTCTAATATTTATTTATTTGTCTAATGACTTAACCGTCTGCAGATATATAACTAGCTTATATAACTACAGAAGCTTGAGAAGGTTTTAACAAAAAAAGAAATAGTCCGAGTATGACTTTCTTTCTGCCTGAAAAAAATTCTCTGTTGAATTTTTTCGTCGTGCCCAAAATTAAAATAACGTAGTACATACAGCTTATACTAGTTTGCCAAGCTTTCCGAGCAGCTTAACTTTGTAATTAGGGAGGTAAGCCTTTTTAAAAAGATTTGAAAAATTGCTTGGCGTAACAGCTAGTCACTCTAGCCAGTTTACTAACGACATAAAAAAGCCAGTTTAAATACATTTAAATACATTTAAATACATATAAGTCCACAACACAATGAAAGTTTGCATAATACTAACCTTATTTTCGTGTAAACGTTGCAAATGTAAATTTTGACTACGGGCAAAATACACAAACGTTTTGCGCTTTACATAATTTCCTAAAGAGTCTACTTACCTATTCGAGTACCGTTTATCTTATACTGCATACAAACTAGGATTAGAATTAAATAATATCTGAAAGTTTTCTTTACAACATTGTTTCCCAACCTTTTTCAGCCTAGAATTCCTAGGGAATCAAGCATAGGTTTCACGGACCGCTTTAATAAAATAAAAAAGAAAAAAAATCGGATTAAATATTTATTTTAGATACAAAATAGGTACTTATTGTTTATTATGAAAAATTTCAAAAAATTAATGTAATTGCATTTTTGGTTTGTACAGTGATATTCGGGTTGATGTTGCTACTAAGTTGTAATCTCAAATATCACACTCTACTTTTAATCTGTTTTTGTATGTGTTTTTTGTATATACAAGAGTAGAGAATGCCTTTTCACATTGGTATGTGGTTGAAAAAAGCAGTAAATGTTTCAGTGTTTTGTCCGATATCTCCTTATAATCTGTCTTTACATTCACCCAAAATCTTGATATAGAAGACTTTTTGAAATTGCGTTTCAATACTGCGCGCGCACTTATTTCACTCAAATCATTCATACTGTCTCGCTCTCTGCACGTTCGCGAGCACGTTCGCCGTGCTAAGCAAACGTAGCGATTACGAGACTTATTAGCATTTATGTATGGTCCAGAGATGACACCGCGGACCCCCATATATATAATCGCGGACCACAGGTTGGGAAACAATGCTTTATACTAATAACTGGAAGATAAGTCGAAAAATTATCCACATTTTAGATGTTTTGATTGGTTGATGGGTTACTAGTTTAATGTTTAATATATAATTAGTACTTAATTATTTGATTGTATATAACTTAATATGTTACTTACACCTGCAGTTTGGTCTTGATATTTACCTAAGCCCAAAAATGTTGCCTGGAAGAAATCGCTACTAAGCGATAAGGCCGCCTTTTATACCTCTGCTTCCTTCATAATATTAGTTCTGTTTGTTTTTATTTTATGTCATGTGGTGTACAAATAAGGGTATAACACGTCCGCAATCGAGCAGATTTATTACAATGTTAGTATTTATATATGTAGGTAACTAACTGTTATGAACACTCGTAAATCTATGGTAATACCGAAATTATAGGATTATGATAATTACGTCCATTTAATTACATTTGTAGGCACATTAATTAATTAATAGGAATCTATATCTCGTTGTAATGTTATCTTTAGGCAACTAATGGAGCGATTAGAGTTTTTGGGTCGCCAAAAAAAGGTGGATTTATCATTCTAAAATTCTTATAACAAGTTCATCATCATCATCATCATAACTGAACATAAGTTTTTGGTACACACCCCAGTACTTAAGTACTTCTAACTAACATCTTTTAAATCAATCAATTTAAAAAATGTTAGATACACACACCAACGATTATTACGAAATGTAGAGTACGAATTTTGTTTAGCGATGGCGGGCGGATTAGCCCGATGTAAGGCAGGCATTAATGGATATTCTTTGAGTGACAACGAAAATAAATAACAGTCACTAGTTAGTGCTCATTTAATAACCTGGCCGTAGCAGAACTCATTGCCTTCGTTTACCTTCTATACGCCCAAGACACGCCTACCACCTCATAACCTTTATCTCTCAAAATTTCCCTCCATTAAGACCACCATCAATTCCAAATTACTTTATATTGTAGAGTAATCCTGTGACATGTTTTGAGACAGTCAAGATAATAATTGTGTTCGTTTTGTTTATGCAAAGCCTTTATTAATCTGAAACGAAAACTTAATTACCATAATCAAAGAGGATATTTTAGTATAAATTATTATCTAAATCCCGCTACTCGAAATTCACTTGGAGAAATTTCTTGTCAAATAACGTATAAATCTTCCAGAGACTCAATACAGTAAGGGGAGTTTCGAACGATGATATTGCAATAAAAAATTCTACGCGATATCAATAACTTAACGCTACGCAAGCAGGAGCTTCTAATAGATTCAAATTTGATGTCCATAAATTATATAGAAAGGTATCTACTATTTATGAACGAGGGTACGAATATCTTTTAGTACTGCTAATTTGATAGCGATTTTTTTTACACGTAAGCTTGTAAGTTTTAATTTATTGTATAATTTAAACAAAACATTTTAGATCGAAAGGCACCAATCTATGAGGATTATAATCTAATATATAAAATTCTTGTGTCACAGTTTTCGTTGCCATACTCCTCCGAAACGGCTTTACCGATTTTTACCAAATTTTGTATGCGTATTCAGCAGGTCTGAGAATCGGCTACTATCTAATTTTCATCTAATTTTTTTAAAATTTTTAATGCAAAACAACGTTTGCCGGGTCAGCTAGTTAATTATATACTATCTAGAATAAAAAAACCGTTTTGTAAAAATTAAAGCTAGATCAATTAATCACCCTAGAAACCCCTTGCATGCAAAATTTCATGAAAATCGTTGGAACCGTGTTGTGTGTTTTGCTTAAACTTTTTGCACGTGTGAGATCGATCGATGGGGATTTGTACAATTAAATTACAAGTCTCAGCTTCTCTATATATCGTCTAATAAATCAATTGTGTTTCAGAATCTGAAGAACCAGATAATGACAACGAACCTGTGGGTGGAGCAGTCGTGGTATGACTACAAGCTGCGCTGGGAGCCGCGCGAGTACGGCGGCGTCCACATGCTACACGTGCCTTCCGACCACATATGGCGGCCCGATATCGTTTTATATAACAAGTGAGAGGGCAGCACGCCTACATGCTGTTAATGGTTTTATAAAACAATGCTTTCAATTAAGGCGACGGAGAAGCTTTGCGAGACTAACTTGTTGCTTTTGTTCGTCGATTCTGATATAGGTCATATTATGTATAAAATATTATAATATTCAAATACAAAACATTTTATAGCGTGGGTATGTATAGGCATTACATTTATTTGTTTATTTTTGTACGTTTCATTGGCTCAGACAATCTTCAAAGGTTTGTGCCAGTGTCGCATTGCCGCCCCGTCCCGATTGCTTTATGGCAAAACCTTAACCGAGCAAACGATACATTCATATCAAGTAAAATATTTTATCAAATCAAATCTGTTTCCAATGCAATTCGTGTTATCGACGGCTTTAGGAAAATTCAATTCATATACACAGAGCTGATGTAACAAACTCCATGTCATTTAGATACGTCATTGTGTTGCCATTTATCATGGCTATTGCATACGAAATATATTCGTTTATTATAGGATTATTGATTGATGGATTATCGTGACAACTGTCAGTGGCGAAAGTATATTGCACATTGAATGAGTCGCACGCAATCAATTTATTATTATCTAGCTGACGATGAAAATTAAGTCAACCAATATCAAAAGGTCAAAGTTCTCATATAATTTAATTTATCTTAGATTAATAAACGTTCGTTCCTCTCGACCGAGATAATTATTTAATTTTAATCATAAAAAGTATTTTGTCTTAAAAAGTGTATTAAATAACAATATCAAGAATTATGGTTATTCATGCATGCGGTTGTATGAGGTTTATTTATTACATTGAGGGGTGTAAGGGGGATGATAGTTCCAGTCGGCCTCCCCAAATGTCAACCTCACCTGCTCGCGGTGCACCCTGCAGATGGACCGACGAGGCTCTGGCGACCGACGAACGGCGGTATAACCATTCCAAATAGGCTGGACTACAAAATGAGGCCAGTGTCAGGCAGCAGTGACACTGGTTCGAATAGTCCAGCTCTGCGGTGACCAACCCGCCTGCCCAGCGTGGTCACTATAGGGCATTTCTTTTTATGGGAGAAAGTCAAAAGCAACAGCCCCTAGTCCCCGGCAGCTCCGCTATTCCTGGCTCTGGCAGCGGTCATGGTAACGGCGGGGCAAGGGGTGTCAAGAATCTCCGGCAGAGATTCCGCTGCCAACCCCGACGACTGGACCTGGCGACATTTAACGCACGCACTTTGAGGACTGACGAAAAGTTAATCGAACTGGAAGAAGTATTAAGTAAGCTGCGCTGGAGCATTATAGGATTGTCTGAAGTCCGACGAGAGGGCGAGGACTCGATAATCCTGAAATCCGGCAACTTACTATACTACCGGGAGGGCGAACATCTGTCCCAAGGTGGTGTTGGGTTCATCGTTCACAAGTCCCTCGTTAACAATGTTGTACGAGTCGAGAGTGTGTCGAGCAGGGTAGCGTTCCTTGTCCTCCGAATTACCAAACGGTATTCGTTGAAGGTTATACAGGTTTACGCACCGACCTCGGCACAACCAGACGAGGAGGTAGAGGTATTGTATGAGGATATATCAAAAGCCCTGCATGCTTCGAACTCCTACTACAATGTTGTCATGGGGGATTTCAATGCAAAGCTGGGCGAGAGAACTGGTTCAGAGTTGAGAGTGGGGCAATTTGGATATGGGCAACGGAACCTCAGGGGCCAAATGTTGGCTGACTTCATGGAGAAGGAGGGCCTCTTTATGATGAACTCCTTCTTCAAGAAGCCACCACACAGGAAATGGACCTGGTTGAGCCCCGATGGTTCCACGAGAAATGAGATTGACTTCATCTTGTCGACCAGACGGCATATATTCAACGATGTCTCTGTGATCAATAGGGTCAAAACCGGCAGTGATCACCGACTGGTAAGAAGCACGTTGAATATCAATGTTCAGCTTGAACGGTACCGACTGGTGAAGTCAACGCTCCGACCTACTCGTGCTCACATCCAAAACCCCGAAAGCTTTCAACTGGAACTTCAGAACCGTTTCGATTGCCTAGCAAATTGTGTTGACGTGGACGATCTGAATAACAGGCTAGTGGAAACTGTCCATTCGGTTGGGTCTAAGTTCTATAAGACCCACCGCGCAAAAACCAACAAGAAATTCTCTGACCAAACACTCAAGCTTATGGAAGAAAGACAAGGAATGCGATTACAGTCTTCAGGGGACGCTCTGAACTACCGTCGTATCAATAGACAGATCTCTAAGTCGCAGAAATGTGACTTGCGCCGTTACAACACCGAGCGTATCATTGATACAATAAAACACAACCGTGGCTCGAAAGTGTTCGCGAAAGAACTGTCTATTGGACGCAGTCAGTTGACGCGTTTAAAGACCGATGACGGTAATCTCATTTCTTCTAAGCCCGAGATCTTGGGTGAGGTCGAGAAGTTCTATGGACAGTTATACACTTCAACTCAAAAGCCTGTTGACAATTTGGCCAAAGACCCCAGAGCCAAATTGACCCGACACTATACCGAAGATATCCCGGACGTCAGCCTAGACGAGATTAGTATGGCTCTCGAACACCTAAAGAACAACAAGGCGCCAGGTGATGACGGAATCACAGCAGAACTCCTGAAAGCGGGTGGTAAACCGATACTTAAAGTCCTTCAGCGATTGTTCAATTCCGTCATCCACGAGGGCAAGACGCCTGAGGCGTGGCACAGGAGCGTGGTTGTTCTGTTCTTCAAAAAGGGTGACAATACCTTGCTGAAGAATTACAGACCAATCTCGCTGCTGAGTCATGTCTACAAGTTGTTCTCCAGAGTCATCACGAATCGTCTCGCTCGTAGGTTTGACGACTTCCAGCCTCCCGAACAAGCCGGTTTCCGACAAGGCTTTAGTACCATAGACCACATCCATACGCTGCGGCAGGTTATACAAAAGACCGAAGAGTATAACCGGCCACTTTGCTTGGCGTTTGTGGACTATGAGAAAGCCTTTGATTCGGTGGAAACCTGGGCTGTGTTAAGGTCATTACAGAGGTGCCGAATCGACTACCGGTACATCCAAGCGTTGCAGTGCCTGTACGAAAACGCCACCATGTCAGTCCGTATACAGGATGAGACTACGAGGCCAATCCAATTGCAGCGAGGAGTGCGACAGGGAGATGTTATCTCCCCGAAGCTATTTACCGCCGCTTTGGAAGACGTCTTTAAGCTCTTGGACTGGAACGGACTTGGCATCAACATCAATGGCGAGTACCTCACTCAACTGCGGTTTGCCGACGATGTAGTGATAATGGCAGAATCTCTAGATGACCTTAATAATATGCTCAATGACCTCAGCAGAGTTTCTCAACAGGTGGGCCTTAAAATGAACATGAGCAAGACAAAGATCATGTGTAATGCTCATGTTTCGCTCCACCCAGTTATTGTTGAAAATTCTGCACTCGAAATTGTAGACGAGTATATATACCTAGGGCATATGGTCCAGTTAGGTAGGTCCAATTTCGAGAAAGAGGTGAACCGCCGAATCCAACTCGGTTGGGCAGCGTTCGGGAAACTGCGTGACATCTTTTCGTCCAAAATTCCTCAGTGCCTGAAGACGAAGGTCTTTGAACAGTGCGTGTTGCCAGTGATGACATACGGATCCGAGACTTGGTCGCTAACTGCGGGCTTCATAAGAAGGCTCAGAGTCACTCAGCGGGCGATGGAAAGAGCTATGCTCGGAGTATCTCTGCGTGATCGAATCAGAAATGAGGAGATCCGCAGAAGAACCAAAATAACCGACATAGCTCAGCGAGTCGCAGAACTGAAGTGGCAATGGGCGGGGCACGTGGTTCGAACAGCTGATGGACGTTGGGGGCCGAAAGTGCTAGAATGGCGACCCCGCACCGGAAAGCGCAGTGTTGGTCGACCCCCCACCAGGTGGACTGATGACATCAAACGGGTCGCAGGGAGCCGCTGGGCACATGCGGCTCAGGATCGTTGTGTTTGGAAGTCCCTAAAAAAGGCCTATGTCCAACAATGGACGTCCATTGGCTGATAATGATGATGATGATGATGCATGCGGTTGCATGCATGCGGTTGCATTACGGCAAATAAAAGTTTATTAAAATGAATGTTCTCGCTTGCATTGCGTGAATTTAATGGTTTTTGAAGAACCTCGCTGACATCACATTTATGCTGTGTTCCCCGGAATGGAGGATATTTTTCAATTTAATTGTTCAAGGAAATTTTTTTATTTTTATTATAAAATTATATTATTTTTACGATAATATTAAAAACACTTTATAACAATAGAGATGAATTTTCGAGATTGAATGGTTTACATTTATAAATACATGATGACGTCATAAACTTGATAATCCCGTCCTCTTGTCATTCAATATCACACTTTGTAGGCGCCTTGCCTCTCGTTGACGTGTGACGTAATTTATTGATGGCCCCTAATTGAGTGAGCAAAAAGAGAGTGCCGAAACAGGGACACGGAATTGATTGTTTTAAACTTAAGCATAAACTTGGAACTTTTTACAACAAAGTTCTCATCAAGACAAATCAATGAGGTCAAACTCGATATTATTCTGTCGTTTTATTGCGGAGTTCTTATGACCTTCCAGATCCAGCATCAGATGAGCTCTATGTCATCATCATCATCATCATCATTAACAGCCGATGGACAGTCCTTTTATAGGGATCTCCAAACATGACGATCCTGAGTCGCCTGTGGCCAGCGGCTCCCTTTAACAAGTTTAGTGTCGTCGGTTCACCGAATAAGAGGACGATCTAGAATTATGCATGCATTATTAATTAAAGAAACAGGGACAGGTGAAACGAAATACCAGCTAGTAATGAAACAAACTTGCTTCCCCTTGTCATATGCTTAGATTTTATAAACTACGAAACGTTTTACATTTACAAATAGAGTGATTCAAGAGGAAGATTATCAATAATTCCGAGGGTGAAGTAGCGAACATCTGCTAGTATTTCCGATATGTGTTTTTTGCAACTCGCATAGCTTCTCTGTTAGCCATTTTAAATCTGTAGATTATAGCTACCGTTACCTTTAACTATTGTTTTCAGTTAAACTTTGTTCAACACACTGTTAAGTACAGGACATTTTATACATTGTGCTAACACATATGTCTTTGTTTTTAATACCCAGCTTTAGCTCTACATACAACAACATAATTTCCTCGTTTGTTTGTCGGCTATTTCATTTTGAAATAGACATCTACATGCAGGAAAGATATTTTATATTGTAGTAAATTCATGTTATACCTACAAAATTACATAGAGAAAACTCTCGTCTCATTGAGGAAGTTTAAATCATAAAATAATTGCGATTCGTCATTTCCCAATTATTTTATGATTTATCTCTACATCATTAAAATAGAATAAAAAATCCCGCACACATTAAATTAAATATAAATTAAATTATTTTACCAATTTTTGCTCATTAATTTTAGTACTTTTACCGATTTTTGAACTTGATTCATTAGCGGTGATGATCGATGGTAATAAAAAAATATACATAGCAACAAATATAAAAAAAAATAAATAAAAATCCTTAAAATATACCTAACATTAAAAACAATGCGTTTTTCTGTTTACTAACTTAAATGGAATTTCAATTCAAATAGGACAAAGAAATACTTATGCACATGAAATCAGTTGGTCTAAATTGTATGTAATATCGAGGTAATATCGCTCTTTCATATGACCAGTTATCCGTGCCTGAATGCGTTATTGATCGTAATTTAGCGCGCATTAGCGGTGTAACGAGGATTCCTATTAATATCGCTCCAAATATTTGGACATACCTATCAAAATCAACTCACATATTTGATTAAACATGGAAGATTTGCAGTGGGCAAATATTACATTTAGCGTAACATCTATACATAAATGAGTGACGTCTGATATCTTTCTTAAAATTATTTTATAAATACAGTTTAATTGACTAATTCCGTAATTGGTTTTTTCTTCAACTTTATTTTTATTTCTCAAGATTTATAATTTTTCATCAAATGAATTCTTATTCTTTTTCATTTTTCAGTCATCAAAATAATTAAATTCGTCTATTGAAGTATTAATAAATTAATGATTCATGAAAAAGTGTACTTTTAGTTAGATCTTCAAGTCATCTTTGATCATCACAAATTAATAATAACAATTTTATATTTATTTTCTACTTCAGCTTTCCATTCAGCATTTATGTTACTTTTTGCTCTCTTTTTGATAAACTCAAAGCCTGTTCAAATTGCTGGCTACGTTTGTAACACAAATGTAAGAAGGTATATACAAGCAAAGTCCACTGAGTAAACCCTACTTATTCACAGATTTTCTCTTTCATCACGGTTTCATTTCCTTTGACATAGATTTATATTCGGTCTTTTTTGTGTTGAAATTGTGAAGATAAAAGGATTCCGAGGGATATCAGAAATTGTCTTTCACGTACTAACGCGTCTGAGCTGCGGTTTGTGTAAGACATACTAATTTGTAAAACAATGGTACCTCTTATTTGTCTTATAGTATAATTTAAGCTGAATCTATTGAATATCATTACACATAAATTAATTTTTAAATGATACAACATCGTTACTCGGCTCTTTCAGCGTTTTGTATTTACCTATGAGTTAAACATATAGAAGTAAATAAAAATAATAATTTCCTAATCTACTCGTAGGTGTAAAACATACGATTAGACTACGAATGACTAGGAACCAACGAAGTTATTGTTGTGATTCAATTATAATATGTTGTCATTTATGAAACCTTTTGAATCTCTAAACAAACTGAATTGTTTGAATATGTGTAAAACGAACATCGTGTAGGTATCCACACACTGAACTCCAAGCACGGACGAACACCACGCCGCCGCCGCCGCTCACTCACACATCCGCACAAAGGCCACACATAGGACGTTGCGGCTTGTAAATGTGCATTACTATTGCAGTGCCGACGGCAACTTCGAGGTAACGTTGGCGACCAAGGCGACCATCTACCACCAAGGGCTGGTCGAATGGAAACCGCCCGCGATTTACAAGTCTTCCTGCGAAATAGACGTGGAATATTTTCCTTTCGACGAGCAAACGTGCGTTCTTAAGTTCGGTAGCTGGACTTACGACGGATTTAAGGTAATTGGACGCGCTCTCGCACCGCCCTGGCTGACCGCGTTGTTTGTCCGCAGCGCCGACGGCAACTACGAGGTGACGCTGATGACCAAGGCGACGGTGTACCACAACGGCATGGTGGTGTGGCAGCCGCCCGCCGTCTATAAGTCGTCGTGCTCGATCGACGTCGAGTTCTTTCCTTACGACGTGCAAACCTGTGTGCTTAAGTTAGGCAGCTGGACGTATGACGGCTTCAAGGTGACGCCCCGCTGTACGCCGCTTGGAGCCGAGCGCGGGCCGTAGCGTAGGGCCCGCCGCCCGGGCCGTGTCCATGCAGTAGCTTGTTGGCTCGAACGTTTTCGTCGTGTAATTAATATTGTTTTTCTAATCGTGTGGTATGTTGATACAGTTTAAGCGAATAGACTGTTCGCGACGACGCTAGCGCTAAGGCGATGAGCGCGCGCGCGAACGCCGCCCGCTCGCCGCCTCCGGTTCGCTCCTTAGCTGTGACATGTTGCAACTTACTCACGTGGTGATGTTTTTAAGTATGTGGCGTAGCAGTATGTCAGCGTGCGTGTCCACCAATGCTCCAGAATATCCACGATCGGTTCCACTTAGTTCGAACGGCCTACCTCGCTCAACACGGAAAGGTATAAAATTTTAAATGTCAGGTGATATGGGATGCAACGTCATTCATTTTATTCCTCTTCCTTACTTCCTACTAAATAAAATCATTCCACTTACTACACAAAAATATACAATTTGCGGTCGCAGTACGTAGGGAGTACGAAGTCGACACCGCCGGGCGTATTCGACTTTGCACAGGGAAAGAGATATAACGAATGTCTAAATGGTGCTGTAATCTTCCTTTTATTTTACAAATAACAATGTCGCACTCCTATTTAAAACGAAACAGTGTGGAATGGTTTTCCTTGCTCTCCCTTTAGCTGGCTCCGCTCGCGTCCAACACACTTCGAGAACACAAACAACTGACACGAATGCTTGTTGCATGCCTCCTCTGTGTTACACACTACTCACTGCATGACTCCAGCTTGGCTCCAACCAATTGCATTCCCGATCACGACGGCTGATGGCCACCAACCGATACCACGTACACAGCTTCTACACAGAATATACACGCGGACAGTTAAAGCACAACACAGCGTCTCGAATACCTTCACATCTTGGCTCGTTGTATTCGGAGCATTATTGGTCATCATATAGCATATTTTATACCTTTCCCTATTAGCGACATTAGTGGCTGTAAGAATTCGGTGTCGCTGACCATTGCATGAGCGTTATCATTACAAAATTATAACAAAAGAAAACGATACACAATTAAATTAGCGCCAACATTAGAGCGATCGCTTCGTCCAATGATACTAAAGTTTGATCAGATGATAATGAATGCGATTTCATTGGACGAAAGCGATCTTGCATGTACTCGCTACACAATCGCTTTCGCCGTATCGCAACAACGTTGTCGTTTAGTTGTGTTAGCAGTAACCGAGTGTCACATTGTGCTAGTGTTAGAGGGCGTTGTTGCGGTAGGGCGCTGGCCGAGGGACAGACACGCGGCTTCGCCCCCGACACACAGGCGACTTTAGCCGCATCGCGACACACACATTCGCGGCGGAGCCGGTGCTTCCGTTCTCCTTGTATTTTGACGAGTCACAGACATGAGACAATGTATTGCGTCGCAATGGCGAATCACACGAGATTGTAACCACCGTCAGTGAAAAGCTCAAGGTGGCCTCTGTCATTACTCGTCGAAAACCAAACGCTCGTCACGATTACTGTTTTAGGTGTTGTGTTTCGCGTTATTGTTAATTCGCATGACTCCGACTTGTTGTTACATGTGGTCTAAACATAACATTAAACTGAGGCAATACAGATACTTGACACACTTTGTGGTAAGATTGAAAGGCGTCTTAATACTCCGAGTTGTGTTACTTTTACCGATTTCAGAATGTTTCTGTTGTTGTTGTTTTCCGTACAGGTTCACATCGTGTGACAGGGGGCATGTATGATAAAACTAAAATGATAAATCAATGCAATAAAATAAATATATAATCCATATCTGATAAAATAATATAATAACTTATAAGATTTAACCGATAAAACTAGTTTACGATAGAGCAAAAACTGAGAACTATAATGCAAAAATACTAAACATTAAATAAAAGAATTACACAAAAATGTATCTCCGATTTAGAAATTTACGTCAGTTTTTGCTTTATGTAAAATTAACTATGCTGTTTATACATTTTTTAAGTAAAAGCGTAATATATATTGTTGGCAAATAGTAGGTATGTCTGTGTTGTATTATTATAATATCATTTTAATATTCTGTGTTTGGAATTTATTTCTAATCAAGGCCCTTTTTAAATTCAATAACTAGTAATGTTACAAGAAATTTAATGAACACAAAAGCAGGTAAATAAATCATTTTGTTCTTACAATTTAACTATAATTTAACTTTGCTGTGTTGTATTTTATGTCATAATTTTTAAATATTGCAACAACAATGTAATTCTGCAATACTTAATTTCAACTCAAGTTACTTTAACATTCAATCAAGTTTTAAAAATCGTGGTAATTCTTTGTCATTCCTTTAATTACTTACAACTGGGCCTTGATATAAAATCGTTAGACAATACGTTTAAATGTTGGAATGAGGCTGTGTGCACAGGTGGACCTCAGACACATGGACGAGCAAGCCGGCAGCAACGTGGTCTCCGTCGGGGTGGACCTGTCAGAGTTCTACATGTCCGTGGAGTGGGACATCTTAGAAGTGCCTGCTGTAAGGTTCGTAAAAGATCATAAAGAGACGAATATCTTAGCATTCTGTGGATTTATCGTACGGGTTCATCGCGTAGCAGAGAAAAAAACTGCGAACAGAGCCCGAGGCTTGTGACACGAGTGTAGGTTTAAAACGGATCATTTAGTGACGCGCGTCAACATTCTCTCGTCCTCTATTAATGTTATTCTTCCTGCCCTTACCATTTTTGGAAGGATCCTACAGGTTTAGATACCTGATATGGAGCTTGCTGTATTGCTAGTATGCCAAAGGTCTTTTAGCAGGTTATAGAGGGATTTTGCTGGTAGGTATATATCTCGCACCTGCTTCTACTGTGTATAAACTAACCACATAGCCATTTTTAGCTAGTTAAATCAGAATATTTTATTAACAGATATTTACAGGCACTACACATAGTAACAGAAAATTACTTTGCAACTGTGACAATCCCGCAATTTGAGTTCTCATTCCCTATACAAAAAGGGTTCAACGTGTAAAAAAAGTTTACTTTACTTCACGCGAGTTAAACAAATTTACGTGATGCCGTTACGAGTATGTTAGAGATAAGTTTAAATAGAAAATACATTTACACGTTGTACGAAAGAAAATACATACAGCGAATAAAAGTAGATTTACTTTGCGGGAGTTCGTTATTAATAGTTGATATTTTGTTTATTTTGGTTCAATTGCAAGAACAACATCTTCTTTCAGATAAAGTCTCTTGAGATTGCTACGGTTTTTGAGTGAAATGTGCGTAAAGGGGTGACGCTTGAGATTGTCGGTTTCTTACAGAAAATAGTGTGTACAAAAATCTAAAAATCAAAATCTAAGTATAATAAAATCTAAATAAGCCCGTCACAAAAATTACAGACACATAAACAATAAAATCTCCTTTAACTATCAATAGACATGAGCTTTATTTTATGAAATAGGTATAAAATTAATTTTAGATTTTAGTTCCACTGTTTAATTAACATTATGAATTATTATATGTAGTAGTCTTGTAGCAATAGTACAAAGGTAAACAACGAAATCTGAATTTAATCTTGCAAATTTAATATTTTGACGAAAGCGGAAAAAAATACTTTTCCCATTTTACGTAATGGCAGGCGAGAAATAGCTTCACAGCACAAATGAGATTAGATTTCATCTGCCGCACCCTGCAAAATGCGAAAAAAGCTGACAAGGTACCCATGCTGTCAAGACTTCATTAAAGTTTCTACATTAAATATTCTGCTTATTAAATTTTATATTTTAATAAACTACTTCTAATATTTTTGTGAAACTTACAACTTTAAACTTATGTTATCCAATGCGAATTTAAGTATCAAATGTGGCCTATGTGTTATTCTGATATGTAAGCTATATTATTATGAAGTTTCATTAAAATCCATTCAGTAGTTAGAAGAGGGTAGAAGTGGGTGCGAGAGGTATACCAGCGAAGATTTTCTATAACCTGCTAAAAGATGTTGGCCTTACTAGACGTACAGTTAGCTCCATATTGGAACGAGTATCCAAAGCTGCTCTAGTAGGGTCCCTCCGAATTTGGCTGGGCAGGAAGAATAACTTGAACAGAGGAGGTGAGTGTTGACGCGCGTCACTAAGAGATCTCTTTTAAACCTACACCCGTGTCACAAGTCTCGGGCTCGGTTCGTAGTTTTTCTCTCAGCCACACGATGGACCCGGCACCCGCATGGTGAATCTCTGTATGAATAACAAACATTATCTATTTCGTCTTTATAATATTATTAAGGATACATAGATAAAACGATCTTAAAAACTGACTGACAAATTACAAATTAAGACAAAAGTGATGAAGCTTAAGAAGAACCATAAAAATTTTCAAGTAGGTCATTTTTATGGTTCTAGCTTCGCTAACTACTACTAACTACATAACTAAAATTTTTAGGGTGCTAGGTAATCCTTTTATACACTTTTTAAAAATTAAATTTTTCATACATTTTGAACTTTATGATTTATCGATAATAAAAATATATCCAAATTATTTTTTATTATGACATACATTGCGGGCACAAAGTGTACGCCCGCGGTCTTTAAGAGACGATTTTGTTGATAAACCAGAAACCAACCAATGTATTTTGCTACAAAAATGTGCTATAATATATGAGTGTAGTGTGACTATGTGTGAAAGAAAACTTCTTTGGGTACAATTTATTAGAGTATTCATGATTCATAAAAGCTCGTAATAATCGGGTATGGCCCACTGTTATATGGACTACCTATAACATTTGCAATATAGAAGATAAAAATCTGGGGAAAGGCCTCATCTATTTCGCTTGTTTATACTCAACTTGCTACTTAGTAGAGCATCAAATACACAATGTTTGTCTCCCAATTTTATAAAATACTTATACAAAATTTGCAAGTCCTGTTGGTCCAGAGGGCCTATAGTTTGCTTCGAGGGCCTGTTTATTAATATGCCAAAATTCGTATAAATCGGTTCAATGGTTAGTCGTCATGAAAAGCTAACAAACAGACTTACTTATACTTAGTATGGATAGTTTTATAGTTATATAGTTAAGAATTATCTAGATTACGTCAGCATTTAAACAATGAAACAGCATATAAATCGATCTATGAATTTGAAATTACGATAATACAACCGTATCGAAAATTCACTACCAGGCGTGTTCAGTTAAGTAGAATATCCAAAACTGCATAGTACCTATATTTAAATTTCTAACATCCAATTACCGTACCCCTTTGAGTCGGTGTATTTACAATGATCGTATTCAGGCCTATTCGTACCTACATTCGTTTCGATTTGGTGTAAATGGGGCAATAAAGTGGCTTTCGCCGCAGCCGGTTATTGTTCATTCTGAATGGCGATACAAAAGTTCTTCAATAATATCCGCGCAAAGTCGCGAGCGGTTCAATAATTTCTTTGTTATATTTCCATCTTTAGCTTCAGTTTAAGCTGACCACTGAATGTATTTAATCTTTATAGATTTTATAAATTAGAACATTCAAAATAATCTATAGAAGGTCGGTCATATATTTTATTTGTGTAATATATATCAATTTTCAGCTGTAACAGAAATGACTTTTTTTATTTGGATAAAAGGGCATAAGGGATTTTTTATAGGTGATAATCTATGACCAGTCGTAATTTTATTTTGAAAAATACTTTTACATGTTGAGTGAAAGACCTTTATAAATTTTTTCAAAGCTGCTTGTTCTTTAATTGTACTTAAATAAGGTTTTGCATTTAATTTATATATGTATATTAAATAAATAATGATCGATTTTTGACCACGCGTGGACAAATATGATGACGAAGTTTGAGGTTTTACAGTTTAAACAAGAAATAGAACAACTACTTTTTAGAACATATAGGTACGGGGCTCTTAGTCATGAACTTCTTGCAACCCTTGTAAATCTCGGATTATAATCACGTAAGCTAAGTCATTTTTTATTTCAATATCAAGTTTAATGATGATGAAAACACTTAAATTGGCAGATAAGTGTCATGATAATGTATTAACGCGATATTGTAGAATTTATGAGGCGCCATATAAGCTAATATTTTTATGATCCACTCTACAAAATTGCCCAAGCATGCCTGTACACTTATTTACCCTTCTGATATGGGTACATCAAATTTAAGGTTCGACGTACCGTATTAAAAAGGTGTTATATTTTGTGAGTATTGTAATTAAAAGCCACTTTTGATGGGACTGATGATGTATTATTATTATTTAAATGTCTATATTTATGCGTATTGAAGTTTTAGGCATTATTTTTAAAATACTATTACATATTTTGGTTTCTTGTCGATGGATGCTAGCTAGCCACGACCGAAGCCTTTCACCAGCCAGACCTGTATCAATTTAGAAAAACTTAATCGGACGGCCGGATATCGAACCCTCCACATTGCGCCATGGAGACCGTCAAAACATGTGTTTTTGGTACAGAAACGAGAAGTTCTACACGTGCTGTGATGAGCCATACCTGGATATCACATTCAACATCACGATGCGGCGGAAGACCCTGTTCTACACCGTCAACATCATCATCCCCTGCATGGGGATCTCCTTCCTCACCGTCCTCACATTCTACTTGCCCTCAGATAGTGGCGAAAAGGTAATCTACTAACTCTTCTTATAATTAGAAATAGTAGTTAACCACCCGAATGCTCAAACTCAAATCAAATTTAACTATGTCTCGAGTGGACTTTTTCAACTGTCTTGAGTTGACTTATTTTAACAGACTTCTGTTACACATTGCCACTGTCAAAGCAAGTTGACGTACCTACATAAATGTAATTTGCGTTTGCGTTTTCGGGCGTAACTCATTTTATTAACAGGGTACGAGTTCGTAGCCAGTTACAGACGACAACAGCAGGCCCCGCGACACTACTGTTTTCGGTGTATTTGTATAATATACTCATTTCGCAAGCCCTGAAAGGTATTTCATAGAAATACATAAAATCTGCGTTGACATGTCACCTGCTTCTGCTGTCAGTAGACGGCTACAAACTCGCACTCTTAATTAGCCCAAAAGATACTAAGCCCTACCTATTGATTATTCTAAAGTAGGTACTACCTTCATCATTACCTTTGTAAAATCTATTTTAGGAATTAACAGAAATTTCTTACTACAATAAAGAGGGAAAACTAACATCGTGAGAAGTTTGTATATCGATACAAAGCATATTATTATTCGGTTATTATTTTTCGGTTGTTTTAGTACCTTTCAGATTTGTTATCAGATTATATTCGAAGAATTCTACTAAATATCATGTGAAAGTTTAGATGTTTGTTACTCAATCACGCAATGGTTGGACGGAATTAAGATGACGATGAAAATTTAAAGCTTTTGTAGTGACCAGAAACTAGTGTTGATGTGCGATTTTGAAATAATATTCCGATGTCTTCAAAATCATTCTATTCTTTCGTTAATCTTTTATCTATCGGAAAAAGCAGTCCGTGCCGAGAAAAGATGCGGCTAGAAAACTCGACACATGCTCTTTTAAGCACTTAAATATTACATATACACTTTATTTTACAATAATCATTACACTAAAAATAATTATTTTAAAAACAAAAAACCCGACTGCTTAGAAGTTATGAACTGAAAAGAGAAAAACAAGGATCACTATATCTATATAAAATTTTAAATACTTTATGGTGGTGCAAGCGGGGACAAAATACTTTATTTTGTGCGGGGAAAGAAAGATCTACCAAAACTACGGTTGTCCACGCCTGCAGCACCATAAAGTATTTAAAATTTTATATAGATATAGTGATCCTTGTTTTTCTCTTTTCAGTTCATAACTTCTAAGCAGTCAGGTTTTGTTTGTTTTTAAAATAATAATTTTATTTGAGACTTTTTTGTTTTAGTTTATGGTATTGAAATGATACGGTACACTTTTTGCCATTTTTTGTTAAAACGGCAATATAAACATGATATGATATTTATATTTTTGAAATGGTCTTTTTACGACCTTTCATTTGATACGACTTTTCTGACATGTCAATTTTTATAATTTATTTTAGACCTGGAATCAAGTTCTTTCAGTTATTACATCATCCATAGCTTAAAGACAACTAGATAGAGCCCATAGCGTGTCCAGTCGTGAGACAGCAAATCAGCCTTATTGACATGACATGTCAACATTTAAAGTACATCATAAAACGTTATGTTTTAAAATATCGTAAAATACGAAATATTACTTTATATAAGATAGTTTAGTAAACGCATAATACATGAAATTTGCTAAAAAATAACATATATAAGCTTTAAATCATCAATCAATGAAGTTTATGCCTACTTACGTAAGAAACGTAATTCCTTCGATTTTCTGTTCGCTGCGACTGTTGCAGCCGAAAATATTACAACCCACCATAGCACGATAACGCTTAAATTAATATCGTAACCGCAAAGTTATATTATTTATCAGCAAATTTAATAAAAAGCTAATAATTGCTCAGATATGTCCCTTGTCTGTCACAAACTCCACTCTTGACAAACAATAAAAACGAACACGCTGAAAGGGACAAAAAATAATCTTGTGTCACTTTCTAATAAAGGCCGAATGAAATAAGTCTGTCACGCTCTTGAACCTACAGCCGCGTTATGACTCCATCTAGTAGTCTTTAATCTATGACATCATCTGACGGTCGACAGACATTATCTTACCATAGACAATATCGTATAGTGTTGTCTATGGTTGCATAGTTTAAAATGCTAACTCTAGAAAAGCCTCAGAAAAAAATACCTACGTAATTTGTTTACTCGATGAGATGCTTAATTAATTTATTTTGATTTTAAATCCAAACTACCCACAAATCCACATTTGATCAGCGTTGTAGGCTTCTCTCCTCTCCTGTCAGAAGATAGCTCTGCAGCCATTAAAATAGGCTGCAGGCTGATAACAAAGCATAGTCGTAGATAGTAGATCTATTAGGTAGATACTCTTCAACGGGCACGTTGATGCGTTAACTGTTCAATTTGCATTTGCATCCAATCACATAGTGCACTGGTTTGAAATACAATCTTGTGATTTAACGGAGGATACTTATCAATATGCCATACGTTTAGCCGATATACTGGTTCATAAACCTTGTAACAAGTTAAAATAAAAAGGTTTTAAAATTAACTAACTTTTTCTTTGACTAGAATAACGACTTTGGTCATGTCTTTGGGACATGCCTGAATATCAGCGCTACAGTCTATACCTATAAAGCTGTAGCATTAAGCAGCAAGCGACCTATTCAACCGAATATATTACAAGTGTTGCTGTGTAAGCCTTGGCTTTACGAAATCTTATTCGTCGTGGTTTCTAAGTTTTTTGGGAAGCCAATTTAATTTAAGTTAATTTAGTATTCCTAATTAAGTTAGTAATCATTTGAATCGCGCTTCTTTTTTGTTTTTAGCTAAAAACGATATTTAATTTTTTATTTATTGCTTTCCTGTTAGATGTTTTCCTAATAATAGAAAAACACCAATAACTTAGACGCATTTACCGGATTCTTCATAGCTAAGAAGTATTTCGAGCATGTCAGCTTTAAAACAACATAAACCACACTGTAATCGGTCCATTAGTTTTTATACAACAATACCACAGATACAGACACAGATATCAGACAGACACGTCAACATCATAACAACCTTCTTTTTACATCACGATTAAAATAAGTATATTACCGACGTCATAAAACAAATCTCGTTTAGCTCTTTTTGATTGGTAGCCATAAATGGAATACTGTTTACCGTTGTAAAACCACTTGTTGATTTATTATGTTGTAAAGCTCCGTGTAATTGGAGAGACGGTAATAGAATCTGAGCTCCAACAAATCTGCATGTGATGCGTAATTTTCATAATGGAAATAATAATCATCTACTTGCTGTTTTGGGTTTATATTACGTTAAATGAAGCAATGAATAAATAAATAAATATAAATATAAATAAATAAATATTATAGGACAATTACACACATCGCTATATAGTCCCAAAGTAAGCGTAGGTAGCCTGTGTTATGGGTACTATGATAACTGATGAATATTTTTATATATACTATACATAAATACTTATAATATATAGATAAACACCCAGACACTGGAAAACATCCATGCTCATCACACAAACATTTTTCCAGATGTGGGAATCGAACCCACAGCCTAGGACGCAGAAGCAGGGTTACTACCCACTGCGCCACTCGGCCGTCAAATGTATATGGCGATAAGGCCGCCATTTGCACCAATTCTGCTTAAGGCATTTTATGTCTCTGTTCTGTTCTTTTTCTTTGTGATGTATAAAGAATAAATAAATAAATAAAAATTTTAGAAAAATTTATCGTATCGTGTTGCGTATAAATAAGACTTAATTTTTATTAAAGCGGGACGAAATATTCATGTAAAAAAAGTTATTAGAATAAATTTTCTTATCGAGCCTAACACGATTGGATTGGGTGGGTAAACCAAATAAAATTTAATAAGACACTTTTCCGGCGCTTCTTTCTATACTCTATTATTACTGCGTTATGTTTTACTGTACGAACTGCAAATTGCATAGTGCTGTAAAGTAATTTTTCGTTGGATATACATGTAAAAACGGACAATTTTGCCTTAGAAGTAGACAAATATTCTGAAAGATTGTCCAGCCTAAAATAAAACTTATGTTACACATGATATGCAAGAAAGTCACGATCGTGATGTTTAGAAGTAAAAGACAATACAATGTACATCGGTGAACGTTTATTGCCTAACATTATGAGAAATTAGTGATTACGTCACTTTTAATTTGATTATCACACTGTCACGAATTAAAGTGTAATAGTAATTTTCATTCTGGAACTAGGGAGTTAGTGATGTAACACCCCCGTGCCTCGGAGAGCACTTTAGCCGTCGGTCTCGG
This sequence comes from Mycalesis mineus, assembly GCA_034621355.1. Classification (NCBI taxonomy): domain Eukaryota; kingdom Metazoa; phylum Arthropoda; class Insecta; order Lepidoptera; family Nymphalidae; genus Mycalesis; species Mycalesis mineus. Next base: position 6,422,949 of record CM067892.1, on the reverse strand, counting down.
TCATTAACGTTTGATAGTGATCATTACAGATTCTAACATTATCACCCTAAGCTGGCGACCCGCATTGGAGCAACGTGGTAGTAATATCACCTCTTCATAGAAGGGGGGCCGGACTGTAGTAGGCCTGTAAAATAAGCTGAAAGTGATGAAAGAAAGTAATAATACTATTGCTTTGTAAATACCTAACGTGAAAAAGAAGAAAATAGTGTATGTAAAAGCATGACTCCTGCTATTAGTAATAATATCATAGATTAAAGACTACTAGATGGAGTCATAACGCGGCTGTAGGTTCAAGAGCGTGACAGACTTATTTCATTCGGCCTTTATTAGACAGTGATCCAAGATTATTTTTTGTCCCTTTCAGCGTGTTCGTTTTTATTATTTGTCAAGAGTGGAATTTGTGACAGACAAGGGACATATCTGAGCAATTATTAACTTTTTATTAAATTTGCTGATAAATAATATAACTTTGCGGTTACTATATTAATTTAAACGTTATCGTGCTATGGTGGGTTGTAATATTTTCGGCTGCAACAGTCGCAGCGAACAGAAAATCGAAGGAATTACGTTTCATACGTAAGTAGGCATAAACTTCATTGATTGATGATTTAAAGCTTAGATATGTTATTTTTTAGCAAATTTCATGTATTATGCGTTTACTAAACTATATTATATAAAGTAATATTTCGTATTTTACGATATTTTAAATCATAACGTTTTATGATGTACTTTAAATGTTGACATGTCAATAAGGCTGATTTGCTGTCTCACGAGTGGACACGCTATGGGCTCTATCTAGTAGTCTTTAATCTATGAATAATATAGTCTAACATTATGCTTAGCAACAGATAACACTAAGGAAATATTTTTATAAATGTAAGATAAGTGAGTTACAAAGAGGATAAAAATTTGTAGCTAGTTGGCTATAAACCTCTTTAGTAGCGCTGGTTTATTTCTCGAAGACAATGCTCTCAACAAATTACTAACTTTCAGTTCAGTTTCAGTTATGACGTACCTACACTCTAAGTTAACACCTTGTATTGCGCTCTACAAGTAAAGTGCGATACTGGTGTGGTACAATTATACGAAAGATGTAGCCAAGTTTGTTTTATAAATTGGATGAGAGAGGTTTTACATTATTTAAAACCGTCACCGCTATTACCAGATGTTGATGATAATGGCCGCGACGGGCGATCAATGACTTAATATCTCCGAGGGACGGAAATCTTCGATTTTTGAGTTTTGAGCTGTTACTGAGATTTAAAAAAAAACTTTGTCATTTATGCATCTGACTCGGCACTTTATCGTCAGTAGCGTCAGTAGTTGACTAAGCTACTACCAGAAGCAGCAAAAACTATCTAACAGAGATAGAATTATTTTGAAACGGTTTTTTTTTTTCACTCGTGTATGGAATGCCAAAGAGTTTTTTTATCCAGGTATCTCGTAAGTAGAGCATTGGCAACAAAAACGCGATAACGACATCATTACATATAGCCCGTGAGAAATGGCACAATTTTTTACCGTACTGTTCTCTTTTTTAAAAATTTCAAATAAATTCGGCATTTATTGCTTTCCGGGAACATAGTACGTTCAACAATTTATAACCATACTTTATCAATATCACTTAGGGATCACAAGTACATAAATATTGCAAAATTAATAACTTAACCTATCGTAGACGAATTTCTTAGTTGTTTAGGCATTTAATACATTTTTATCTGCTTTTTTTATCGACTACAAGTTGGCCCTTGACTGTTATCATACCTGATGTTAAGTGAGGATGCAATCTAAGATGGAAGCGGGCTAACTTGTTAGGAGTTAGATGAACTCCACACTCCATTCGGTTTCTACATGACATCGTACCGGAACGCTAAATCGCTTGGCGGTATGTCTTTGTCGGTGGTAACTAACCACAGCAAAAGCCACTGACAGCTTTTGACTCGAATTACACTGGTCGTTAAATTGGTTGACAACATGCTAGGACTCCCCGCAGTCGGATTAAACGACGAATGAAAATCATCGGTCAGAGTGCAGCAACACACACACGAGTCTCGAGTACATCTTAGAATGAAAATGACCCATAGTGCAGTCCGACTAATGAAAATGGTTCCCGTATAAGGATCATATGGCGTTACTAGAAATCTCCCGCACACCGCATGGAGGCTTTATCGACCAATTAAAATAAGCCATTACGTTGAAAAATGTAGCAGACAGAACTACTTCTACTTTTAATTAGTATTCATACTTTTTTACTTCGAACTTTTCCGGATAGAACTCGTCCTGGAAACGTAGTCGTAGCACGTAGTAGCACTTCAATGCTTATTTCTACAGCCAAGCCGCATTGCTGTGTTCAGATCTAAAGGACATAGTTGCCGATGTAATTACAGAAACTTGAAATTTTACTCATATACTTCAGGTTGATGGAAACAGGGCAGCACTTTGTAAGACGAAGGATGCTCTGTTTAGAAGTGTAGGTCTACCTTGCCTAAGTTAATTAGTACAAAGTTTTAATGACACCGACTTCATACATATTTTTAAATAAATAAAAATAACTAAGAAAATGCATTTGAAAGTCGGTTTTATTTTTTTATAAAAATTTTTATTTCCTTACTTTTTAATGATTTATTGATATCGATGAAGTTGGAATAAGTCACAAAAAATACCGAAGTCGCTACATGTGGATATGTATGTGTACTAATAAAATTTGAGGAGTACCCTCTATTTTTCCAAAATCTCACCATCAGATCCTGACATGATGACTATGGCACTACCATGAAAGTATACTCTACTACATGTCGACCCTTGACTGCTACCACACCTGATGTTAAGTGATGATGCAATCTAATATGGAAGCAAACTAACTGGTTAGGAGAAGGATTAAAGCCTCACCCCTTTCGGCTTCTACACGATATCGTACCGGAACGCTAAATCACTTAGCGGTCTTTGTCTTCCAATCAATAACAGAAATTTTCAGTTCAGCCGCCTTTGAGTAATCGTGTAAAAAACATACTGTCGAATTGTGAAACTCCTCCTTTTTGCAAGTCGGTTTGTTAGTTAGTCTATTAGACACTTGTATGGCCATTATATCAATCGACGTGTTTGTGTGCAGGTAACGCTGTCGATATCAATATTGATCAGTCTCCACGTGTTCTTCCTACTGGTGGTGGAGATCATCCCCCCCACCTCGCTCGTCGTGCCTCTGCTCGGAAAATATCTAATTTTTGCTATGATATTGGTATCAATAAGGTAAGAAATTTTATATTATCTATAATGAAAATATAGTTTATATTAAGAATGGATTTCTCGATACTTCCTATATAATTGAATTTACACGGATGAAACCGCTGGGCGCCGCGAGTTTATTTATAATATCATAAAGGTGATATATGATTTTTTTCACAATTAAAAGGTTTAGTTAATTTTTTTATTGTTATAAATAATTTGATTGTTTTTTATTTTTTTTTATTTTTGCAAGTTAGCCCTGCATTCCTAATGGTAACTAATGATGCAATCTAATATGAAAGCGGGCTAACTTGTTAGAAGCAAGATGAAATTCAGGCCCCTTTTGGTTTTTACACGACATCGTACCGGAACGCTAGATCGCTTGGCGGTACGTCTTTGTCGTTAGGCTGGTAACCCGCCACGGTCGAAGCCTCCCACCAGCAAATACAACATAAATATCACTTGTTGAACTTGCGCAGAAAGTAAATTGATGAAAAAGGTAAATTAAGTTAAGTTATCTTATACAAACGACATCCTTATATATATAAGTGAACTAAAACACAATTTTTATCTGGTTCAACGAGAAAGTAATAGATATTATGTATGTACTACGAAGAAGTAATAAATATTGTGGTTAGCCTATGTGGCTTCGATAACGAGGTCCTGGGTTCGATTCCTGGGTCGAGTCACGGAATAATTCTGAGCTTTCCCATTCTTCTATGAAATGTTCAGTACATTCCAAGCCCGGAGTCTGGAAATTGGTCGTGTTACACCCCCGTGCCTCGGAGAGCACGTTAAGCCGTCGGTCCCGGACACTATCATCAACATCAGATAGTGATCGTTAATAAATGAAATATTTCAAACTAAGCCCGCCAACCCGCATTGGAACAGCATGGTGGGTTGCCGCTCCATATCCCCTCTTCTATAAGGAGAGAGGCCTTGCCCTGTAGTGGGCGGTTAATAGGCTGATAATGATGATGATGATGATTATGTATGAAAGAACATGATAGAATACGTGTATAGAAACATGTCATTTCTTATATGATTTCGTGATATCGTTCAGCTGTCGTGTGACATACAATAGGAGCAAGACAATGAGATTATTACGAACTCATAACACGTTCCTCAGCAATTTCTCGCAACCGAATGTCGTGTGTATATTTAAGATTTTTGTTGGCTCTTACGACTTGTGATTCTTGACCCGAGCGTCGAGTTGACTCGCCGACATGTTCTCTCGTAACAAAGTAAATTAGATTTTGGAGAACGAATAGCAACAGTAACTTTAAATGGATACCTATATTGTTTAATTCAAATGGACTCTTTTTTTGAAGCGCGTTTATTTTATTTATTACAAACTACAATCTAAGCTAGTGGTAAATTATGATGAAATCTAAGATGGAAGCGGGCTAATGTTTGGGATGTTTGGGGCAGGATGATATCCACACCCCTCTCGGTTGGTCTTTGTTTGTAGGGTACTAGTCACGGTCACTAGCCAAAATATATGGCAATCCATTTAAGAAACTTCTTCTTTTAGGCGTTTAATAAAGTTTCACTATAGCTTTACAATATACGAAAAGCACAAAGTTCACCTTGTTCACTCGAACTCACCTGAGCCTCTCCCCCTGAGGCTACAAGCCACCCATTACCATATAAATTAGAACTCGGCATTTAAATCAGATATTTGATTGCATAACTTTATGTTCAAAGAAAATTATAATCGACGCCTTTTAGGACGGCGTTTTTTATTTTCCCTTCAGTTTTCACAATAGGTGATTTTTGTAAAAGTAATGAAAGTTAACTTATATATTTTAGGAAAAAACTTTTTTATTAATTAATGAACTTATGTTAATGAGGTTCAAACCAGATAGAACTTATACTTATTACTAACTAAGTAAAAAATGCAAGAGTATTAAGAGAAAATAGAGATTTACTAAGACTTTTTACTTACTTACTTTACTTTTTTTTTATCGACTACAAGTTGGCCCTTGGCTGCAACACACCTGATGTTAAGTGATGATGCAGTCTAAGATGGAAGCGGGCTAACTTGTTAGGACTGGGCTTAGAAACTTAATACAAACATTACACAGATAAATCTTAAAGTGGATGGATGATAAGGATGTTTGTTACTCTTTCACTCAAAAACCTACTAAATGGATTTTGATGTAACTTCACAATGATATAGCTTACATATCAGAATAACACGTTGATCACATTTTATCCCGTAATTCCTACGGGTACGAGAACTAGGCGGGTGAAAACGCGGGCATCCCCTAGTTTATGTATGAATGCAAATAAAGTATAGTGTACTTAGTACTTAACTAGATTTACAAATCTTTACATAAGTACACTCATGGTACAACGTAGCTCAAAACTGCTCACCTAACAAAGTTCAAAAGCTTAAGCCGACTACTTACCTACTGCTCTAAATTCTACACACATTAACCCAAATTTTCCACTTTACAATAGGCAGTATAATTCACTTTCAAACCGCGTTTCCCCCTTTTGTATGATTAATTAACCTATTATTATTTATTACGAAAACGTGCTTAAGTTACAAGAGGTGAAATTGTAATCAATAAATTAACACTTAAAAATATGGTTCAAGAACATGATTTTATATTAAAAGGCGAAATATTTATGCATTTCGAAGGGAAACCAGAGTAGGTTTGCCATCTGTAAATTTTGAAATTCAGGATTTGAATATAGAAATACCAGGACATTTCGGTTTTAAGACAAGACTATATATAATAAATTACCTAATTGTTATGTGCACTGAATAAACTGACAAAACGATTAGTGTCGCGAGAAATTTAAAGCAAAGGTCCTTAACATGACTCTTTCAAAACTCAAGGCCATGCTTATAAACTATCCAGGACAGCCAACTACACCCCAAAAATAGGACATGTCCTGGGAAAGCAGTACGGTTGGCAACCTTAAACTAGAGTATATCACCCATATAGAATTGAGTTTAATTGCATGATTTTATATTAATGCTTTAAAATTTAGCAACAGAGTGGTTTTCATGATGAGCTATAACTTCTTTATCACTCATTGTTGATAGTGCTATTCGGTAACTTTTGACGACCTCGGTAGTGCAGTTGCTATGCGCAGTAGATCATTTATAAATTGCATATTTTTTATTCATCCTCTTACAGCACAATCAATTTACTGGATTAACACATTCGTTTCTTTTTCGAAAACTGTTAAGTCGCAGTTGAAATTGAACATTTCCATAATTAGGTCTAATCTTCACATTTTTATCGAGTGTTAGGAAATGGAAGAAACGTAGCTTCAGAGCGAACCAGGTAAATTATGAATGTGGTCTATGAGAAAAAAAATTGGTCGTCTGTAAAGTCGGTTTACTGACGATAGTTGAACGTGAAAACGTCTTAAGAAAATACTGATGAAATGGTAGCATTTAATTGGTTATTAAAATTTTTAATTTAAGTATATTTTTATAAATATTAATTTAAATTAATAAAATAATTGATTTTGATTTTATAAATTTGTATTTTAAATTTATAATTAATATATTAATTTATAAATACATTAATTTTTAATTTAAAATTAATATATTTAATAATTATATTTAATAGACGGATGTCGAACGCTGCCGAACGCAAAGGCCGATTGTGCTTCTTTGTCGCTCGTTCCGCGCTCTCGCTTACACTTCAAGCCTTACATGGAACGCCTCAAAGCGAGGTAACGCCACATGAGTCATGTTTTTTCGTACTTGCAGCCGGCTCTATCGAATTATAAGACGTTGTCACGTCAATCATTTGGGAACCTTTGAACTAGATCTTCCTTGCGTAGAATACATAAACAAATACTCTAGTTTAAGGTTGCCAACCGTCCTGTTTTGGACCAGGACATGTCCTATTTTTATAACACAGAGATTTTTGCTAATTGGGCAGGTCTGGCTGATGGGTAGCTTCGGCCGTGGCTAGTTACCACCCTGCCGACAAGACGACTCCGAAAGGGGTTTAAATTTCATTCTGCTCCTCATAAGTTAGCTCGCTTCCATCTTAGATTGCATCGTCACTTTCCAAAATGATGTGATCGCAGTCAAGGGACTAACTTGGAGAAAATTAAAAAATGACAAGTTACAATGTCTCAAATTTATTTCTTACAACACTCACTCTGTCTAACAGAGTAATATAGATATCGAGACATAAATATTAAATCGAAAATGCTCCTGTCGAGTTATAAAAACATTGCTAATAGCGGTGCAGTATTAAACACCACATTATTACACTGTCATCGAAAAACCGCAAGAATACCAAATTCGAGTCCAATTTCAAGAACTGGATCTAATTTAGCTTCCAAGATTATACTAACACCAACTTACAGACGAAATTAAATAAATTACCTTAAAAAGAATCAGTATGGACCGACTCAATTACGTTATACCTTGACCGAGATACGCCCTTTTATGTATTCTGCGCTAGGAAGATCTAGTTCAAGGGTTCCCAAATTTTTTTTTCTCATAGACCACTTTCATAATTTACCTGATTCGCCCTAAAGCTAGATTTCTTCCATTTCCTAACACTCGACAAAAATGTGAAGATTAGACCTAATTATGGAAATGTTTAATTTCAACAATTTTCGAAAAAGAAACGGATGTGTTAATCCAGTAAATTGATTGTGCTGTAAGAGAATGAATAAAAAATATGCAATTTTGAAATGATAGTCGCTAGCATTTTTATTAGCATTAACTTAGTTAAAACATTATACATTGTTGATGTGTAAAGTTAAGCCAACTTTCCGTTTTCGAATTGTAAACCATTTTTTGTCACGCAAACTCTGAATCCCGTCAAGTCTTCGTAGAACCCTGGGTGTCAAACTGGACCACTTTGGGAACCAATGATCTAGTTACTGAAAGTTGTAATGCAGTCACGTTCAGTCGTAACAAGATATTGGTAGCACTTGCAGGGAGGGTAAATAAGTAGGTAAACTGCTTACTGGAGGGCCCGCTACCTACATAATTTGATCCTTTACGCAGCGCTCGCAGAATTAAGCCCATATATCTTGATTAACTGCTATCATTTAAGGAGGCTCACAAACCGGGTATAGCTGATATAGATAAATTATTGCGATTAGGCTCAGCAAAGGTTTAATTAACAAAGTGAGAATATTACGTATACTTGGATAACTTGAAACTTCCAATTTCCTGTCTCTATAGTCCAGTGGTTTTGTGGCTTCGGATCACGAGGCCCCAGATTGTTTTTCCAGTAAAATTTTTCAGCTCGGAGTTGAAAAGTTACGTGTTACACCCCCGACTACAAGTACATTTGATAGCGATCGTTACAGAATCAAACTATATATAGGTCTAAGCTCTCACTTGGCCCTGTTAAGAGCTGTTCAAATATGCCACTGATTAAATATCATCATCAAAACTATAAAATGATGATAATGACATTTAAAGACTGAAATTTAGTCTAGGTACTTTGATGAACAAAGATTGTTCTTTATAGAAAGTTTTTTTTAAATAATGTGTTTGAAAAGATACTAAGTAATAAACTGCTTTTAACTAAGTTCAACAAGACGTCTTGGATAATTGCTCATGTCAGCAACCTTTCCTAAGATAGTCTTTAGTTGTATTTCGTTATAACTATGTTTGTTTCGTAAAGTTTATAAAATGTTTATTTTCATATCATTTATTTATTTTCAATGCAAATTAATACATGAGTAGGTATCATTAGAAAATTTGTAAAAATAATTAATTTAAACAAAAAACAATTATTTAGAACTAGTTAATACTTGCATTGACAATAAAAAATGATAAACATTTTTATAATTGAAAACCTTTAAAAATTTTTCATTCTGATCTTCCGGCTACGTTGATCGATGGCCGACGGTCGGAGCTCCGGAGAAACGTCACAATACGCGCGTCTCAAGGATCACTTTTATATCCGACCCTTGATTCAACAAGGAAGCAGAAGTTTCTAAAAGTGTTGGTCGCAGATTTTTCTTAAAAATCCGTAAACTGAACGGACCATCGCAGACTGAGCACCTAACTAAAATAATTCATAAAATAATTTCAAGGTCTCTAGAGTAGCGTCATACTTATATGATAATATACCTAAAACCGTAATCCCACAAAACTCACTGTAACTTGAGAAAAGGATTCACTTAAAACATTATGCGGTATAATAGATTTAACAAATGTGTATAATGCGTACCTGACGTTGTATCTCGCCGAACTGCGTAAGGCGGCTCTAGTAACTATATTGTACTGAAAACTCGTTTTGTATAATGCGCAGGCTTACGTCTCTTGTTTAGTGCAGATTTCATGATTGGTACGAACTACAACTATGTAGGGTAAAGATGTGTCTCATGAGTTAGTAATGTCGCTTTACGGTGAGTGTGCATGTATTTTGATGTTATATTTTTTGTTGCAGTATATGCGTAACTGTAGTGGTGCTCAACGTACATTTCCGGTCTCCTCAAACGCACCGGATGGCGCCGTGGGTGAAACGCGTCTTTATTCACATCTTGCCGAGACTACTTTTCATGAAGCGGCCGCAGTATAAATTTGACACGACAAGGTAATGTAGCTCAAGATTTAGAATGCAAGATAATTAGTTATGAGAAGACATTTAATTATTGGTAATTATAGGGTAAGAATAAGTTAGTTACGCAATATTGAAAAAATTGAAAAATGAAAAATACTTATCAGGGTGACTTTAAAGTATTTTTGACATAACTCTTACCTTAGGGTAAATTTTAAAAAATCTACTCAGAGTAGCCAACTGAAATTCAGCTGTTGCTTTTTCAAAAAAATCAGAAAAATTAATAATATTTTGAAACATTTTGTGTACATCTTTGTTATTTTTAATCATATAATCCTTTACTTTGTTAGAACACATTCAAGTTTAATTTTAGCTTGTATACCTACAGCATATAATATGTACAAATTGTTACATCGCACAACACAACCATCTATTATCAATTTACTCTATCTTTTGTAAATGCGAAATTCAAAGAACCTCTACAAAGGTGACTTCGCGAATTGAATGTGTGTGGAGATGGTTAAGACATTGTTGCAAGGCCGCGGTTTTTAACGATGTAAATCCGACGAAATACGGGTTTGTTATTTTTATTCCTTTAAAATTTGTATACGACCAAATTTTAAGAGAAACTATTTGACATAATAAACTTATAATGAGGTTGAAACTCTACATTATTAAGTGGGTACTTATACGAAGTCGCTGCGAGTGCCTGCCTAGCTGCCGTAATGTTGGTTACCCAATATAGAGTGGTGTTAACTTTAAATATTTGCGTTGCGATCAATACCTTCCCCGTGCCTTCTATTTACGATTGAGACAATTTACGTTTATTTTTTTTTTGAGGTACCTTTAACCATTCGGATTATATGTATATTGGTGGCATTGGATTGGTCATTATTATCTTTCAAATAAAATATTATTGTATTGAATATACAACGATAAAGGCATGATTGCTCCATGCTTCTCCCATACGGACCTTGTTCTCTACAAATGCAAGATTTTTGCTCCCCTTATCTGTGCATTCTACATATTAATCTATGAAATGCACCCCCGAGACAGACAGTCCCTAATATTTTACTAAAAAGACGGTTTAGTCATTTATCTTTTACAGAAAAAAAAACTTATTTTAAAATAATTCATATAAACAAAAGTCTATGAGTAGGATGCAGTTTTGGAAGATTTAATACAAAGTAATACTCTTGCTTAGAATCACTGACAACAATCGCGAACCAATTCAGCAGTCCTGTTTAAAAAAAAGGATCTTCCAGATTTGGTATTACGCCTTGTGTGAAAATTAAATCCGATCCGCCGAGCATCTTTATTGTAAAAAATTCATCAATCGTAAAGTATCTAACCCCGATCTTATGAAATGTGCTTTTAACGGATTTGGCAGCTTTAAGATTATCTTGGGGATTTTTGTAATAAAAGAGTACAGTCAACTCCACAAAAAATTCTAGTACTTTTTGGAGTGTGCAGATATGATGTCGATTAAATTTCTTCTTGTTTAAATATCTTACTAAATTCTTGCAAGATTAAAATATTGTCATCTAAATATAACGGCGGACCACTACGAGAATATTATACAAACTTTAGATGTTTCATTTAGTTCCAATTATTATGTCCTGGTAGGGATCGCTATTAGATGATAAGATCGCCTACTTCTTTTAAGATTGTATTCTACTTAATTCTTTGTTTTAGTGGTAAATAATTCAAAATATAATGAGAATGAAATTATGAACAACGATACATTGTATCCACTTATCACTATGATTTCCCGAGCATGCACACTTTTACTGGTATATTTTTATTTTAATAAACTCCATCGCTTTCAGCCATCTATTTTAAGTTCATCTAGATTCTAGACTATCGGCACGTGAATTTGCCTTCGATCTAGCTCAGCGAGTAAACACCTGTAAAAATAGGTCATTGAGTGTATCTGCAAACTACGAGCGTAGAAGTTATTTAGAACAACAACGCTATTAAACTGTTTTACAACGTTGTAAAAAAGGATTTAACGTTGAGTTTTTAAGACTATGATTGTTAACAGTTTTTTTATTAAAAACTAAATACTTAGACAAATAAATTTAATTAGTTATTCTAATAAATTAAACAAAGGCATAGAGTCCGAGCGTCGCGATGAATTATGTTTTTCAACTATAAATTATTGTATATTCGTTTTTCCAATTATTTTAGGTATAAAGTTCTGTTATGCAGATGTATTTGTAAAACAATATTTTGTACCTGAATGATGGGAAAATAGAGATTTATCTTTAATATTTTGTGCCTATTACGTATCTGCTTTAGGCATAAATGACGCGTTGCAGCGCGTCGACTATGCGGCAATATGAGTTGAACCTAAAACTTAAAGCTTCATTGCCATCAAGTCTAGTTTAATACTAATTTAATGTACAAAATGTCCTATGATATACTAAGGCTAGATGATAACAATGAATCGGCCGCAATGATCCGTGGAGGCGAACTATGATTCAATTTGTAGATGCTCCATTACAAGGAGGCGCAGTAAGGGCCGGCCGCAGATCGTTACGTAAACCGTTCGCTTCCAATGTGCCCGCCGTCTTTAACGTTCACCGAGTTACATGCATAAACAATCTATTGTTGTATGTTGTAATGTTGGTATAAGAAGTTTTCATTTGTTTCTTCGGAACTTTTGCAATGTTGTGTGATCCCTCAATCGCAGATCGATCACAGAATGTAGAATTTTTTTGAATGTGTTCTAGCAGAAAAGTGGGCAAATCAAGTCATGTAGATTGTACACGCTGTAGTCGAGTACTGTAACACTATACCAAAACGATGTTTTTATAACGCGTCAATGTCAGTTACGAATTCATATGTAAGCATTCTCTGTTTAATATGATATTTTTATAGAGAAACAAAGATCAAAACTCATGCTATCGAGTTACAAAAAAATCGTCGAATAGCGCTACTTTAGCTTTACCTACTAATATAATAAAGGTGTTCCAATAAATAATATATTGTAGTAAAGGTCACGTTAAGTTTGACGAAACCAATGTTTAATCTAGTTTTCTCATTCAAAGACCACTGTTAGTCATTCAATCATTACTTGGTAAGAAATGTTGACAATGTATCGCAGGTCGCGGTTTACGACGTGCGGCGTCGTGGTACGCTGCGGCGGGGCGGCGCGGCCGCTGTACCCGTACCGGCTGGCAGCCGCCGAGGACGACTGCTGCGCCCCAGGCGCGTGGCCGCCGCCAGCTGCGCCCGCGCGCCCGCTCACGCGCACACCCAGCAAGGAGGACCTCACGCACACCACTTACGTGCAGTCGGGGTAAACTGATCATACAACTATTGTACATACATTACGTGCTGGCATAGCTGCAAGGCTGTACCCGCACCGGCTGGTGGCTGACAAGGACTGGCGGAGCGTGGCCGCCAATCGTCTTCGAAGTCGAAACCTACAGGGTGAACTCAGAATCTTGAAAACTGGTACGTCTTATAGAAGGGGTAAAGGAAAAGCTGCGAAAACTGCAAATTTTTAGTTACATCATGTGAAAATATTAATAATATAATGAAAATATTTTCAATTATTTTAAACTTTATTGAAATTCATATCAAATACTCAGGCTTATAATTCCTTGTCAAACAAAAGAAACAACAATTTAAACTCGCAAGATATGAGGGAATGTTTTTAGCACATACCAAGTAAAAATTCCGAAAACGAATTTTACGAACTCTTGGCGCACGAGTCCGACTCGCATATGACCAGTTTTTTTAATAAAACCTATTTTCATATAATTGACTCCAAAAATGTAACTAAACGGTATGCTGCAAATGACGAAGTTGTCTTTAGGGCAAGGTCTGAGAAAGTTGATTAATCACATTATTGGGTCACTACAAGCCTTCATTATGTTTTCTTCCTGTTCTTACACGTGTAATCAAGTAGGAAAACAAAAACAAGATAGCCCCGTAATACCATAGCTTTACCAGGAAAATTGAGTTAAGAATAAGAATATTGGACAAACTGCAATGCTTTTTCGCATCATAAATCGTTTAATTAATTATTATTTTTCTAACAAAACGAAATAAACAGGTAATAATATTAGGTATGTATCTGTACAAGTGAGCAACAATATACTCACATGCATAACAATAAATACCTAATAAAGAAAATAAAGAAAGAAATTTTTTGTTTGTTTTATAAGATTTTGTTTTACCACTTTGTGGGCGCGATTTTACCCCTACCAAATTACAGCTTTGTAATACTTAAGCCTTTGAGCTTAGCTGCGCTTACACAAACACAGACAGACATGGCGAAACTACAGGAGTTCCTTGTGTACTAGGTATATCCTGTGTGTCTGAACTCTGAAAGGAGATTTTATTTTGTTATCTAATACTTGAACATCCTTGTGTTAACACAGTGGTTACAATAAAGCTAGCTGTACAGCACTTACAGTTTATCTTAAAAAAAGATGTTACAGAGCTTCGTGATTGTGTTGGTATAAGTTAAGATCAAGAGGTTATAATAAGATTAGCGTTTGATCTTACAATCAAGACTTCATCTCATGCTTTTACTCTCAAGCACGGAGATAACGGAATATTGAAACTTTGTGATTACAAAAAACTTGACAAATTTTGGTTCATCGAAATCACTTAGTAAGGTCTATAATAATATTTTTTTGTTATTTACGAGAAAAAGTTAAAGGGCAAAACCCTTGAATAGATTTTTTATTATTACTATAGCTTAAATAACTACTAGATAAGTAACATTAACATAGCCGCTTGTAAATATTTTTATTTCAATTATTCAAAAACTGTGAATTCATTTTTCTTCGATTATCCTATTTTCTGTTTTGTATCCCTGACAGTGTTTATGCTGAGTAAGTTTAATAATTACCAGTTAAGTGGGTAAAACGTGAAAGCGTACCTAAAACTCACTTTTAAAAAATTATTACTAATGTTGTAATAGTGAGTTTGCTTGTTAGATTCAAGCTTTCGGTTATTGATATTGCTGTTAAAATCGTAGGTTAGGCGACAGTAATCGCTTCGGAGGTAGCTGCGTGGTCCACGGGTCGAGCGAGGGCGGCGCGCTCCCGGTGCCCGAGGAGGAGGCTCTGAGTCCTGTGCCGGACCCTCCACCGGGATTCAGCCACTCCTCCTGTCCGCCCGAAGTGCACAGGACGTGCTTCTGTGTGCGCTTTATTGCCGAGCATACGCGAATGCTCGAAGACTCTACTAAGGTATAGTATTTTCTCTGTTTCATCGAGTTTGGAATGAATCCGATAGTAGAACAATAAATATTAAATGCGTACTACTACTTACTTATAACGTACTACGACGGACGGTGTAATGCTTTCTGTATACGACCTTGATCCAAAGCGAAAGCTTCTAAATTTGCTGGTTGAAGCTTTTCGCAATATTGACTGAATCGACCAACGGAACGAAACAATAACAGTGGGTTCAACATTAATAAAATACCTTTGACTTTGATCCATTTACAGTTACTTACGTCCTTTATATCCTGCGCCCATAATATGACCATATAATAATAAACTCACGCTAAATTGAATAAAACTGAGGAGTTGCGTATCCAATGCCGAGTCTGTCACTCGATTTTCCAGGGTTTTAAGATATATTGTGCCAAATTTGGTTGCTATAATTATTTGGTACGAGATATCTATTTGGAAAATATATTGAGAAATCAAAAATGACAATCTTTCCAGGTAAAAGAAGATTGGAAATATGTCGCGATGGTGCTGGATCGTTTATTTCTATGGATATTCACGCTGGCGGTCCTTGTCGGGACGGCGGGCATTATTCTACAAGCGCCCACGCTCTACGATGACAGAGTGCCCATTGACAAGGCCTTCAATCAAATCGCCACCTCGACCCTAGTGCGGTGTCCGCCTCCATCATAATGGAGATTAACTCTGGCAAAGCGGACCGCACGATCACCCATAATCATTTTTGTAAGCGTATTTTATATCAACAATTTACTTACGAGTACCATACGATTATTATGATAAGTTGAATGAAACAGGGCGCATCCACTGTATAGGATCTTCTATATCTTAAATAATATTTCCATATTTTTTTGTTTTCAGTATGAGAGTTCTAATATTTTATTAGGAAGACCCTAGACAGGTGCATGCAACAAATCATGGGTAATGTAAACGCGCTATCATAAGAATAAAATATTGTTGTAACAAGTGCAAACTGCAAACCATAATGAATTGACCACAGGCGACTCTATGTTTGGTGCGTAATCTGTTTGATACTGTAATTTGTTTGTAAATTTATTAATTTTTTATTAAATTAAAAAGAAGAAAAAACACTTATGCTAACTTGTCCTATTATACTTAACTATTCAAATCATGCCCACGTGGAACGGTGGCAAGAATACTGACTGCATTTCCGCTGCAATATTTTTTTATTTTAATATAGAAAATATGCAAAAGACAGTTTTATTAAGTTCTGTGACTGTGTGCAGTATTTTGAAGGTTTCACGAAGAAAGTTTTACGGCTGTAGGCACGGCATTTGTCGTAAACTCGTTTAGACTAAAACATAAAACGAATATCAAACAAATATCGAAGGATAGTTCGGTTTCTGTATAAGTGCACACTAAATTTTATTCAGGTATATTTTTACGTTTATATCCAAATTTCATATTTTACACAACATGTTCACGTAACGTTTCTCTTGAATTTTTAAAAGACCAATTTTAATTTTGTAGAAGATGTATCCTTCACGATTATCAAGAGAAGATTAACAACTTCGTTCTCATACATTGACATATTAATAGTTAGTACATGGACTTCGGGTGTAATGCAAAATTCACAACAAAAGGGTCCCGAGACATCTTATATATACTAGAATGTATTTGTATGTTTATAAACAAACTAAAACATTGTAATATTTTATGTCTTATTTTATTGTCATACAGTGTAATTTGCAACGGTTTAAATGCTTGCAATAAGTAATCAGATTTGACTGACGGTTGCTATGGCAGCCTTTTTTTGACATGGCAGCTTCTCGTGAAAATAGGACAACAAAAATGGTATGGAGTAGGTAGTTTTGAATTTTTTTTAGCATCTTTAACCTAATTATATTCACAGCAAACTTTAAATGTATCTATGACTATGTATGTATGACCTCTATATGCTGGGATAAATTTAGTACCAACCAATATTTTCCTTTACTACAATGACGTTAGGTCACTGTTTTAAATAACTGTTATATTATCAAACTTATAGTTATCAAAATAATCGAGTGTGAAGGACGGACCAACGGACGGACGGGTGGATGGAAGAGTCCATTAATATTCAAAAATTAATTTAATATTAAAAAAAAGTTTATTAATTAAATTTTTTTTTCAATTCAAAAATGAAGGAATTAAAAAATTCAAATATTAAACAACAAAATACACGTCAATAATTTTTCTATAACATTATTGACGTGTATTCTCTCCGTAAGCTAATTTGAGACTGAATGCGATTTGGAATCTTTTTCGCGTTTTAGCCCTCTTTTGGTTGGAACACTTTTTAGCGCTGACCCGAGGTCCATAGTATTAATATGTCAATGTTCTCATACGAATATTTACCTACGTTTTGTCGAGTTTATAATTAATATTTCACCAAGGGTGATTCGTAAAATCAAATATTGATTATTTTGTTTCTATTTAAGTACATTTATGTGTGAGAATATTATGTTAACCAAAATTATTATGAAGGACCAATGTCAATTTAATTTTTATAAAAGAGAGCTCCTTCATAACTAATACATTACAATAAATAAATACATTTCCTACGAATATTTTACGTATTGCACACAAGGCTAAAAAAAATCACTGAGGAGTGTGATATGTAAAATCAAATATTAAAGAAAATATATACAAAATTTTGTTTATACAAATTTTGTATATACAAATTTTTTGTTTCAGCTTAAGTACATATTTATGTTTATATCTATTTTTCACGTTTCACACAAATCATTTACGTAAAGTTTCTCTTGAATTTATAAAGGACCAATTTCAATTTTGTAGAAGAAAGATCCTTCTTAATTATCCAGACAGAATTATCAGCTTGACCATATTAATAAACACGAAACGCATATGTTAATACGCCTTGTACGCGTATTTATTAAGGCTGTTGTGCGAATATTTACGTGTTGTCGAGGTTATGAATATGCGAAAGGCTAAAAAAAATATTTCACCGAGGGGTGGGATACGTGGCAAACAAATTACAGTAATAAATTATGAACGGTCGCGCGGTCGCGCGGTCGCCGGCATCGTCAGCCCTACTCGTAACGCACACCCGTCCTGCCGACACGTGTTCTATTCAACGACACGTATTTTTGGTGTCACGTAAAAAGAGCGCTTACTCGGCCATTTGTTGACGTGATTGGTTGCTTTTTGAATACATAAAACGTCAATGTATTGGAAAATTATGTCAAAGTTTTCAGACATTTTGAAGAAACATTTTTTGTTTAAAATTATTACTTTGACGAAAAGTTTTATCTTGTCTTTGGCTTTGGCTTGTGTGTGTTGATAAGCTTCTGCCTGTAGTTAGTTGTTGTCCAACCCAACGTACCTACATCCAATCAGTTTATTCATACAGCGTGCTCTTATACGGGTTGGCGGGCTCAACAAAAGTAGAGGTTGTACTTTTTCCATTTTGGCCCGCTACTATATTAGACTGCATCGTCACTAAACATCAGGAAAGCTTTTTTTAAATGAAAAAGCTTTAATTATTATTAGTATTTATGCATTACGTAAAGTCAAAGTTAAAATCAACCAAAGCGCAACCTACATGTACATTTTAATAAATAATTTGAATAGATTGTCAATAAAATGTCGTATTTACTGATTTTCAAGGATATTGAAAAGTCGGAATTGGATTGAAAAAATTCTGTATTCAAACTGTTCATTAAATTGTATCATGTGAAAGGAAGTAAACGTGACACCTACAATACGTCATTTACTCTAAGATTAATATTACGTAGTTCATCTTCCTACCTTCTTATCTAACTTCTGTACTAGTATTTCATCAAGTTGAATAGTAATTTAGCGTTAAATTTGTATTAGATATACTACTCGTAAGTCATCTGTCAAAACTTCTTGCTCTTGTTCGTTGTTGTTGTTTAGATTATGTAGAAAATTTTATACCGGTTTGCAGGGAAAATCCCTTTTCATTAAGTTAAGTGTATTTTTACTCGTATGTGTAATACAGAAGAGAAAAATTGGAACACGAACACATTTTTATTCAAAAATTAACCACATGGCAGACTACTTCTTTACTTTTTTGAAACTGAAATTGAAATCCTTTTTACTATGGTTAAACGTTTACCAAAAAAATATATCTTCCAATAACATATATGTAGTTAAGTTGCACTTCACGATGGTTCATCATCCATTCCATTGTCTTTTACTTTCACCTAAAATCTTAATAATTTAAGTACTTAGCTCTTATTACAAATCTTGTCTTACATTATATCTTCTAGGAGTAAGGATTTTCTTAAAAATTTTCCCAAGTACCTATCAAGTCGTAGAATAGAACATGTATATTATAAATATATCGATTTTATTACTTATAAGAGACTTTTAGACGTTCAAAATTTATAGAAAGAGGGTCATTTTTATGCATAAAAAATAGATAGAAAGATGTTATTTTCATTAATTATAAGAAACTTAAAAAATAATCACTTTCTCATTTCACTCATTCGTGCTTGGGGCTGTAATTGCTGTGACATATTAAAAAAAGGTAATACATAGTTTATACATATATTGTGACGTCAGACTGTTATGAGCATTGCAAGGAACCGTCAAAACTGACGTCACTCCGTGTTATTAAAAAAATGTAAGCCATTGTCACAGCTATTTAGTCCCTCGAACGCACACTAGGCGTCCATCCCGGTTTTACATATTCTGTACTTATTTTATGAATAACAAAATGAATTTACTTATTAATATAAAAATAAAATATTCCCTTATGATATAAGTAGGTATGAAATAAACAATAATTTAAGGACGATTGCTCAATTTTGTGACCGAGTATCAAGGAGATCACCAATATTCATTATTAAGAAGTCCGTATCCAAATACCTTTTCCTGCTTACACTAAACTGACCATACTAAAGCAAAACAAAATAACTAATTAATAAAACAAACACTTAATAAAAAGGCACAAATGTTCGTACTTGTTTCAGTCCTCGTTCTTATTTATAAAGGGCAATTACAGAAAAAAATATGGATTTCGTAATGAAATATCCTTTGATTTAATCAAAGGTAAGCAATTTATTTGCCTGCAACTATATTTAAAAACTCAAAGATGCGTAGGGCTTCAAACGCTAGAAAGTCTTTTTTTCATTACTAACATTTCTCGCTACTTCACTTCTTAATGCTGTTGAAACAATGCTCTATCTACCAATCGCATAACAGTTTTGCATTTTCGGAGATGAAGTTCAACAAACTACTCTTTGAGAATTAGCTTACAAAAAGCAGAATAATTGTGTAGAAGCTCACAAATAAATGAATAATTTAAAATATATTAATTTTTAAAGGTCATAACACTGTTAATAAATTTATTGTATTATATATTATGATATGTTTTTTGCTTTATTGCTTATAGGCTTTTAACAAAAGCCTATAAGGACGAATATATAACCGATGGAATTAAAAAAAAAATATTGCGAATTATAAATTTGAAATTATTAAAAACGTTTTGTACAAAAATAAAAAGGAAATGCGAGATAAACAACGCTTTTTAAGATGTCTATCGATGTTAATACCTGTTTAAATTTTAAGTAGGTATTCAATGCACTAGATTAGTGCACAAACTAAAATGGCCTCTCATTATTGTAATTAATTAACAAATATATACGTACATACTGGAGATAAAATATGAACATACGAACATATAACATGGCTCGATCCATTTTTTAGCATTGAACTATTTAAAATTGATGAGTTATGTGAATTAGAACAAATACATTTGAAATCACAGTTCGTACTGATTTATTTGCTTCATTCGCCTAGTTACCAAAAAGAGCTCTTGCAATCAGTTCTTCCAACTTATTCTTTTTTAACAGCGTTGAACTAATAGTAGTCTTTGAACTATTATTTATGACTATTAATATTTTAAAGAAATAATTATATATGTACTTTTAACATTGAAGTGGTATATTGTTGACGATAAAATAAATGCAAGTTATCTATATACTACGTACCTAAGTTCAAAACAAGCTTATGAATAAAGAGACCATACACGAAAATTTCGATTAAACGAATGAATGTAGCCAGTGTTATAACATTAAAGTTAAACATATGGTTCTTAACCTTTAAGTGTGGACGTGGATATTTATGGCTTGCGCAGGCAAAGGAAGGGACGGTAGAAAATATTTAAGCATAAGAATTGAAGTCGGTGATCCTCGATTGTAGTTTTATCGGAATCATCGACACGTATCGAGAGAAGAATACTTAGTGAAAGGAAATTTTATGTATATAAGTGCGATGAAGTCCGGTAGGCTACTCCTCTTTTAAAAATTTAATTGAACTGTGTATTTATTAGTGAAAGTACTAAATCGTGGCAGATGTTACACTACACAGGCAAATTCGGAGTATTATATCTAAGTATTATAAGTTGTCGAACTTCGTGGTATTCCACATATTTTTCCTTGAAAATCCTAATTGATACTCTTCGCTGTCGTCCCATAATATGCGACAGCTACTGCTATTACTTTATATAGTTGCATAATTTAACGAAGCTGTGGTTTATAAGTTTTGTATACGCGAAGAAAGTGTCGCCTCAATAAGTCATTTACATAATCTGCTAATTGTTATTGTTTTAGATTTTGCAAGAGTCCACGATAAAAGTAATGTCCATGCTAAAAGGTTAAGGCATCCAGATATATTAATAATCTTAGACTCGATGCTCCGTAACAGTGAATAGTATAGGAGCCAATGTATGAAGAATAAAACGATGTTATGTTAGAAACGTGTGTGTATAATAAATTATTAAGATAAGCACATTGGACTGCTCGCAGTAGAGTAGCGCAGCTCAATTGTAGAAAAGTAAATTTGTAATTTACCTATTTATATTGTTAATAAAACCGTTATAAGATAGAACTGGAATTTTCATTATTTTGTTCCACATTTTTTTACTTTACCTGGTGAAAACAACAACCACCTAAAATAAATCCATTGTCTTATGATACAAATGAACCCGACTTTTCTGGAAAATAATAAAACAATGGCTTTGTCTAATTTGTAATTTAATAACTAATGTCTAATTAATTTGTACCTATAGCACACTACCTAGTCTGCGTAACCTACGATGCGTAAATACGACAAAAAAAGGTTGTATTTACTACAACCTTTTTCTTTGTACTTCTGTAGGTACTTGTTTTGCATTTTACACACACAGAGAGAGAAAGAGAGTTCTTTACAGGAAGTACCACCAGCTTCCGTATACTAGGGCGCGCATTGTAGGACTTTTCGCTTGTTCTATCAAATTATATTATAGAAAGTATTTAGTATAAAAAGTATTTCGACGGCCTGTGGCGCAGTTGTATGCAGTGGACGGAGGTCCGGGGTTCGATTTCACGCTGGGTCGATTTAGATTTTCTAAATTTGTCGGCCGTGGTTAATGGCTAGCCTACGGACAAAGACGTAACTTCAAGAGATATAGCGTTCCGCTAAGACGTGTAGAAGCCGAAAGGGGTGTGGATTTCATCTTAATCCTAACAAGTTAAACCTCTTCCAACTGAGATCTTAGCATCGTCATTTACTGGTGTAATCACAATCAAGGACTAACTTATGATGAATAAAAAGAGAGGATTTTTCGCGGTTTTAATTTTTATACAATATTCATATACTATATCTATCTATCGCTATCTACCTAGAATACTACTACCATAGAAGAATACTACTAACATAGTAATGTTCGTGTGTTCATTTATTTAGATCACAATGTAAAAGCTATCAAATCCGCTCCATGACCCTAAGTGCTCAGTTTGAGCGCTCCGTTTCAATCTCAAGTTACGCAAACTGAAATGGACCGCTGGTCTCGGGAGGCTCTTTTGTTTAACGACATTGAATATATCAAAATTACACGAGAAAGCTTTTCAACTTGTGCAAAGATTTTTCCTCTTCGTCGTTCCTCCTCCCGTACAAATCCGACAATAATTTATTACTATCGCTGACACGCTAATTCTGAATTTGGCAAATTCGAATTTAAATTGGCGACAAAGGTGATTGATTAGTGACTTATGTATATTTTGCTGCTATTCGTATCATGACACGGGATCGGCCGTTACTGGTTTTTTTTAGCGTGTATGTGTCAACGGACTGTAGTGATAATGTGTCAGAGCTCACGGACTGTTTAGGTGCTATAAGTGCTATTATGGAAGACGCGGCCATTGAATCGGTATTTATCCTTGTAGACTTTAACCCCTGGGGGCCTGACATTCAAACCTTCTTTGAGGCCCGCGGCTACCCGGGTAGCGACGGAGCTATAATGACAGCTGTCATTATTTGCCTGACGGTTGCCAGGGGACCCCTCGGGGCTGTGAAACTTTAATGCACATCCGGGTGAGCATTTTTATAAAGATATTTTAGACTTCTCTGCTGAACAGGACTGGTTATGTGCGGATGCAAATAGGTTAGGTATTGACAACTATACGTTTGTGAGTGAGGCGCACGGATGTAGCCGATGGCTGGACCACTGTTTCGTAACCGAATCTGCAAACCAGTGTATTTCGAATATATATGTAAAATATGGCGTTTATTGATCAGATCAATTTCCGTTGGGTAATTAGGCAAATAATACCGATGATAGCTGCGGAAACTTGCAAAGTAAAATGGGAAGATAGAACTTTAGAGCAAATAAATGCATATAGCGATTTGAGTAACTTGAATTTAAAAAAGATAGATAGTGAGTTACAGAAGTGTTCGGATTTTAGTTGTAATAATTTACATCATAAATATATCATAGATCGTTTACATATGGATATAGTTACGGGTTAACACAACTGCTATTGAAACCTGTGCGGTAAAAAAAAAACTATCGTAAGAAACCAATAGCGGGTTGGAATAGGCATTTGAGAGACACCAATATTTAGGATAACGGGGTTCTAATGTATTTGACACGTATGTATGTAATATCGTTAGCTTTAAAACACGTGTGTCAAATATAATAATTGTAAATATTTTTGTAAATCGGTTATTTTTGAATTATAGAGTTTGCAGTCAATAAGTCATTAATAAAAAGTGGGTTGAATTTCTTTTTGAGTTTAATTTAATTACTTTATGCATCGCAATCACACAACAAGTTATATGAAGAATATAGAAGTTTAGTATAATTTTATTTACGTTATATTTATCATTTACCGTGATTATGTAGGTTCTATTTAAATTTATTGTGAAATCAAAGCGTTAACAAAAATATTAATTTATTTAAAAGTGAAACAAAACTAATATAAAATACGCTAAAATAATTAGAACAAAATTTAACCTAAAACCTCCTCGGCTCCACTGCAATGAGTCATAGTGCCCAGGATACAGCATTTCCCCTTTGGATGGCCAAACTAATCCGTTGGCCAAGGTAGCCCCAGCTCTTTGGTCACCTGCAGACTCGATAAAAGATATTTTTTTTTATCGACTACAAGTTGGCCCTTGACTGCTATCACACCTGATGTTAAGTGATGATGCAGTCTAAGATGGAAGCGGGCTAACTTGTTAGGAGTGGGACGAAAATCCACACCCCTATCGGTTTCTACACGACATCGTACCGGAACGCTAAATCGCTTGGCGGTACGTCTTTGTCGGTAGGGTGGTAACTAGCCACGGCGAAAGCCTCCCACCAGCCAGACCAAGACAAATTAAGAAAAATCTCAATCTGCCCCACCGGGAATCGAACCCAAGACCTCCGTCTTATAAATCTATCGCGCATACCACTGCACCACGGAGTATAGGAGTGTCATTAAATTAAAAACATTAGTTGTTTGCCAGATTATAAGTATATTAAATGGAACGAGTTACGCAACCATTACGTGTATTATTATGCTATAAATTAGTTTAACGCTTTGTTAATTATGTAGTTAATAGACTTATTATCTATGTCACAATTAAAGACAATTAAAAACACAAAAAAAAAAGCGTGCATCGAGTGAAAAACGGAAGGTCGGAATTTCTATATTAATTATAAGGGGAAGTTTGGCACCATTTGTTTATATTTATCGACCTAAATTATCACTACGATAAATTTGATTTAACCACTTCCAAAGACTGAGCATCGTCGTCTACGATGCTCAGTCTTTGGAAGTGGTTAAATCATACATAAGCTGTGACGTTTGTTACTCCTTCACAATTAAACGGCTGGAGCGATTTTAATAAAATTTGGTATGGAGTTAGCTGATACCCTGGATTATCACAAAGTCTATTTTTGACGTCACGGGTGAAATCGCGGGCGCCCTCTAGTATTTATTAATTACAAGTTCGCCCTTGAGTGCAATACGTGCGCACCTAAGTGATGACGCTATCTAAGATGGAAGCGGACTACTTTGTTAGGAGTCGGATAATATCCACAGCTTGTGGAGTAAATGAGCGCTTCTGCCCCATAGAACCAGTGTCTCGATGCCAAAAAAAATGAATTCATATTAAGTCCCAAATATTAAAGTAATTTTGTTGAATTTAAATATTTTTAATTTTTATTTATACGTATTACCCGGATCTCCTCTACGCATTCTTGTGTAGGTACATTCCTACTTTTCTATACGACCTGTTGTATAAAACAAAATCGTAACTCGTCGTCTGTATGCTTAATTATTATCAGCCTATTAACGGCCTCTTTATAGCAGCGGGGATATGAAGCGTAGACCCACCACGGTGTTGCAAATGGGGTTGGCAGGCTTAAGCTGATGATGTTTAATTTATTAACTACTAGCAGTCGCCCACAACTTCGACCGCGTGAAAACCTCTTAGGTACCCTTTTAATTTTAAAGACAGACTTTCATATAATCTTTCCCCGCTACCCCTCTCAATTAAATTTTTTATAGTTTCCTGTCAAGCAATATCCTCCGTCCCGTCCCGTGTACTAAAGATCACATTTTTGTTAAACATTGTACGATATTATAGTACATTAACATTAACAATATATATTTATGGCAAGCTGATGTGTATAGCTTAAAAAGTCTATTTCACTTTTGAGTCTAGCTTTCATAATAAACAAAATAATTTACAATCCGACACGCAGATCTAGAGATTAGCCCGTTTAAACAAACGAACAAACTTTTTCGTATATCATACGAGTATAAATATGGTCTGCAATGCCAAATAAATTGAAAGAAAAGATCAAAGATCGAATTCTCAAAGAATATCAATACCAAAATGTTGACCCCTATTCAGTACGTATAACATAACACGGAGGAAGTCAACCTAATTTGGACGATGTAGTGGCAGTGTTATATTTTTAGAAATTTTGTAATATCTCCGAAACTATATAACTAATTACATACATACATACATAAACATCACGCCTTGTTCCCATAGGGGTAGGCAGAGACCACATCCCTCCATTTGCCACGGTCCTTGCATACCTCCTTAGCTTCTTCTACTCTCATTAATCCTTTCATACAAGTTCGTCGGTTTAGGGTACTCTTAACCTGGCCATTATTTAAAATGTCCTGAATTTGGTTCAGGAACATTCGCCTAGGTCTTCCCCTTCCAACATTTCCATTCACCCTCGCCTTGTAAATCTCTTTTGTTAATCTTCCTTCATCCATTCTCTCTACATGTCCAAACCATCTAAGCATCCCTTTCTCAATTTTAGTCACTACATCTTCTTTTACACCACACTGCTCTCTTATTATACTATTGTTAACTCTGTCACTCAGTTTTATTCCGCTCATACTCCTCAACGCTCTCATCTCTACTGCATTTATTTTACTTTTATGCTTCTTCTGCCATACCCAACTTTCACTACCATACATGAGTGTGGGCACCAGCACACCTCTATGCACAGCCAGTCTTGCCTTCTGAGACACTTTCTGGCTATTCATAAATGCATGAAGAGCACCATTCACCATGTTTCCAGCATTTACTCTTCTTTCAATATCACTCTCACACGTTCCATCTTTCGTGAATTTACTACCCAGGTATACAAACTCTTTTACTTCTTCCACTTTCTCTCCATCTAATTAATATACTGTAAAAGGCAAATCTTATCTCTATAATATCCTTGTGATTATAAAATAATTTATTTTGATAAGGATTTAAGTTTAATTGTATAAAAAAATAACGTAAACTTAAGCATATGAATTAAATGATTTATTACAGAGTCGCTTTTTTTAGAAATTTTGTTATATCTCCGAAACTATATAACTAAGTAAAATACTGTAAAAAGCAAATCTTATCCTTGTGATTATTAAATAATTTATTTTGATAAGGATTTAAGTTTAGTTCTATAAATAATGACGTAAACTTAAGCATGTGAATTAATTGATTTTCTAAATCACAAAAAGTTATATATCTGCCAAAATACAAAAGATAGATATATGCTATCGCGAACTTTTTTGTAAAACTTTTTAAGATGCATAAAGTTTTCATACATTGCTTTCAATTATATCCAATAGCTAAGGCAGCGTACGCGATAAAGCCAATTTAATAAACACGGTCCGACTCGCGCGACAAAAACTGTGATACCTCGGGTAATATATACAATAAATATAAAATATAATATAAAGCCTATGACACTCACTGATAATGTAGCATCCTACTGGTGAAAGAATTTTTAAAATCGGATCAGTAGTTCTGAAGATTAACCCCGACAGATCTTTATTTACAAACTTACAAACTTTACCTCTTTATAATATTAGTATAGATAGTGACTGAGAGAATGTAAAACTCAGAGATTTTCCGTGATCCGACCCAGGACCTCGTGATCGAAGCCACATAGAACCACTACACCAACTAGGCAGTCACACACTTTCTTCTTTTAAACTACCCGGATTAGAATGGGGTTTTCTTCAGTCGTTACAGTGATTCAAGAGTAAAGTTAATACTCATATTATACTCGTAAAGCGGTGGCTTAGGGTTCCCACGCGGACGAAGTCGCGGGCGTCCACTAGTTTGTTACAAGCGGTATTGGAAGTTTCTATTTAGTACCTAGTAGGTACGGCGTTCTCTATATAAGTAGGTCCTCCACCACCACTGCTCTTACACTATTTATGTCGTTATCCTTTAGCGTATGAAGTAGTACCGTTTAAGTGTTTATTATATTTTCAATAATTTATACAGTTCACTAATATGGAAAAACATACAAACCCTTGTACGAAATTGGAAGAGGTACGTATTTTATATTATCTTCTATACTTATAATAAAACTGTAACAGGTGCCATTCTGTACATTGAAGCTATTTTTGAAATTTTTATCGGAGAGCACTAGTAATCGATAGTGAACCTAAAAATTTAATTTTTATAAATTTTTGTCTGTCTGTCTATCAGGATTTTTGTTGGCATTAGAACTTACAACTGCTAAAATAAAGAATATGGAGTAGGTACCTACTGAAATTTCATGTTACATCCCTACGTCTTTTAATGACGTAATTTTGCGCTGGATTTAATTTAATCACTCAATACCTTCAATAAATTTTTGAGTTTCGGTCTCGCCAATTAAATATTTACTCTAATTTATGGTTTGCATGTTCACGAGTTATTTTTTCAGGAGATTCTTGCCCCATACACTTATCTACTTCAGATCAAGGGTAAAAAGTTACGAGTGAAGATAGCTGATGCTTTCAACCACTGGCTGGAGTTGAATAATGTGATACATCGAGAGATTGTCGAAACTGTGGACATGTTACATACTGCGACTCTGTTGTGAGTTTATATTATAGACTTTTGCATACTTTAAAATATTTCAGAGTTATCCAAAGAAATAGAAAGAAGTTAGTCGTGTCATATTTTAGATAAGAAATTTCGTATATATTTCTTTTCAAGTTTTTGATTAAATGTTATATTTTGTTAAATAAGTGCATTGTTATTGTTTATTAAAAAAATACGGAAATATTTATATAAAAACAATAAAATTTCTGCTATACGAATGATGGAATGAAAATTCTGTGGTCCTTCAAGTAAGGCGTAATTATGTGTTCTGAGAATTTTGGAAACACCCCTTAGGCCTGTGTGCACCAAAATTTCGCTTATCATAACCAACGGTTAAAATAAGCTAAACGTAAAATTTACTGTTCACGACAACCCGCACGCCGGTTAAGGACGTGAACCGAGCTTACGTCCTTAACCGGCGTACGGGTTGTCGTGAACAGTAAATTTTACGTTAAAAAGAAGGTTATATTTAAATAAAATACAAGTGGTCTTTTTTAAAATACTTTAATGAACTTCAAGGTTTGATGACGTACAAGATGATGCGCACTTGAGACGGGGAATACCGGCAGCACATCGGGTTTACGGAGTACCACGTGCGCTCAACACCTCGATGTATGTCCTGTTCCTAGGGTTCGGGAAAATCATGAAATTACATCCCAAGGTAAGAAACTAGAAAACGAAATGTTAAAATACTTTTAGCCATCATTGTGATTATTATTCACAGACATAGATATATCTTACGGTCAAGGGTCCAAAAATGATAAATTATGTAGCTTGTGCCCTATTAAAAATTCCTAATGCAAACCTTTTAGTTATGATCTGTGAACGTTATATATTTTATCTAACACTGAGATAGCATCCGACGAATAATCCGCAGTTTTTATTACTTAAGTTCTTTGCTAAGTCCCGGCATCCTAAATCCCCTCCATGATCTAGTTTAAAGGCCCCCTGAAGAGCCAGTTCTCCCTTCTTATAGAAGAAAATGTGCATACACCACTGTGAATGCATCAACAAACCTCAGGTGTGTTGTAGTGAAAATAAAAAATTTAATTAATTGGATAATACGAATAGGGAAAAAGAATAATAAATAATTACTCTACTTAAGTGCGACGAAGAAAGTAGATAACACGAAGTGACTATTTCAAATTCACTAAAATTAACAATAAGTAGCCAGTTAACCATCTTGTTAGTTGATGACCCTCCTTGACATAACCAATAACTTAACACTATGGTCCTAAGCTGTTTGAATTATTGTAATATCAATCCACATTGGGAGTATTCTTTGGGTGGCGCTAATCAGTGTGGGGGCCACTGGACTCCTATGGTCATTGCACAATTTATGTGGCGGCATCACAATTATACTTCAAATGATTGTTACTTCAGCGTAGGATGACATTAATTTTGGTTGCTAATGCAATCACGTAAAGATATAAGATACGAAGAGATCATAGCTCACTGGATGAGTTGGCACTGGAGAAGCACCCGGGTGACGTTTTCAGATACACCACCCACGCTTACTGCCTGAAGAATTAATTACTTTGAGTTTTCATATTTTCCAAAATGCTTTGAACTCATTGTTATCCGCACATTGATATCCAATTCTGCATATATGGAATTCCAAACAACATGGTTTCGAGCCTGTATTTAGCATACCTCAAACTTGCTCTATAGTCGTTTCAGCTCATGCGCCTCAATTTTCCTTCTATGCTAACGGCATGTCAGCTGCTCTATATTGTTCAAATCTCAAGAAAAGCTCTCAATTATACAACTAGATATTAGTAGTGCATACTTGCTGGCACCTTGATCTAGTTACAAGACCAAGGCGACCATTATTATTGATCTTGTTCCAGGGAGGAGAAATATTTGCGTCAGAATTCCTTGATGCAATCCGCGGACAAGGTTCGGATTTATACTGGCGTGAAAACTTCCGATGTCCCACTGTACAGGAGTATAATAAAATGGCCAAACAGAGTAAGTTTCAGCTCCTCTTTTTGCCAAGCATGAGTTGAACATAAACTAAACACGAATTCGTTTAGTGTGGATTAATTTACGAGTCCTAAATTAACACACGTTAAGCGTTCGGCTCATGCTCGTTTGTGCTCCGCCAATCATCGAATTTTCGGCAAACACTGAGGATTATGCTGATTGGAACAACTAAGGCCTGTCTGCACCCAGATTTCGGTTATCATAAAAAACGGTTAACATAAGCTAAACGTAAAATTTACTGTTCACGACAATCCGTACGCCGGTTAAGGACGTAAACCGGGCGGTTATCTTAACCGAGTTTACGTCCTTAACCGGCGTACGGGTTGTCGTGAACAGTAAATTTATAGTAAAATTATGTTAACCGTTGGTTATGATAACCGAAATCTTGGTGCACACAAGCCTAAGTAGCACTTTTTAGCTGATTTCAAAAAGGAGGAGGTTCTCAATTCTTCAGAATCTATTTACTTCACAGGATTCACTTTAAAAAATATTGTGCAAGAAATATTTGTAATACTGAACGAAAATGTAAACTAGTTTATATAGACTTCTGCTATGCTTATTTCTGGCACACAAATTACGGACACATGTGACCTGCGATGGACTATCAATAACTAAGACGTTTTTACAAGTCATTGATTTGATTGAGGAGTTGAGTAGAAAGACGTTTGCAACGTTGAGTTCCTTACGACGTCTTAAATCTATTCCCCCAATTCCGACCAAAGTTATGTTAGCACACTCTCTTCTTCTTTCTGTTCTCGATTATGCTGACGCAAGCTATCTTAATTTAACTGAGGACCAGCTAGATAAACTTGAGCGACTTCAAAATCTCGCTATACGGTTCATATTTGGCTTACGCAAATATGACCACATTTCTGAATTTCGTCATAAACTCAAGTGGCTTCCCATTCGTCGTCGCCGGGATCTGCATGTACTTTCACTTCTGTACTGTGTACTATTTAATAAAAGCTCTCCACCATATCTAAAGGAGAAGTTCACATTTTTGGGAGAGCAATCCGATTTAAGATCATGTCGTGCCCTTACTTTGCGCATGCCGGTACATAGGAGTAAGTTCTATAAACATTCGTTTGCTGTGCATGCAATTCAGCTATGGCACGCTCTCCCACTGGACATACGACGGTCAAAATCACTGGACACTTTTAAAAAAGCTGTTAAGTCATACTATCTCAAGTGCGAGTAAGTACTTTTGATGACTTATTGGTTTGTATTTCCTGTGTGTCTTATTATGTATGTATTAGTTTATCTTATGATATTTATTTTAATGTTTATTGTGTTATTTATGTAATTTATTGTGTATTAGTATGTAATTATTTGAATGTATGTATCTTATTAAATTACACCACCTGCAGCTTAGTACTGTTATTTTCCTAAGCCCAAGGTTGCCTGGAAGAAAGCGCTATTAAGCGATAAGGCCGCCTTTTGTACCTACTTCCACCATAATATTGTTTCTGTATGTTTTTTTTTTCTGTTATCTTATGTAGTGTACAATTAAAGAATAAATAAATAAATAAATTGATTATTAACAATTATTTTCGTATTATGTACCTACCACAAAATGCATCCACTGGATGTTTCGCCCGTCTGTAAATTCTTCACTGAAACGCATTTTTATTCTTTTCCAGAAACTGGCCGAATGTTTTCCATAGGAGTCCGCCTGTGTCAGCAGTTCAGTAACTATAAAACGGATTTGTGCCCGTTGGCTCTGCAACTCGGACTTTACTTCCAGATAAGAGATGACTACTGCAATCTGAAGCACCAGGAGGTAAAAACACCCTTACCCTAAGATGTTAGTAAAAAGTCATTGCCCTTACCACAAAATTTTTATTTGTAGATTTATAAGAATTAATCCCTGATGCGTTGATCAGTTCCACGGATCTCAAATTAGAGGGTTAGATATAGTTTTATGGATTGGTTACAATTATTATCGCTCATGGGGCTATATTTTTTGTCTTACAGGCTTTAGAAGAATGGCCGGGAGAAGAAGATGTTCAGGTAATCTTCATTCAAAAGTTAATACAGACGGTTGAAATCATCAATGCTCTAACCATAGCCGAGGTTAGAGCATTGCTGATTTCAATAACCAAAAGTGTTGTTCACGATTGCTTGGCTATTGTATGTGATAATATAAAATTTAATAATGATTAAATGATTAAATAACGTTAAATTACTTTTTGGTTGGTTAAAATTGCTCATTGCAATATCATACCAACATTTGTTTTAGCCGATTTTGGTGAAATCGAGCACAAAAATAGCCCTACACACAGGAACAGACATAGAATTCTAATTCCAGTAAGCAAATAGCATTTGGGATCGTAAACATCACTTATCGACGCATAAAAAGTATGGGAATTGTTCAATATGATTTTGTTATTCTTCAAGGCACACACGGAAAACAGTTTCTGCGAGGACATCACGGAGGGCAAGTTTAGTTTAGCGATTATACACGCGATGAGCACGCCTCTGGGAGAAGATATCCTGGGTATCCTTTGAAAATGGATATAATAGCTTAAGTCTTAGGTAGTACGATGCACCTAATGGGGATCTTATAGGTACCGATTTGTAAGATCTTAAGATCCCCCTGCTTAATTCTGCAGCTAACTGTTATTTTTTTTTGATAAAAGCATTTATACTTTTAGCAGTTGGATGTCTCTGTGGGCTAACTTCATCAGCATGATTCATCGAATCTACCGCACGAGTGCCAGATCGATAGCGTGGAAAACAGTGGTTACACTGCTCACGTAGTTCTCTCCGCTTTTAACCTATTTTGAAACGATTCAAAAAAAGGAGTTTCTCAATTCGACCGTAAGTTTGTTCGGGGATAACTTCGTCATTTTGACCCTTTTTTTTGTTGGAAAGTTTGGTGGTGCTGCCGTGACAAGAAACCAGGATAATATGATGATGAGATTCTGGAGAAATCGACTGGAACTTTCAAAAATTGTAGGGACAACTAGTACGTTTGTTAATTTTTCCGTTAAGTATTTAAAAGCACTACCATCTAATAAAGGTCTAGAGTCGAACTGATGATGGAGCCGAGATACAGATGAGGGAACCACTCAATGTTTTACTGTGTGCCCTTGTGTTTGATTAATTTGTCTCGATGAGAACTTTACATTTAGATGGGCTGTGACTTTCATTAAGGGTCTGCTGATGAAGGCGAAGGACAGTTAAGGGAGCTCCTTAACGGTTTACAGTA
Source organism: Mycalesis mineus (assembly GCA_034621355.1). Taxonomy (NCBI): domain Eukaryota; kingdom Metazoa; phylum Arthropoda; class Insecta; order Lepidoptera; family Nymphalidae; genus Mycalesis; species Mycalesis mineus. Next base: position 6,389,167 of record CM067892.1, on the reverse strand, counting down.
GCTATCTTGTGATTGGGCTTGATTAATTTGTCTCGATGAGAACTTTACATTTAGATGGGATGTGACTGTCATTAAGGGTCTGGTGATGAAGACGAAGGATAGTTAAGGGAGCTCCTTAACGGTTTACGGTAGCTACCATGTGATTGGGCTTGATTAATTTATCTCGATGAGACCTTTACATTTAGATGGGATGTGACTGTTAACAAGGACTTGTGATCAAAGGACTTAAAGGAGCTCGTTAACTATTTACAGTAGCTATCTTGTGATTAGACTTGATTAAATTGATTAAACGATCTAGCGATGTGATCATGCGGAACATAAGTTTATTTAAACTGAACTATTCCTCAACTGCACAAAGATATTCTTCGTAAAAGAACTCAAGACGTCGAGCTGAAGAAGCGCTGCGTATCTCTGCTGGAGAAGGCGGGCAGCTTGCAGTACGTGCGTGATGTTCTGGAGGACCTGGACAGAAGTATTAGAACTGAGGTACATTTTATATAATAAATTAGAAAATATATGTTAAGTATGTATTATTGCAATAATTTTGTTTTAGTAGTGAGAAATTTTGATCAACCAACCATAATGTATGCTGCCCCCAGAAATATTTCTATGCCGATATTTTTGAATGGCTTATATATAGTACATGAGTTTCAAGATATATAGATTATTTACATAAGAAAACAATTTTAACAAAAATAGAACGCACTAAAAATTAAAAAATAACTGCGTCATTTTCTTGCTTTAATTTACTTAAGCATATCTATGAAGTCGGTTCCAACCAAGTTTTCTACATCTAGAAACAATTAAAATCATAGCATCTATATTGTTTCAGGTTGCTCAACTTGGTGAAAATCCGCTGATGGAGGCCGTTTTAGATGAGATGATGTCTTGGAGAGTTTGAAAAAATTATGTAGGTTATTTTAGTAAGAGAAGAATAAAGAAATGGAATATTTTAGAAATCGAGTTGGGGCGACAAAATAGTGCAACTTTAAAATTATTTACTTTTGTTCCTTCGAACATTCTTTCTTCGAATTCTTCGAACGACTGTACCAAATAAATTTTAATATGGTTTGCATAGGTAAATTAAGCTAAGTCTCGGGCAAAACATGCGATTTGTTTTATTGAGACTGGAGGTACAAAATAAAAATTACTTCACAGGATTTGCAAAATACCTGTACAGTTAGCAGTGCAAATGGTCAACTAGACGTATTTGCTATTAAAATATATGAATATATAAAGTTGTTTGTTTGAAACTATGTACGAGTATATCATCATCATCATCATCATGCTGATGGACGTGTACTGCTGGATATAGGCCTTTTAGGGACTTTCAAACACAACGATCCAGAGCCGCCTGTGGACGTTTGATGTTATCAGTCCACCTAGGGGGGGTTGATAAACACGTCTTGCGTCTTGGTGCGGGGTCACCTTTTGAACACCTTGGACACCCAACATCCATCAGCTTTTTGAACTACGTACCCTGCTCATTGCCACTTCAGTTCTGCGACTCTCTGAGTTATGTACATAACCAAACATAATCCGCCCGAACCAATTGTTTGAAGATTTTGTTTCGTTAACGAGTTTAAAGTATCTAATATATAACTGTTTTAATTCTTAACTTTCGCCAAATAAAAACATATTAATTAATTCTTGAGTTTTTTATTTTATCTCAATTCAAATATGCACTTGATATTTTAGCCAATTTTTAAGAAAACGGGGTTATATATTTGAACCGTATCTATGTAATATTATTATATTGCTGTGATTTCAGATTCAAAACACGTGTATCAAATTTAATAAATGTAAATATTTTTCAAACTACAAACAGAAATTTCTCAATATGACCCTATATATCAAATCGAGGGGAACTTTCAAAAATTGTAGGGAGACCTAGTTTATTAATGTTTCCGTTAAGTATTTTAAATTACTACAATTTAATAAAGGTCTGGAGTCGATCTAATGATGGAGCGGAAATAGAGGTGAGAGCACTCCTCAAAGGTTGACTACAGTTACTTTGTGTTTGGGCTTGATTAATTTCTCCTATTTAGTCTGGTAATAAAGACGAAGGACAGTTAAGGGAGCTCCCTAACAGTTTACAGTAGCTACCTTGTGATTGGGCTTGATTAATTTGTCTCGATGAGAACTTTACATTTAGATGGGCTGTGACTGTCATTAAGGGTCTGGTGATGAAGACGATGGACAGATAAGGGAGTTCCTTAACGGTTTACAGTACCTAGCTACTTTGTGATTGGGCTTGAATTATTTGTCTCGGTCTTTACATTTAGATGGACTGTGACTGTCATTAAGGGTGTGGTGATGAAGACGAAGCACGGTTTACAGTAGCTACTTTGTGATTGGACTTGATTAAATTCATGATCTGATGATGAGATCTTGGGAAATTTGAGGGAACTCTTCAAACTTTTTAGGCACATTTGCAACGATGTCGGAATTTACAAGTGGCTGGCGGATATTGGTACTTACGTTTTAGTACGAGTACGTTTTACGTAAGTTCGTTGTCCATAAATAAGTAAAAAGTATGAAATAAAATATTTTTAATCAAAAATAAAACCTACTGTAAAACGCACTAAAAAGAAAAATTATTACGTCATTTAGTTACTTTAATTAACTTAACCGTATCTATAAAGTCGGTGCCATCCAATATTAGGTAATGTCCTTAAAGTAGGAAGATTGGGTGGCACTAACTTCATAGATATGTTAAGTAAATTAAAAAAACTAAATGACATTTAAGAATAAATATAATATTGAAAATTGCGGAACCGACGGTAATATTATGTTTTTGATAACCAAGTATACGGCCTGTAATGGGTTCGAATCCCGTCGGTTCCGCAATTTTTGATATTATGTTTATTCTTAAATATAAATAATCTCAAAAGTGTAAGTAAACACTTTTCAATAAGTTTCAAGTTTAAGGAAAATTTATTTAACGTAGTAAAGCAGTTTGTGGGTTCTAGGTAACGTCCTCAAAGTAGAAACCTTGGCTGGCACCGACTCCTAGATATTCTTAAGTAAATTAAAGCAACTAAATGACACAGTTATTTTTTACTTTTTAGTGCGTTTTGAGTCGGTTCTATTTTTTGTTAAAAATTTTTACTAATCATACTTTTACGAGTATATATATTTTTTGAACATTCGACAAAATTTCTATATTCTTGTATGTCCATAAAATGTCAGGAAAATAAAACGAAAATTAAGCAGATCATGTAAAAGTTGAAAGCTCTCCACTTCCGTCGAAAACCGCAGTGACTGCTAGGTTTTCAGGGGGAGGTTACTTCGGTATAACGTAGGTACCTAACACACATTGTAAAATAATTGCAAGCGGTTGATTATTAGTGTCTTAACATAACTACGGTGGAGTGACTTTGGCAACAGGCGTAGGTGAAATATACCCACCCGGGTACCTATCGAATTCTGAGTCATAACTACTTAATCCCGTTTGTATGAACTATGGGTGTATCTACTTCTTGTAACTAAAAAATACTAGTACTTTTGGTTACTCCTTTATGTACTGTCGACGGACCTTCTGCCTCAAACGAGAACGAGTCTTAAGTAAGAAACTCGAATATTGGCTCTGACAAACTTATAACATATCAGTCTGTCAGCCAATATTCGAATTCGTACAGAGGCAAATGACATGACTTCTAATATAAAACCGGAAGTACAAATTAGTACTAATTCGTACTACCGAAATGTAAATTTTCCTTTATCATAGTAAAATAAAAAAATATCTTTTTAAACTGAGCAGATCTCCACGTAATACCGACACGCCATTGTTCTCGCAATCCCGGCTGTAACAAGCTCGACATTTTTGGGATAATATTACAAACACGAATATCGCGAGCGTTGCACAAAAGTCTTGTCTGTTAAAACTTTAACAGAGTACTGAAAGGCTTATTGAAAATACCGATACGAGCATTATTTCTAGTTTAATTTTCACAGTAATTAATGAATATATATTAAAATAAAGTCCGGCGCGTCGTCTGTCTGTTTGTCTGTTCGCGATAAACTCAAAGATTACTGAACGGATTTTTTTTCAATTTTCACTAATAGATAGAGTGATTCCCGAGAAAGGTTTTAGTATATAATTTGCTAAGATTTTGTATAAATTGGCTCAAATATAGCGATAATTGTTGGAAGAGTCGCTCCAAGAGACCACTTATGAACTTTTATTGATAACGCTACCTAAACTAATGGTATAGAAAATTTGTCCATTGACATTAGGAGCACAAAAAAATCTTGCTATTCCCCTTTTTTTTTAAAGGGTACACGTCCTTTTTTTTGTATTCTTGGATTTTTGCAATACACAACAAAATTAAAAAACTTCAAATACAACGGATTCGAATTACCTTGAGATTGCTATTTTTTGTAGTGACAAGCCAGTAACTATTAAAACAACAGGGCTTGCGCTTGATTACAATCATGCATAATGCGGGCTGATGGAAACCAATAATAAGGTCTAGGTTAAAACGTGCTTGACAATTAGAGTCCTAGATTTATACGGTAAAAACGACTATAAATCGATTTATAATCAAGATTAAATTGATAAAAAAACCCGACAAAATTGTAAATCACTATATATTCGTGGCGACCATCTTGGATTTGATAGTTTTCGTAGTGTAGTAGTATTCTACAAGTCGAGGCCTTTCATTTGATACCCCTATGGAGGGAGTTGTGAAAAAATGTGTAATCCACCATTTTGTAGCAGCTGCCATTTTAGACGGAGTTTCATCTGACATAGTTAAGAGCCATCGCCAGGAAACTGGCTTTCAAATTTTAAAAAAACACTTCGTAATCGGTCTATCCATTTGAACGTTACGATGCCACAGATAGATAAACACACACACAGGCATAAGGACATTAAAGTTAAACTTACAACACCCCTCTTTTTGCGTCGGGGCTAAAAAAGAACGTCGTACTTATTAATTTAACTTATGATACCCGAATTTTCGTTATAAATAACAAATAACAAAACTTTCAGAACGGTTTCTTTGTATGTACAAAAGATCTTTTACATCGCGAAGATCTAATATAACAGACATTTCTTTGAAATATTTTTCCCCGACGGAAAAAGTCCAAGCCCAAACTTTTTCCGCCAAACCGCTGCCGACGTGGAAAATTTATTTTCGTCAATTTTTGCCAGGTTTTATTCAATATTTTTATATTGAAGAATGCGGTTATATATTTTTAATTATTCTTCTTCACTCGAATTTTCATTGATAGATTTATTTCAAAGTATTTTTTTTTATGTTCTAAAACGTATATTTAAACAGCTGACCCGCAATAGATTCAGTCTCTAATGAAACACCGGGGTAAAACATTCCAGACTGCAATCTATCTCAGAATGGAGTTGGATAAAATTTAGCACAGTGATAGATTGCAGTCTGGAATGTCTTAATTGGTATATCACTATCCATCCAACCTTTCGCATTTCTAATTTTTAATTCTAAAAATTGGATTAGATTAGGTGTAACAAAATTATATTTTGAGGAAATTTTTGGAAAACTCTTAATCGCTTGTGTGGGGTTCTTGCAGCTTCACCTGTTTGCGGTGAACAATCACCTAATATCCTCACAATGACTGTACAAATTCGCAATTTCAACACGCGTTGTCAATTTCCGGGATTTTCATAGCAAACATGACGAGCAAATATTTCGCTGATCGGACAAAAGCGTCATCCGTTTAATACATTTGGAGTTGAATCACCCTGGTATCTATGATGTAATACATAACTCCAATGAAGTAAAACTGAATATTTCTGAATTTCGTTTCTAAATATATTCTGATTAGTTTGGATCTGGTGTGTTGGACTACTTACAAGTTGAAGTTTCTTAAATAACTATAAGATTATAATGAAACATGTTACGATGAAGCCTTGAAATCAGATCTATCAAGAAACTAGGTATAAAGTTAAGAATTATTAGGTAGGTAAACATATTTCAATTGGAAGAGATTCCATTCTGGCGACGAGAGATACTTTGATAGAGTCTACTTATATTCTATACTTACATTTTAGCTGTAGTAGACTAGTCTAGAGCTCTTTATATTAAAGTTAGTCGGTAAACATGCTCATATTTTGACGACCTCCGTGGCGCAGTGGTATGCGCAGTGGATTTAAAGAACGGAGTTCCTGGGTTCGATTCCCGGCGGGGCAGATTGAGGTTTTACTTAATTTGTCTTGGTCTGGCTGGTGGGAGGCTTTCGCCGTGGCTACCACCCTACCGACAAAGACGTATCGCCAAGCAATTTAGCGTTCCGGTACGATGTCGTGTAGAAACCGAAAGAAGTGTGGATTTTCGTCCTGCTGCTATTGCTAACAAGTTAGCCCGCTTCCATCTTAGACTGCATCATCAATTAACATCAGGTGTGATAGCAGTCAAGGGCCAACTTGTAGTCGATAAAAAAATATACTTTTTTTTATTCATCACTACAAGTTAACCCTTGACTGCCATCACACCTGATGGTAAGTGATGATGTAATCTAAGATGAAAGCGGGCATATTTATTTGGAGTAGAATTAAATCCACACTCCTTTCGGTTATTACAACACATTTTACCGGAAAGCTAAATCGCATGGCGGTACGCCTTTGTCGGCAGGATGATACATATCACTGTACAACGGAGGCCGACAAAAGAATTTGAAAATAATTTGCATATTTCTACAAGCAGCAATAATGTTTTTCGGCCTGAAGAGTACGGGTACCGGTATAATGAGGCTTAATAGTTTAGCTTCAAGAAACGGCGCCCGACTGTAAGTTTCACCGAAGTGTACCTAACGTAGCTTATGAAGTGGCAGTCTATTACAGATGATGATTTTTTGTTAATCATCAATTAGGTCATTTGCTTGTTCCCCAAACTGAATTATAATTACTTTATCAGTTACTTTAAAAACATATGTAGTTTTATTAGATAAGAAAAACTAATCAAATGTACTACGCATACTAAGTGTACTACGCAACTTAAACCGTACTCGTATAAGTAGTGTGAGCAAAAAGTGAACAAGGAAAAAGAGCTCGCCCATGTACGTAATAGGCTGAAGGCAATCTCGTAGAAAAATCTCGAGATCACTTCACTAGCTTTCGTCAAATCAGGACCCACACTCTCAACGTGACTACATAACATAGCTACGTATTACATAAGCTCGCTATATACACAAGATTGTAAACCGACTGGCTGTACTTTAAAAATATATATACAGGATGTCCCATAAATAAATGGTATAAATGTAAATAGGAAATACATCAATGCAATAATTATCTAAAACTAAATCAATTTTTCACAAAACCGTATAGTTACCAAGTTATTTTTTGTTGTCCTAAATCACTGCCAATTTCAATGCTAGAAAACCTTGTGACCTAGTGATCGAGTTATTTTTTCCAATTGCTATCAATTTCAATGCTGGAACTCCTGTAATAAGGACTTTTAAGATCTGATTTTCGTTGAATAATACGGATTGCACTTTATAAGAATGGCTGATATGCCATTCGTTTAATATTAAACCAATGTTGCTCTTAAACTGAGCATTTGCTAGAAGTGAGGCCGACTATAGTCCAGCAAACTGGGATCGAACCTCGACCTCTTAGATTTACATAGGGGTCCAAACCTTGGAATTATTGAATCAAATCAAAGTAATACAATATGAAACAATATTCGAGATTAGGACGATAAAAAAGAGGAACGGAAAACAATCAATGATATTATTTAATTTTCTTAATGTCTACTTTCTCTAAAATAATTGCACTGTGAATTTCTGCTACGAAGCAAAATAATGTTTGAAAAACCTCTTCAATAATTTTCCATGTTCTGTGCCTCATTATAAGATATGACGTCTTTCGTATTTTATTGTTAAGAAAAACAAGAAGTAGGTACTTGTAGTGCTATTGAGACGGCTATTATAAGCGCCTCGATATTTTTCATAGAAATTTGAAGATCATGTCTATTTATTGGTAAAGCCGCAAGTACTTAATCTTTATTAGCTATTCAGAAAGTCTAGAGCGACAGTGTACCTACCTACCTATTATCTATTCACTATTTATGTTGGATGAAAATGAAACCTACCTACTAGTTTAGGCCCTCTGCAGTATACTTAAAATACTATGAAAACCTTACTAATGTTATAAACTAGAGGACGCTCGCGGTTTCATCCGCCTAGTTCTCGTTCCCATGGGAATTTTAGGATAAAATATGGCCTGTCTGTTATTTTGATATGTAAGCTTGCTCGGTAGTGGCGGGGAGGACCGATCAATGCCGATATAAAGCAGCGGTCTGGGGAGTCGAGGCTGATTCTCTTCGTGGCGTTCACTGCGACCACATCTCTCAGCCGTGACTCAGATCACGCCAGATTAATTAATTATTATAATTGATAGCTCAATTAGTTAATATTTCATTGAGTTGGTTATTATTGGTCATCATTGTGATTATTCCTTCGTTAATTTGTCGGATTATTGATCGAATGTAATAAGCAAACATCCCTAAAGACCTTGGCCTTACTAGAAGTGCATTAAGCTCCATATTGGAACGAGTATCCAAAGCTGCTCTAGTAGGGTCCTTCCGAATTTGGCTGGACAGAAAAAATAACTTGAACAGGGAAGGTGAGTGTTGTCGGCCGTCACTAAGAGATCTCTTTTGAACCTTCACCCGTGTCACGGACTCTGTTCGAATTTTACTCTCAGCCGCACGATGGACCCGGCACCCGCACGGTGCATCCTTTGAATGGGATATTCGTCTCTCACAATTTGAATATGATTCCAGTCTTTGTACCTGCGTCGAAAAGATGTCGCCGCCATCCGACAAAGCTATATTATTGTGAAGTTTCATAAAAATCCAGTCAGTAGTTTTTGCCTGAAGGGGTAACAAACATACATACAAACTTTCGCCTTTATAATATTAGTAAGGATATAAATGCTTTAACTATTAAGCAATTAAGTATTAGTGCGTTAGACAAACGGCAGAGAAAAGAACATAGGGCAGGTACCCTTATGGATCATTTTCATTGGTTGATAGAGATTTCTGTTAAGCACTCACTACATTTTATAAACCAAAGTCTCCCACCGCGGCTGTCAGTCTGTCTGTCTGCGATAAACTGAAAGACTACTGAACGGATTTTCTTGCGGTTTTTACCAGTAGATAGAATGATTCCCGGGAAATGTTGTAGTATATAAAATGTTAACGTTTTGTACATGTTGGCTCAAATATAGCGATAATAATTGGAATAGTGGCGTGGCCTGGGAGCTTTCATTGAAAACGCTGCCTTTTGATTTTTTTGATTTTCTTTATTAGAACTACTGTTTTAAGGAAAGCCTGCTTATATATGCTATACTTAATCTTTCCTTAAAATAATAGTCGTGTTTTTGTTGACTTTTTTTATACACAATCACGCGCGGGCAAAGTCGCGGGCGTTTGCTTGTATTTAATAATTATTATTACCTAATTACCTATTTATACATTGTGTCAATAATTTAGACAATATGATTGTGTGTGTGCGTGTGTGCAGGCATCCTAGGGTATAATTTTCCAATCGTGATTTTAATAATGGAAATACATTTGCTAACAGTTTTTTCAGCTTTTAAATTTTTATAAAATATGAAATCCTAGTAATATCCAACAATAAAGAAAAAGCATTTACATTTTAAGAAAACAATTCTAAGATTATTGGAAAAAAATCCACAGCTCACAATGGCATTGTCTTGCTTTTGAATGCTCCGACGATACTCTCGAAAAATAAAATGGAATATTTTATATCTTGTTCAGCTAAAAACGAGAAAACGTGTAAGAGATTCACTTTCAACATTTTAGACCTAGCGACCATTTACATCTATTTAATAGTACCTATGTATTTTCTTTTATAGAAGAGGGGATATGGAGCGTACACCCACCACGCTGCTCCAATGCGGGTTGGAGGACTTAAGGTGATAATGTTACATTTATTGACGATCACTATCAGATGTTGATGATAGTGATCGGGATCGACGGCTTAACGTGCTCTCCGAGGCACGGGGGTGTAACTCCACCAACTTCCAGACTCCGAGCTTGGAATGTACTGAACATTTCATAGAATAATGAAAAAACTGAGAAATATTCCTTGACCCAACCCAGGAATCAAACCCCAGGACCTCGTGATCGAAGCCACATAGGCTAACCACTAGACCAACGAGGCAATCCCTCTCCTATAAGGAGGGCCAGGCATCCCTCCTGCCTGGCCCTGTAGTGGGCCGTTAATAGGCTGATAATGATGATTTTCTTTTATTGTTATTATTCTTTGTTTTATTGCTGTAAGGGCTTGTATTTTCCAAAATAGATCTTCTTAATTTTTTTTTTCAATTTAAAAATGGACGCACATGGTCTGATACACACCCAGGCACCTGATAAAGAACCCTACATTTAAAGGCACCACCTTCAAAATGACCCCCTGTGTTCTGCCTGAAGAATTGTTAACCTCTTATGCCTGTAACTACATTGGCTGCTAAGCTCACACCAGAACACAGTAATGCTGCTTAGTAGCAGACGTAAGCAAGCCAGTAGTACTTACCCGGGCAAACTGTCTGACTGTTCTTTTGAACCACAATACAGAATTCCATCAGTTTCAACTGGGCAGTATTGATCACACAGTCAGTTGCTCCTTTTAAATACACATTATCATTATACACAAAACATTTTCATAAAATCGATTTAATAGTTCCGGAGGAAGATAACAAACGTTTTTGACTCGAGATTTTTATAAATAAATATTAAATAAATAAATATTATAGTACAATTACACGCATCGCTATATACCCTCAAAGTAAGCGTAGGTAGCTATGATATTTGATATTATATATATTATACACAAATACTTATAATATATAGATAAACACCCAGACACTAGAAAATATTCATGCTCATCACACAAACATTTTTCCGGACGTGGGAATGGAGCCCACAGCCTAGGACGCAAAAGCAGGGTCACTACCCACTGCGCCACTCGGCCGTCTAACAATGTATATAATTATTAGAAGATATAAATACCTTTAAATCTGTGTATAGGTATGAGTAAACAAACATCAATAGTTTTGTAGCCAGCAGCAACATTACAGTCAGATAAAGTCTCGCAAGATTTATATTGAACTAAAGTTCCGTAGAGCAGAAACACGGCGCGAGAAACTTTTCAATTTTTCACTTCAAAGTATGTAGTTTGTACTTTGTAGCTACTCAGATACTACAAATAGTTCATAGACAATTTTATGCTTCATCTATCATATTTTCAGAGTTATAAATATAAAAAACTGCAGTAGCCTAATATATGTCTATTAAATATTTGGATACCTACAGAAAAAAAAAAAGATATACTAAATTGACTTTTCAAATATTTAGCTTAAAATCGTGACAAACAGCATATTTACTATTTAACTCAATGAAAAAACTTCTATTTTTACCCGACTGCGGCAGAAGGAGGGTTATGTTTTTCGAGCGTATGTATGTATGTATGTATGTATGTCCATTTCTTCGGCACGCGCTACAGCCTACACGGCTGAACGGATTTTGACATGTGAGGTGTCGTTGAATTTGTCAAAATTGTGGTAGTGACATAGGCTATATAAATTTTCTACTGCGGTTGTAAATGGGGGAAAAAAGGGGGATGTGTGTATTTTTTTCTCTTATCTTAACAATATGGGTACCAATTGAAAGGTCGTAAAAAGACCATTTCAAAAATATAAATATTATATCATGTTCATGTTACTTTTTTTAACAAAAATGGCAAAAAGTGTACCAAGTGTTCCGTCTCATTTCTATACCATAAACTAAAACTAAAAAGTCTCAAATAAAATTATTATTATACAAACAAAAAACCCGACTGCTTAGAAGTTATGAACTGAAAAGAGAAAAACAAGGTTGATCCTTGTTTTTCTCTTTTCAGTATATCTGTATAAAATTCTAAATACTTTATGGTGCTGCAGGCGGGGACAAACGTAGTTTTGGTAGATCTTTCTTTCCCCGCAGGTTAAAGTATTTTGTCACTGTTTGCAGCACCATAAAGTATTTAGAATTTTATACAGATATAGTGATCCTTGTTTTTCTCTTTTCAGTTCATAACTTCTAAGCAGTCGGGTTTTTTGTTTTTATAATAATAATTTTTTATTATTTTATTCCTTAAATAATCAAAATATAGCTACCCCGCGTAGTTCTCGCTCCCGTGGCAACTCCGGGTTAATAATATATGTAAGCTATATCATTGTGAAGTTTCATCAAATTCCATTCAGTAGTTTTTGTGTGAAACAGTAAACATGCATCCAAACATACAAACTTCCGCCTTTATAATATTAATAAGGAATATATAGACTACCTACATTATAACTTCTAAAAAAGTACTTTAAATACGTACAGTAAAAGTACCATGCAACATACGTATTTTATAGAAAGATCGTTGTTACATTTTTTTCTAATTGTATAATTGCTGAAGCTCTATACTAGAACCATTGTAGCGTCACCGGAGGTTATGGATGAGTGCAGAAGCTGCCAAAGGGCGAACCCTTAGACCCTATGGCGAAGGGATCGAAACATTACCTAAGGGCGTCTTCCACAGTATAGGAACAAGGTTTGTACCCAGTGCGTAGATTTTACGCTAGATGTCGCTTACTGAGGTATGGTTTTCCCAACGACGTAACTTCCTGGTTGTACGATAGAAAGCGCTATTGCGGGACCGGGTTAAAACAGCTTTTTTGTTTTATGCGGTTAGAAGGTAAGTGTGGCTTACTAGCGTAGTTCCCTGAGCGCAATAGTAACGTGAAAATATGTTATATTTATTGTACTATTCAGAATGTTTAGATAAATTTATTATATCTATCCAATATTACTGACGTAAAGCCAATGTGTTGCTCTATCATTAATTTATTTACAATTTATTTAAATTTTTTAACAATGTCATACAAAAACATATAAAAACACTATTAAAAATTTATAAAAAAATTTGCTCCTCCACTTGCGGGGCCTTTGAGGGCCCAAGCAACCGGTGGTCAGGACTCCAGAGTGAGGAACCTCCTCACATTACGCACCGTCTCAAGAATCACCGCCTTCTGTATCCCTGACCCTTGATCCAACAGTCAAGCGAAAGCTTCTTAAGATGTTGGTCGAAGCTTTTCGCAATAAGACCATTGACTGAAACGACTATAGGAACAATAATCGTCGACTCAACATTCCACATGGCGGTAATCTTATGAACAAGGTCGGTTCGTATTTTGATACTTTTTCCTTTTCGCAAAGCCGATTTTTATTAAAAACCTTTATTAACTGCTTCCTTAATACTAGCATCTGTTTTTTGCAGCTTTTAGTTAGCATTTGTTTGTTGGTAACTCCTTCACGCCGCAACTACTGAAACCTGACTAAGTACCTATAAGATCTAATAAATCCACATCCCAATCAAGAAATGTTTATTAATAATAAATGTATACCTTATTACCTAATAATGTACTATTGCATAACTAAGCACAATATCAAATGTATAGTAGCCACGAATAGGTAAGTTAGTAGGTATATAGGTAAATCTATCACGTCCGATGAAGACTTTCAATTAGATAAGTGATTTACAAGGTTCCTGAATCTTTATTACTCATTATTAGCGGTCTATGTGGAGGATTTAGCTGAAAGCAAGCCATTTTAATCCAATTTAAGTACAGCCCCAAAACGCTCCCTTGGGCAAAAACCACTCAAATCGCAACTTGTACTTAAACCATGCGAGGAGCTGAATACTTTGCATTAGAATGTCTTAAACACAGCACGACCCGTTCGCTGGCGCGCTTTAGTGCTCTGTCATTGCACGATGAAGAAACTTATATTTTACGTGCTTTCTTTCTTTATTTTAATGTGCATTTTATTCATCAATAATTTCACAGTGAAAACTTCGGCATATCGTTCCGTTTCAACACAAAACTTGGAAGATAAGTCACGTATCTTTCGAATCAGAAGGGAGATTTCACCCACTAACAAAACCTTCGAAGATATAATTGGTATCCGACCTATAAATCCGAATGAATCGAAGAACGTTTCAAACTTAAACGACACTTTGTATTCAAGGCGCATCCTCATACAGAAATTTGAAAGATTGTGGCCCGTAACGAATTGGCGAAAGTTTGGCTATTTCACGGCTGACTATTTGTATTTGATAAACGAACATTGGCTACAATTTCCTCCGCCGGACGCGACGGTACAGAAGGTCTTGGGCACAATTTACATATTGTTTGCCACGGGTGGATGCTGGGGCAATTTAATGGTACTCTTCATGTATTTCAGGTAAGGCTTTTCAAAGGTAGGTATTACCAACAAAACAATAATACAACAACTATTTATCGTGTACACTATAGACGATAGACTTTATAACAAAAGTACGGAAAAGTCTCCAGTATTTTCCGGGTTGGTATGAAGCAGTGTGTCTCGTAGCGACTGAGGATCATAGTCTCCCAAAAATAAATATATTTTACATTTGGATGATTGAGGCTCTAGAACTTTTAAACATTTATTTATGTAAAACATATACATATAAAGATATTCATCAGTTATCATAGTACCCATAACACAAGCTACCTTTTTACTTGCGGATTATATAGCGATGTATGTATCCAATAATATTTATTTATTTTCTCAAAGCCACCATGTTCAAAAAACCATTTTTGCCTACAGTACCTACTGACTCGTATCGTCATAGATAAGTACAACTATTAAGTAAAAAACTAATATCATTAGCAGTAGTAGTAGATTTCACCCGGTCAGTCAGTCAGTCAGCCAGTTCTCATTAAATTAAAGATCTTAAAATATGAATTTACTCTCCAAGTTTAAATAATTAACTTTACTAAATTTAAAGCTAACATTTAAAATATTTGCAAATGTATTCGTGATTTTACGTTACAACCCTGAATTCTACAAGAGAAAACGCTCGTGTCCAGCGCTTTCAGATTAACTAGGTCAAGTAGGTAACTTAATCCCTATATGTAATCGACTGGACGTGATTATTCGGAGGGTACGTAAGTGTGCACGGAACATTATATACGAGTATATCACCATAATCTAAGTTACTTGTATGAATAAGTTCGAAGTTCTCACGTGAAATGTTAGGAAATATGTAACTTTAGGGTCTGCATATTTAGAGAGGTTTTGGGTCTGTATAAAACTTATGGCAATTGGCATATTGTATACTTAATTGGTTATGAAATTGGGACTATTTACGAGAAAGTATTTACTCCAGATATTTCGGGAAACTTCATTATAAAGACAGCAGTTTTACTACATACGAATAAAATAAAGATAAAAACTTTTTTATTGACAAACATGGCAATGACAAGAACGGCCTCATCACTATCCCTCGTTACTAAAATTGATAGACGAAGAGATCGATGATTTCTGTAGCCATAAAAACTATATCTCAGTATCATCATTTTCATCATTATCAGCCTATGAACTGCCCACTACAGGGCCAGGCCTGCCTCCTTATAGATATAATGGTATACATTTTCTTTAATGTTATGAACACAGAACCAAATTATGTTTTCTTTACGATCTTTGTTTTCTTACGATCTTGACTAACATCGTCACTGTCTATCGTTCGCGAAATACTCAAAGGCTACGGAAATAGGTTTTCGCGCGGTTTTCGCCGATGGATAGAGTGTTACTTGAGGAAGGTTGTAGTATATAATTTGTCAAGGTTTTATGTAACTTAAATGAAGTAAGATGATAATTATTGGAAGTGTCGGAAAACTCAAGCCGCCTGGGAGCTTTTATCGAACCAATTCCTTTGAGATAAAATAATGGGTTGTAGAATCATTTATTTTTTATTCGAAATAAAAATATTTGCACTCATTATATATGTATCTTTTAATGATAACACACTATATCTTGTAAAACATATTACATAGTTACTTTTTTATGGTAAGCTCCGATACTAATTTTTTTACGCATGAGGTCGAGGGTGTATGATAAACCTAGATAAAATTTATAAGATAGGTACTTATGCCGTTTTTCAATACTTCGATGAAACTACTTTTTGTTTTGATATCTCGTGAACTTTTATTGCAATCGAAAGTTCTTGACGGGACAATATATTTTGAGTCCTGTTGCTGTAAATTATGTTCATTTGCAACCCTGGAACAAATGTCACAAGCAATAAAACAAAAATAGTTCAGCGCATGTACCGAAACAGTTCGGGATGACAGATATACGCGAAAGAATAACATTGCGCTACGGGAAGCAATCCGTACGGCCGTGCTGTCTAACATTACTGCGGGACCAACTAAATTTCCCGCCAAACGAAAATGTCGCCCACCACAAAAATTATAGTGATAATATTTTTAATCGAAATAAAGTGTAAAAACGTTGACACATTACCGGACGTGAAAGAACTTTGGTCGTTCAAAAATAATAATTTGAAAAAAAGTGTCGTGAACTATTTCATATGTTTTAACCCGTTCAAATGTAACAGTGTGATATTGTGGCGATGCTTCAATCTGAAAATGTGGAAGAAGCGCAAAAGATTATGTGGTATAGTAACAAAATATTTAGCTGAGTCTACTAATTTGAGACGCAAGAGAAATGCACTGGACGTCGGATACGTTATTCGAGAAAGCTCCGGTCAAGAAGGATTCGTTGTTAAACCGACAGAGTCTCTATTAATCACGAAATTTAAACAGAAATGGCCGTTACACCTGTGGCGTCAGTATGGATTGTTTACAGAAGACTACATCCAGGACATAAACCCCCACTGGTTGCGCTTCCCACCCCCAGACCCTTCGGTGTATTACGCGCTGGGAGGTCTATATATTGTGTTGGCTGTGGTGGGATGCTTCGGAAACTTTATCGTCATCTTTATGTATTTTAGGTGTGTATAAAATACAAATAACTTACAACTCTACCTTAATTATTATTCTATACTAAAGCCAAACTCGATTGAGAATGCTTGTCAACAAACAAATCAAAAATGGAGGTAGAAATCATTAGTCATTTTACACCTATTTCTTTTAAATAACTTGTTAATGACGAATTCATGACAATAAATTAGATTAGTAAGCTTAAAACTAATTTATATATTCAATATCTTTTAAATAAGATTTTATAAAAAAACAAAACATAATTTTAAATTTATTAGTCATAAAATGTCTTGCAATTTCTACCTTCATTTTAAATTTGTATGTTGACAAGCATTCCCAATCGAGTTTGGCTTTACTATAGTTCATGTTTATTAGATTTGTACGTGTACGGCGTACCTATCTTAATTTATTTAGGCCCACATATTAAAGTTTTGTTGGCTATACTGAAAACTACATGAATAACGCAATTTATTTGGAAATTACAAAATATTTGATATAAATTTAATTAAATAGTCAAAATAACTTACCAAAACTTTTCACATGTTGTCTACCCTTAAAGGAAAAATGAATATAAACCTGTAAATAGCTTTAGAAATTTTATCTTAAATCAGATAAAACCAAAAAATAATGTCAAGTTTATAGTCAACTAGCAGTCGCCCGAGACTTCGTTCGCGTGAAAACCTCTTAGGTGACCTTCTAATTTTAAAGACAGACTTTCATATAATACTCATTTCCCGCTACCAATTTAATTTTTTTATAGTTTCCCGCCAACCAATATCCTTCGTCCCGTTCCTTGTACTAAAGACCTACATTTTTGTTAATGGAAAAGTTACTTTTTAACATTAATGGAAAATTTTATTATGCATCAACTTTTAATAGAAAATTAGTCTAGATCTTCAAATAGTGTAAAATCAGTCTAGACGTTTTAGAGTCGCGGCATGTTGATGATTTGTGTTGTGCGTAGGTGACATGAAAGAGCGAACATGAAATATTCAAGAACACGAAATATTTATCGCCAAGATTTTTTTTTCACCTGTAGCAACAAAGTTCATGATTTTTAAATTACGTAGCGAAACTTGGCCACTATAATTTTATTTGATATGAGTAGATTTATCATTGTTAACCAACTAAACACTCAGGCTTATACTTCTTTGTGTTAACGCCAATTTCTAAGGTTTTATGGCCTATAAACAAGTTTATTACACTAAAAAGCAACTATAAATACTAATATTTTTGTATGTCTTTTCACAGTGTTGGTCAATCATCCATTAAATTTCTAAAATAATAAAACACCACGTATTCGTTCCAATTATTTAAATATATTAAATTGACCGTCATAATTTATCGCAATTTCAAAAGTAATAAAAACATAAAATACTTCCTTGTATGTATTTGTACCACTGAGAGAGACGAATATCGTAACATTCCATTCACCGTGCGGGTGCCAGGTTCAGGTGTAGTAGAAAACAAAACGCTGAACAGTGTCCGAGACTTGCAGCAAGGATGTAGGCTTCTCTCGCCTTTCCAGCTCGAATTTTCTTGGACTCAGACGACCCTGCTTCTGTGTCCTAGGCTGTGGGTTCGATTCCCACATCTGGAAAATGTTTGTGTGATGAGCATGGGTGTTTTCCAATGTCTGGGTGTTTATCTATATATTATAAGTATTTATGTATAATATATATAAAATATTCATCAGTTATCATAGCACCTATAACACAAGCTACATACGAGTACGCTTACTTTGGGGCTATATAGTGATGTGTGTAATTGTCCTATAATATTTATTTATTTAATTATTCTCCCTGCCCAACCAAATCTGGTTGTACCGTACTGGATAATCAGGCCAAGGTCTTTGAGTAGGTTTTAGAGAGATTTTGCTGGTATACCTGTCGCACCCACAATTCTACTGCATAAAAGCTAACCAAATAGTCATTTTATGTTAGTTTATCTATATGGTTATAATCACTTTTAATGTATGACCTTTAGGTATATTTGTTTCCCACGGTACTGTGAGCTCAACAAGTGCTATACGTTTAATTTGTTATGAAAGGCTTATAGCTTCATGTATGATTTGAAATTCTCTATCATGGCGGCGTGAGTAAAGACAATTGTCCAGGAGCACCTCGCATCCTACCAATAAGTGCCTTGTTGTATCTATTGCCTCATAAGTATAGCGAGAATTTTCCTGAGGCTTTCCCCCATAGTTGTAAGTTGCTTTGGCCTGGAAGGATCAGTTTAAAAAGTATTAAGATAGAATTTCAATAAGGCAGAAGACTAGTCATACAACAGGTAACACCACTTTAGATCTAGAGGAATGCAGAACTCACCTAAGTTTAACCACACATTTTGCTTTTCTCGATTTATTTGGTACATGCACGTTATAGTATTCCTCTTCATCTTGTTTTAGAAATGATTTCATTATATCTCGGTCTTCCTTCTTCTTTTTTGCACCCAACCCAGCTCTTTGCCACTGTCGTAAATTGTTTGTGTTTGTGTTCCAGTCATATTTATAACACGAAAGCCTTACATGAATTCGGCCATTATATAAAGAGGTACTTTAGTAAGTAAGGCAATTACCTAAAGTACTTGTATTATGTATTCTGTGCCTAAACTTGATTGTTCTGTAAACTTCAACATGCCGCTAGTCTAATATGTCATAAACAACCCTTTCTGGTGTTTTGTCTATATAATTTAATGAAACAATACATAAAACAAAGGTTACTCCATTTATATCTCCACAGAGGTTTAACGGATCTGGATGTAATTTGGCAAAGAGATCGATAATAGTTGGCAATAGACTATTTTATCCCGATAATCTCATGGGAACGTTATCTACGCGAGTTAGAGAAACTAAATGAACTAAAATCTAAATAATAACAAACCTATTTTGAATTAATTTCTCAGTGAAAATACGCCGAAATCATAATGCTAATACTAAAACTGTGGATTTCTCAAGAGACCATAAACATTTTTAATTTAAATTGTATAAACGATTTCAAATTGTTTTTAGTATTGTATACAGACCCATTGCAATAGTATACCTATTTTCATTATCAGCCTATTAATGGTCTACTACAGAGTCGGGCATCCCTTCTTATATAAGAGGAGCGATATGGAGCGCAGACCCACCACGCCACTTCAATGTGGGTTGGCGAGCTTAGGGTAATAATGATTCATTTATTAATGGTCATTATTAGATGTTAACGATAGTGTTAGTGACCGGAATCGATAGCTTAACGTGCTCTCCGTGGCACGGGGGTATAGCACCACCAACTTCCTTACTCTCGGTTTGGAATGAACTGCAATGTAATTACGACTATAGAAATAGAAGTCTATTTACACAGTCGTTAATTAGTCTCAACTTAGAAGCTAGAAGAGACTTGCTATTCGTACGATTAAATACCTATCATAGGTCTAACCTACTTCAAATAACCTTTCCCAAATAAACAAAAGATTAATTTCACGACTCCGTAGTTAAGCAAACAATGATCGGCTTCCATTTTCTAGAGATGTTATTCTACATCTTCGCTGCAAAATCAGATTCAGTATTTTTATCCAATAACGAAAACAAATAGTAAAAACGACTGTAACATAACATAACCAACGTTAATAGTAATTTAAATTATTTTTTTTTAAATAAATTAAAAATAATCATAAGGGAAATATAGAAACATCTACATCAGGAATAAATGTTGATAGCAACCTCAATTTGCGTCCTTGAGATCTTTTAAAAGACCTTTTCAAGGACACTTGAAAGCTTGATTTGGAATAAATATATTACGCTCTTACTTCCTCCGTATATAAGTTACACAACACATAATATTGCGGGTATATTTTTATTTAAATGTTAGCTTTTAATCGTAAAAAAATGCATAATATTATGGGTGTATTAATTTGTATAAATGATACCTATTAGTATTTTTTCTATATTTACATACTTATTTACCTCGGGAGCATTAGGCACTTTTTACTTCTTGCAAGTGTACATAGATACCATAACATGAAGTAAAAAGTAAAAAAATGTAAAAAGAAGATAGCTACTTTACTATATTTTCACCATCGTCACAGTCAATATGAAATTTCATGAATGCTGATGGCAGTAGTACAACAAAAGACAACATTTATAGCAATTGATTTATCGCGTTGATAATATTTTAAACCATATAAAAATAGAGACTTAAATATGAAACTATGTTGTATAGTTGCCTACTATATGAATATTTCGTACATATAATCGTCAAAATATCGGTTTCGTATCAGAACAGTTCTTGTCAGACACTTATTTCATTCGGCCTTCGCACTTCTCATTCAAAGCTTGAATCTCAAGATCTTGAATCCCAAGAGTCTTGATTTCATAAAAATAGCCCGACGCATTTCATTTGTGAGAAGTAGAAATTATTATTTGTCAGTCAGGAACTGATGCAATGCGTTTATAAATAGAATGAAAAAGACATTTTCTGTGACCTGAATCCATTTATAAATTATATTGCTATTTCTGAAGAAGAATTTTCTATTTTAGAATATCTTTTATATCTTATATTATACGTTTTAGAATATCTTATGTCATTATTTTACTATTGGGAATATCATGTCATATTATCTGACATTTTACGATGTGTGATACAGTAGTAATTCTAATTGACAGTTTATATCCTGCTACCATCCTGCTGCGCACCAATTTGTATTAGTCACTATGAAGTTGTATTATTTTAGAATTGTATTAGTCACTCGAAGCTCTTTATGAAAGCACTTTTCAGAGGAATTATTGCTTCCTTCTGCATCAAGAAGCTTTTTTTGTGTTACTATCTATGCCCTATAGTTCATTAAACGTGGGGTAAGCCTTAAGCGCATGTAATAACACCGGCAACAATGCCTTTCAGGCGATATTGATATTAATAATTGACGGACCAAGCAGATGGCACACCTGATAGAAAGCGAAAAAAATTTTAACAAATAATAGAACCGACTCAAAACGCACTAAAAAGTACAAAAAAAAATTGTGTCATTTAGTTGCTTTAATTTACTTTTACTTTTTAGTGCGTTTCGAGTCGGTTCTATTTTTTGTTAAAATTTTTTATTTCTTACTTTTTAGTGATTCATCGCCACGTAACGTACTCGTACTATACTGTCATAGTATATTATACGACACTAGTAGCCAAAAACCTACCGATACCGAGACAAAAACCGAAATCGCTGTAAGCGTGCCTCCAAAATTTGAAGAGTTCCTTCAATTTCCCCAGGATATCATCATCAGATCCTAACATGATGACAATGGGACCACATTGGAAGTGCGTGTGTGTGTGTGTTTCTAATAAAAAAAAATTATCAAACTCTGTAAAAAGTTATGCGTGGTCATACATAAAAAAAATATATATACGTGTCGAATTGAGAACCTCCTCCGTTTTTTTTCGTCGGTTAATAACGCATGCTATAAATTCAGAAGAGATTTATAGTTAAAGCCTCAAATGTCTGTAATTACAATTTCCTTCAGATTGAAACAGAGTAACGCTGCTTCGTAGCACTAGTTTACAGCACAATTGCCCTATAATATTTATTTATCATATAAGAGTCTACGTATATGGTGGCTGTACACATCGCTATAACGCGAATATGTTGTATATGCATGTGACCATGGCATTAAATAAGCCGGTCAAAAACTACACAACTAAAACGGAATATTAATACCGTAGGCATCCATATGAAAACTTCGAGTAGGTATTAATAATCCTCAAGGTCTCATTTAGCCGGGGGCGCATTTTCCCCCGCCTTTATATTTTCAAGCTTACGTTGGTAATTTAATAGAAAGTAGCTGTGCGGTTCGGCATCCGCGGAATCAGGATAAAACGTAGCTTATGTTAGCTATTACAATTATTAATTCATGTGTACCAGCCATTCTTGCAGTCTAGCCGCTCGTGAATTAAAACTGTTTTTAATAAATTTTAAAATGAATTTTGTTAGTCAACGTATATATAGCAACTACGCTAGTCAATAGTTAATCAACAATTACTTGTATACATACATACATTACATCACGTCTTATTCCCGTAGGGGTAGGCACAGACCACATCCCTCCACTTGCCACGGTCCTTGCGTACTTCTTTAGCTTCTTCCACTCTCATTAATCCTTTCATACTAGTTCGTTGGTTTAGGGTACTCTTGACCTGGCCATTATTTAAAATGTCCTAAATTTGTCCTGAATTGGCCTAGGCCTTCCCCTGCCAACATTTCCATTCACCCTCGAATTTATATTATTTTTATAGAATTGTAATAATCTCTCTTTTGAGTTTATGATACTTAATACTTTAAGTATCATAAAGCTTATCAAATTGTGATTTACTTAAGCTACTACTAGCACGATTGATGTGCTACAGGGTCTATTAGGTTAAATTGTAAGGGTATTTTGGATAAAAAAGGGTTGAAAGCCGACATTACATTTTTCACGGATGAAGTCGTAGGCGTCCCATCATCATTACAAGCCTACGAACATTAACGGCTCACTGCAGGGTCCCCTTCCTCGTAGGAATGGGGACATGGATCTTAGACCCTTTGCTTCAATTATGGCTGGCGAGCGTAGGTTGATAATGTTTCATTCGTTATTCATTAATGTTCACAATCAGATATTAAAGATAATTACCGACAACGGCGGCTTAAAGTGCTCTCTAAGGCACGAGGGTGTGCCACCATCGACTTCCCGACTTGGAATTTACAAATTTATTTCACGATCTGACCCTGTTCTGAACTTAGGACCTTGATCGAAACCACATAGGTTACCCACTAGATCAAAAGCGGCACTCGGAAGGCGCCTAATAGTATTTACATAAATTCCTATCAAAATATATTGACTCAAATCTGGTAGTTTATTTTAATAGCGACGGACGTAATAAATTTATCGAATAACAATAAAGCTTTTGATATAGTTCAACAACTATTATTCAAGCTGAAATAACGTAGGCCAGTTTAAATTTCCGATAAACTAAATCAGTTTGCAAACGCTTTATAGTATTTCCCCTAAGCCCAATAGCTCACCGGGTAATGGACTACACTCAAATTCGAGAGATCCTGGGTCTAATCATTATTACTTATAGTACTAACTCCTAGTCTCCTAGCTTTACCGAAAGAGAAAAGTTAAATATCCGTCATGTTTATTTAAAATGTAAAAGAGACAAGACCTTCTCTTTAGGAGGGAGTCTTAGAGGGGGTTTAGAGTTTAGAGCATTTACATCCCCGCCTGCTGCACCATAAAGTATTTATAATTTTATATAGAAATCATTTATCCTTGTTTTTCTCTTTTCAGTTAATTCTAAGCGTTTACTTTTTAAGGTTTATTGTTTTTATCATCGTCATTATCACTTGGTGCCATCTTCAGAACAAAGTTTGACGGTCAATATGCGAAAAGCTGTCCTATTATCCACAATTCGCTTTAATTGTGGATAATTGAGTCCAGTCCACTCTCTTATGTCGTCTAGCCATTTCCTCCTTTGACGTCCAGGTGATCTCTTGCCCAGTATCTTTCCTTCTAAGATTACTCTTGGAAAGGCAAACTGAGTACCCCTCTGCAGGTGTCCAAAGAAGCTGAGTTTCCTCCGCTTGATGGTAGACATGAGTTCTCTTTTTTCCTTCATCAATTCCAGCACCCTAATATTAGGTGTAAAGCTGTTCCATGAGATCTTGAGCATTTTCCTATAGATCCACATTTCGAAAGCTTGCGGCCTGCTTGCTGCTTCTTTTTTAAAAAGAATAATTTTATACATAATGCCGTGTGCTCAAAGACAAGAGTGACTGACTGAAGAGACTGCAACTATTAAATTACGTTGTCTTAGAAGATACACAAGTACAACTTTGAATCCAATCAAACGTGAGAAAGCTTTTCAAAATTACCTTCCAAAACCTACATAGTATAGTATAGTACCAGGGCAAGTTTAATTAAAACCTTGAAAAAGGAACGTTATATTAGCATAGCATTTTACCTCGATATTTAGTATTCGAGGGCGCTTGAAACTTCCAAGTATTTCGAATTATAACGAACTGTATTATTATGTACCATACATACAAATAAAACCACTATTCCGCTGTTGCCTTCAACGTTCGAATACGTGACTTTGCTTTCAGTTACAAGTACATCAATCGCATTAACATACCCTTTTTTTGTGACCTCAAGTTTATTATTCACTTCACTTCTCAGAAGGACTTTTCTTTAAGTATATGAACAGGATAAAAAGGATTTCACAAGATTAAAAAAAGAAATTGTCGAGGTTTCTCTGAAATATCTTGTTTTCATTTTGTCTTTTGCAACTGCCCTGTTAGTGCAGTGGTTAACCTATTTCAAATCGTAAGATCCTGGTTATTATTTCATACAAAAATTTTCATGAAAGTTTTTCTTTCTTAGGATTCTCGGTAGCAGCCTCAAAAAATTATTGTTTTTACACTAAGCCAGTATCATCAGCAACAGTCCGCCAACCCGCTTTGATAGCGGTGTGGTGGGCTGAAATTCATTCTCAGGCCGCTCAATATAGGCCATGCAGTACACTATTAAAAAAAGCTGATTATGTTAAATTCATTTTTGTACTTTCTCGTAGCATCGTCGTAGCATCATCGTAGCAAAGTTGCATTTTGTATATAAGTATGCGTACAATTAATTTCATTACCAATATTATTTACTCCATGATAACGAGTCTGAATCACAATGGAAAGTTGAGTAAAAAGCCTCAAATCCTCTATAGTATAATTAAGTTAAATACGGGAGGGAAAGGGTACGCTTTTCGCTTATAGGAGTTTTGTCAACGTACCTCTATTACAAACTTTACGCCTTAATCGAGTGTAGTATATGTCCGGTACAGTAATGTAATTAAAAAATAACAACTGGTTAACTGGTATATTTCCGCCAGGAGATTCTGCCTTTAGAGCCGGTAGTAGAGATACTTTCTAAATCATTTAATATTTAATACAAATTTACATATATTAACAAATTATTGCGTAATTAAAACATGGTTGAAATTATTTTTTTAATAGATCTAGATTCAGAGTGCCTGTTTCCTGATAAAACAAACCTTAGAAGTTTTATTGACAAAATTTCTATAATGTATGTATATATGAATGCACAAAATTCTGCCTATTTTTCCCTAGTAACGAATAAATCCGTAGAATTTATGAATGTGAAAGTAAAATCCGTATTAAAGTAGAAGATGAAAGATCCGGACGGTTTAATCATTTCACCTTCGGAATGAAATACGATCTAACCAGCGGTGGCGGCTTAGAAAATTACTCAATAATTTACTCCTCAATATAGGTCGCTTGAAGCTTCAGAATAGATTTGTTTGTTAAATTTAGTAAATCATATTGCTGTATAGTAGTTTTTTCATTATGATTTAACTGAATTAAAATAAAATCACACAATTATTAATGGGTAAACTACCTATACTAAAGCCAAACTCGATTGAGATTGCTTGTCAACAAACAAATTAAAATGAAGGTAGGAATCACTAGTCATTTTACACTTATTTTTTTTTAATTAACTAGTTAGTGACGAATTCATGAAAATAAATTGGATAAGTAAGTTTAAAACTAATTAATATATTCAATATCTTTTAAATAAGATTTTATAAATAAACAAATCATAATTTTAAATTTATTAGGCATTAAATGTGTTGCATTTTCTACCTTCATTTTAAATTTGTTTGTTGACAAGCATTCTTAATCGAGTTTGGCTTTAGTATAATTTTGTAATTTCTGTAAACCTATCCAGATCGAATTAGATAGCTATATAAAGAAATACTAAAAAAATAAGCACTATTATGTAGCATCATACATATGTATTTATGCTGACATATTTGTCGAAATAGATGACGATCGATGAGCTCAAACTCGAAACGTTTATCTTGTTTAGTTCTGCCATAATATTGCACGATCATAGAAGGTAGTATAAATTTAATTTTACTGTCACTAATAATTTAACTTCCGAGGTTTAGCTAAATATAAGCCTGTATTGATGTATAATTAAATTAAAGTAATATTATATAAAATCGAATTCATCAGTCCGCTTATTTGACATCGAGTTTCGCAACCAGTTCAAGAAAAAATTTGAGATAGCATTGATTGAAAATCATAAAGCAATATTTTTCTTCTATTCTCTCTGAATGAGTACCATTTTTACCGGGCATATTTTCTTATACAAATGGAATTGAATGCTGAAACATAACATCATTATTAACCAAATCTTTTTTATAAAATATCATTGGTTAAGAGATATTATTGGTAAAAGAGTCTTACAGTAAAATAGTTTTGAGATAAAATACCAAAACTATATTTAGCTACGTTCTGTTGTTTAATAAGACTTTATTACCTGAGTAACTGTCACCGCCCCATACGCCAACAATACACTACACAAGGAAAATAAAACGTCCAATTCCTTCATCCGGTAGAAGCCCAGACACCAAAACGGCTATTTTCGGACAAAAGGAGCCAAAAAGGGTGGATCATCGTTATTGATCAGACCGATCGGCTATTCTAAATCATTATATTGATTTTTGAAAAAAACTTTTACTATAAATAAATTCGACAAACCAGCTATGTGGAAATGGTGTTTAAGTCTTTTATATGTATATTTTAATGGATTGGATTGAATGGATTACTAATTTAAGAGATTAAAGTGTACCTAACTAGAAAATCGGTTATTACACTCAACTCTACACAGATTAAAAACTATCGAAGATAAATAATTGAAATGGGAATATTTATGAACACTGATAATATTATTATTTATTTACAGAATATGAAAAAGAAACACTTTATTGCACACAAAATAAAAATAAGACTGACCTTGAAATACAGAGTTGTAATTTAACATGCAAGGGCGGCGTTATTGCTCTAAGCAATCTCTTACAGGCAACCTCTTGTTGATAGGATATGTGGAAAGACTGCGGGATGGTGCAAATAATACGTCACATACCTTTATAATAAAATATAAAATAATAAATATTTTAAATAAATATGCAGCTATACAAAATTGAATTTAAAATCATTATTATAAACATTTATTTATTTACCTAGTAGTAGTCACTCGTATGTTGCGATAGAGATAAACATGAAAATACGGGCAAGAGTAGACTTTTCTATTGTCACAGGTACTGAAATATCATTATGATATATAGCTACTCTCTTGAACATCATTTATTCCTGACAATGTGAATGACAATTTGGGAATTATTTACTGTGTTCGTATTCTCTTTTAGAGTTTCATGTCATTTCTTCATATTGAAATATTCACAGAGAGCGTCTCACAACCTTTGAACTTTTTCTCGAAAATCGCTCTAGAATTTAAATACAATTTCTGTTTCAAATGGCACTTTGATCACTATATATAAAATCATTTCAGAGAGAAATTGTATTTTCCTTTTTGATTTGATTTATCTGTTAACAAATTGGGGGATAATTTTATTCGACAGTTCTATAAATATATATATATATATATATATATATATATATATATATATATATATATATATATATATAATGAGGTATTTATCATTATCAGAAAATAAACGGCCCACTATCTACAGGGCCAGGCCTCCTAATAAGAGAGGGGATATAGATTCAACCCACCACGCTGTACCGATGCGGGTTAGTGGACAAAAATGAGGCTTACGCACATATGATATACTTTTATTTAAGAATTATAGATTAAGTTCGACACACCGGTCAAAATCAAATTTGCCCGTACATGCCGTATTACATAAAGTCCTGTCATGTGAATTTAATCTTCAATTCAGGCTTTTGGGAATTTATAAATTTGAGGTTAAGATTGCACTACTTGATATAAGTGAACTTTATCTGATTCTCTCGCGTTCGCTAGTATGTTATAATAATAATAAATTGCCTTTTCGATTATAATAACTTTCGGCTTTGGGATTATAATAACTTTAGTCGGCACTTAATTAGAAATACGGTAATTTAAGGAATGTATCATATACTTCTACTTCACAATGGATAAAATAAATATTCGATATGCTTTTTACAGATGCCGCACGTTGCGGACACCCGGAAACATCCTAGTGGCCAACCTAGCGCTCAGCGACTTTCTGATGTTGGCCAAGACTCCAATCTTCATTTTCAATTCTTTTAATCTTGGACCAGCCTTAGGGAAATATGGTTAGTTAAAACTCACTTTTTTTGTTTTACTTTTTATTTCATACAGAATTACAGTTGCAATTAGGCTTTGCTCTTCAATCTAAAAAGCACGTACTGTTATTACGTATTTATTTCTCATTGTGCCTAATGAGATTATTATCAAATTGCCGATATTATCGCGCACCTATCACTTATGGTGTTCATTTAAAATATTTATGCTAAATTATTTGTTTTAATTTTAGCTTGCGTCATCTATGGATTCATCGGTGGTCTCAGTGGCACGACGTCTATAGCCACCCTCACCGCTATCGCTTTGGACCGCTACTGGGCGATCGTGCACCCTCTAGAACCTTTGAGGGCGCTCACGGCTATACGAGCTCGACTGTTCGCTGTAGGTGCCTGGCTCTACGCTGCAGTCTTCGCCACTATACCAGCGTTAGACATCGGGTACGGACACTACGTCCCTGAAGGCTTCCTGACCAGCTGTAGTTTCGATTACCTCACAGACGAAATCCCGCCTCGCTACTTTATATTTGCATTTTTCTGCGCCGGTTGGCTTGCCCCTCTCAGCATAATATCGTTCTGCTACACAAGAATTCTGTGTATCGTCGCCGGCAAACGGAATATTTCGACCAAAAACGAAGAGCAAAGGCTTTCGTCGAGGCACGTGAAAGAGCAAACGAAACGCAAAGCTGAACTAAAATTGGCATTCCTTGTTATTGTTGTTATTGCATTATTTTTTATTTCATGGACGCCTTATGCTGTTGTCGCGTTACTTGGCATATTCGGAAAAAAAGATTTAATAACGCCTGTGACATCGATGGTACCAGCCCTATTTTGCAAGACCGCCGCCTGCATTAACCCCTTTATTTACATAATCAGCCACCCTAAATTCAAAAAAGAACTTCAGAAGCTTCTGTTCAGAGACAAGTCACGCCGGATGACGGGA
Source organism: Mycalesis mineus (assembly GCA_034621355.1). Taxonomy (NCBI): domain Eukaryota; kingdom Metazoa; phylum Arthropoda; class Insecta; order Lepidoptera; family Nymphalidae; genus Mycalesis; species Mycalesis mineus. The sequence continues at coordinate 6,359,255 of CM067892.1, read as the reverse complement.
ACATTTAAGACTAACGCAGGTACGGAAGCAATAGAAGCATTGAAGACTCACAGGCAAAGTAAAGACTGCAGCGAAACTGACGTAGAAGTTATAGAAATGAAAGACATTCCATATTGCAACCAAAGTTTAAGAGCGTATAACATAGAGACCATATCCTCTAAAGTTTCAGAAAGACACGGGTCACAAAGATCCCACGGAAGCGTGAGCATGAAAAGTTTGGAAGAAAATGTTGTTCCACCGCCATCTTGGTATACGAAGCCTGAGTTTTCGAAAAAAAGAAGTTTTCACAGGCGGTTAACTAAAACTTCGTTTTGAATAATACTTTTTGGAGCTAACTAGATTACTGCACGGTGATACAAAGTGTAATTACTTCTTAGTGTACTTAGATTTACTACTTCAAGTAGCACTCTACGTAGGTACCTACAGTAGAAATATGAATGGAATTTTTTAAAGAAGTAGAAAGAATAGAAGTACGTATTTTTGTTAATTAAATATATTATAAATAAATTATAATTATACTGATTTTAAATATACATAACGAAAATCTATTTTGTTACGTAGGAGGAGTAGAAGTAATCAGAGTTGTAATGAATTTATTTTCTGTCAAATATCAGTATATTTTATTAGGAACTACTTACATCTGGATCTGTACGATAACGATTCTCTTGTTATTAAAGTTAAATAAAATAATTTAGTATCCAATTTATTCACTTGTACCTATATTATTTTTAAAATCCTCTTCTTTATAATAGACTAGTGCAGATCGCTTTTGAAACCAAAAAAAGTCGCAGTAGAATGAAACCCATTGGAAAAGGAGAACATTATAAAAATGAAAGGAAAAATAAATTACGGGCGATCTGAGGTCGGAAAGGGGTGAGCTTTTAGGAGTAGAAAGCGATTCTTCTCGATTTCCGGCAAAATTAAAAGTCCTATGGAAAAAAGTTATATGGCAAAAAATAAAAAGATCTAAAACTTTTGTATTTACACTTTTTTCACATAATATTAAAAATATAAAAACTCACGTCACGGTTGTTGGTGTATGCCTGACTAGTTTCTAACCCATACGGGGTCCTTAGTCATGAGATTGCTTGTTCTGGTAACGCGGCGCGAAGCAAACTGAAACTAGTAGTATCTGAGTGACCTACGAAAACTTTTAGCCCATCAAAAGGTCACATTTTAATGACAACATAGAGAAGTGGGGAAGGGACTAGGCGTATCTGGGCCTTACTGGGTCTACATACTTTTTTTTTAACACTGAGAAATGTGTTTACGCATTTATCATATAAATTATAGGGTGTTTGGGATATAAAAAGGTAAGTTTTCACCAAATTTCGTGAAAATATAATTTTATTTGTAAAAGATAAAAACAAAAAACAAATAACTGGTTTTTTGAATGAGGTTGTGTAAAAAAGTGTTACTACAAAAGTTTTAGATCTTTTTATTACCTACAACTTTGCCATATAATTCTTTTCCATAGGACTTTTAGTTTTGCCGGAAATCGAGAAAAACCGCTCCCTACAACCTCAAACCTCACCCCCTACCCCTTCCCGAACTCAGATCGCCCGTAATTTATTTTTCCTTTAATTTTCATAATATTCTCCTCCTTTTTATTATTTTTTAAGCTATTTGCACTGGTCTATAATCACTCTTCCTGTAGGTGTTTCTATGATTATTAATGACTACCTACCAAGTTAGTGCTTATTTGCGAATGCAAACTCATCTGATTTCTATGTGACGATGCAATTTTAGATGTTAGCACACTAACTGGGATAGAATACAGCATGCCATATTCATTAGCATTGTACAGATATCGCTACGACACTTAGTTTTAATTTTTTTTTCTTATCGCATTTCTGCGGAATACTTTAAAATCTTGTTGTCTGTCTGTCTGTTCGCACTATTTATATGTTCCCTTACAAACGACTCCCGATATGATGACATATTCTTATAAGAAAGTCTGAAGAGTGTTCTTAGCGATTTCCTTTAGTTGGTATAAATTGCGAAAACGACCCTCACGACAACCAACGACGACAATCAATGCATATTTTTGAGGGTATTGTTGAAACTAAAATGTTTCGAGACATAAAATTGTTGAGAATAATCATGCACTTCCAGTTCAAATTTTCAAATCGAAAGAAGAAAAACCAAGTAAACTATAACACTGAGTTTAATATCGGGCGTAGCAGAGTTTACTTTCCCTAGGGTAATGCAGTTTTCAGTTCTCAGTCTATAACGCAACGAATTTCTTCTCACGTATGTTGAACATATTGTATCTGTGCCGCTCTAACACAGACAAAAATCTTGTGACACTGACAACTGTCAGATTCATACAAATCAATAAAGTAATAAATAATATGACAAATAAAGTTTATAACCTTGCACCGGCCTTAAATAAAATATTATTGAAAGGAAAATGGTCTTATTTGCAAAATATTTACCATAGGAGATATTACAATGTACTTTTCTTTGGCTCTGAGGCTATCGCGCTAAATAGTTTACGAAAGGTAAACCAATTCAGGTATGTTAAGTAACTTTACAAGTTTACTTCTTTTCTGTCTTATAAAACTTAAATAGCTAGGTAATTTTTATTTTTCAACAGAAAAGATGACAATATTATTAAACGCTTGGATCTGGTCACGGCAAACAGCAGTAAGAACAAGACTAAAATAGAACAATATGCTCATGCAGAAAACATAAGAATATTACAATGGCCACAATTAAATATTACTCACGGTGAATATGATATAGGATTAATCGTAGCGTTTGGCCATTTAATCAAAGATGATGTACTCAAGAAGTTTCCATTGTAAGTTTATATATTTCATTGTCATACACCAATGAATGAAAAACTAAATATGTTTGAAAGCAGGACATGTTAAACTGAAACAGGATATCTTAAAATCGGTCCTGTACTGTATGTAATTTTGACAGAGTAATGGTGAATGTTACAGAGGAATGGTCAATGTGCATCCAAGCTTGTTACCGCGGTGGCGTGGGGCTGCACCCATCATATACACACTACTCCATGGGGATGAGATTGGTGGTGTTTCTCTTATGAAAATAAAACCAGATGTATTTGATGTAGGTAAGTTAACTTATTTTTATAACACATACATTTATATTGTATAGTCAATCCTATATTCAATTTAATTATTCTTATTCTGCTCCAATGCAGAATGAGAAATCAATCTATCACAGAAGTGAATGAACAGGAACAATTAATATAATATTATTTTACTTAAAGGTGAAATTATAAGTCAAAGAAAGGTACATATTCCCAAAGATATAAAACTGCCAGAGCTGACCAATCAGCTGTCAGATATTGGTGCAGAGATGCTGGTTGAGTGTTTAAGATCTTTACCAACCAGCCTAGAAAACTGCCAGCCACAAAACAATGACGGAGTCACTTATGGTAACTAAACTTTATTATTCTTGTATTTCATATAATAAAGCTTTTTCTTTTCTAACAACAAGCTTATCTGTAGAATTAGGCCATTTGAATATATTATTTTTGTGTATGAGAGGATCTATGAGGAAAAGTACCTAGCATTTTAGTATAGTTCTATAGTTCATCTAGTATTGCTTCTATTTCTCTTTACTTTATTAGATTAGATGGAAGCTTTAGAAAAGTGTATAACACTAACATGCTGAACTAATATACTGAACATTTATAGAACTGTTTGATTTTGTGCTTTTCAATCATATCACAATCACAATTGCTCAAAGAAAAAAATTTAAATCTATTGACTATTGAAAGTAAGATATATTTTTATTATAAATATAACTGTGCCTAATTTTCTTTTTCTTTTGTAGCAAAGAAGATAAATAAAAGTATAAGTGTAGTAAGCTGGACTGAAAAAAGTTCACAAGAAGTTTATAACTTACATCGTGCAATATATGGAGTATATCCTTTAACTACAAAGTTTAGGGACAAACAGATGAAATTATTTGATGCATTTCTTGTTGATAACGAACCTGAACACAAAGATAAATCGGTGGGTACCCTCGAATACTGTGAAAAAACACAAGCAATCAGAATATTGTGCAAAGATAAAAGATTTATTTATTTCAAATCACTTAGAATAGTAGGCAAAAGAGAAATATCTGCATTAGATTTTTATAATGGTTATATTAAGAACATGTTAGATAAAAAGAAATTGTGTTGTAATTTAGGTGTTGTTACATGAAATAAAACGCATTACAAAGAAAATATTTCTTTTATTACTTCCAACATTATATTAAATATCTAATATTTAATGATCATAAAATAAATCAACACTTAATTGACGAACTGAGATAATTTATGCTGTACTTCACCCTTCTGAGGAGAACTCTCAAGTCTCACAGTGTAACGATATACAGAGATTAAGTAAACTGCAACAATTAGATTACTGAAAAGGATTACGTAAGAACTGCAAGGATGTAGGTAGTTATCCTGAAATAATTATGTTTTTATATACAGTGTTAATAGAAATCACAGAAATGAAACAAAAGTGGGAATTGTCTTGAGAACAGTTTGTATACAACTATTATATAGAATGGATGTTACTTCTATAATTACCTAACTCTAAGTAAATTCTATCTAAGACTAGAACAACAAGAACAAAATTCTAGTAAGAATTCGATAAAATTGTACAGTAAATATGAAATATATAAATAAAATATGTGTATATTGTTAAGAGACAAACATATATCAGTGAAACATTGTTCCCTCGAGTTGTTAGAATATAATAAATAACATATAAAAATAAAATGTTTGTTATGATTAATAAATTGCCTAGCTATTACATTTACACAAATAATGACAGGTGTTTAAATTAAAATACAGTGTAGGAGTTCTTGTGGATTCCATTTTACATCTAGGCGACTTTATTCCTGAAAGAGAAGATATATAAATATTTAAATATGTATATAATATATAATTTAAATTACATAAATAAATAATACATATATAAAGGAGACATATAATAGACAAGAAAGAGTTTTTGACAAGTACAAGTCATAATTTTATTTTCTAAATTTAGATGTGTTTATAAAAAGTGTTAGCTGGTTTTGGATATTCGTAAATTTCTGAATATATCCATTTTCATAATAATACCAAGTTTAAATCATTAATTCATACTGACTGTAATATAAGTAACAGACGAAACAGGTATGTCTCATTACAAACATTCTTAAGAGAGACGAATATCTTAGCATTCCAAGGATTCACTGTGCGGGTGCCGGGTCCATCGCATGGCTGAGAGAAAAACTCCGAACAGAGCCTGAGACTTGTGACACGGGTGTAGGTACTCTTAGTGACGCGTCTACACTCACCTCCTCTGTTCAATTTATTCTCCCTGCCCAGCCAAATTCGGAAGGACCCTACTAGAGCAGCTTTTGACACTCGTTCCAATATGGAGCTTACTGCACTTCTAGTAAGGCCAAGGTCTTTCAGCAGGTTATAGAGAGACTTCGCTGGTATACCTCTCGCACCCACTTTTACCGCGTATAAACTAACCACATAGCCATTTTTAGTTAGTTCATTCAAAGGTCATAATATTTATTCAAGTAAGAAACTTGAGATAGAATTTAGAATACATTTTTTATTTATATTTATGTATGTATATTTTATTTTAAACAACCTGATATATATTTTGAAAACGTGGTAGGGGAATATAAAAATAATACACACCGACATATGTAAAACATTGTATTCAATAAAGAAGTTTTGGTATGAAGTAGCTGCTACACCTATACAACATGCTCATCAATTAATAGAGTTATAGAAAATGTCAATGAAATTAAAAAACAGAAGCCGATTACGCTATTCCTTACCTCTGCCGCAAATTTAGCAAATACAGCAATGCGATTTTTTTACTATGCGAATCCTGAAAAGTAATACACATACTAAAAAGGCTTCTGATTTTCAAATGTAATTATGGAATATATTATATGGATTTCTAGTAACAATGGTCAAATATGATTGATATTTTGCATTATAAGTATGGTATTTTACAATGCATGTAGCATGGACGTTTCTAAATGCCGAGAAGCTATACTAAAGCCAAACTCGATTGAGAATGCTTGTCAACAAACAAATTTAAAAAGAAGGTAGGAAATGCAACACGCTTTATGCCTAATAAATTCAAAATTATGTTTTGTTTTTTTATAAAATCTTATTGAAAAGATATTGAATATATTAATTTGTTTTAAGCTTACTAATCTGATTTATTGCCATGAATTCGTTATTAACATGTTAACTTAAAAAATTAGGTGTGAATTGACTAGTGGTTTCTACCTTCATTTTTAATTTGTTTGTTGACAAGCATTCTCAATCGAGTTTGGCTTTAGTATAGTTTTTTTTTACCTCGTCGCTTCGTCAAAAGTTAACGACAATTCTTATAGCGTTGTCTCACGTTAGAACTAGATGGCGCTGACTTACTTACACTTACAGTCCATATAAAGTGATAGTAACTTTTTACGGAATGAAGTCGGAAAAAATCTCCCTCTCGGCACTCAGATGACTTTAACTTTGAAAAATAATTCTTAATATTTTTACCGCTAAAGTAGCGTAAAAAATATGCTTGGTAATTAATAATAAGTAGCAGTAAAGTAACACGTACATTATTCTTAAATGTACTGTAATCGTTTCAATGTTAATAAAAATATTTCCTTACATTACTGGCATTCATTAAGTATTAATAATTCTTAATCACTAAGTGATAAAATAATTACTTTCTTTAAGTAAATAAAATATTGACATTATAATCACTACTTTCTATCTAATTTAAAATTATTTTTATCTGGCACCTTAAAACATTTTCACCACTGTAGTTGCTAAGTGGCTGAAATCATGACACTTTCTTACATTGCAGCCGTTTATAGACAAACTAGCGACCCGCCCCGACTTCGCACGGGTACAATGCTGGCGGCAGCGCACGCACGCACGCATATGTCCCTGCATTTTGAATCTTATATATCTTGAAAAATATTTACTTAAATTACATGCTGTAAAGGGCAATAGTGATCTAAATTGTATGCATAAAGACTGAAGATACTTAATTGCATAAGGAATAATGCAGTATTGCTTAAACCTAGCCCTTACTTATGGTTGAAAGTAAAATAAAAAATGCAATACTGTAGTACATTATTTTGATAGCTGTACCCCGGGGTTCCCTTTGTAATATGAATGTAATATGAATATAATGTAATATGAATATAATGTGGGAATATATTATATTCTCTATCTCTTCTCCTTATTTCAATAGGATCAATAGTTGACTAGAGTAACAAATATATACGCGGTAGTCTGTGATACACACTCACACAAACGCAAATAAAATTTCTCTTATATTGGTGTGATACACAAGCTCGTTGTTGATTGTATTGAGGTGCCATGTAAAAAAAATAAAAAGAGCCAGATATTAAGTACTTAATCCACCAATTTGCTGCTATATTGCTTATGATTTAAAATCATTTTTATTCTAATTTTTAGTACTATCCATTTGTAAACACAATATATTTATATTATATACTTTCCTTAGTTATTAATTTAATTGTTCAATGACTAAAAAATATTCGACACAATAAAGTACCCAACACCCACTAAAAATAACTGTTCAATTGACTTTTAGGAACTAAAAATGAATTTTGAATTCAGTTTTTATTTTGGTAATACCAAAACAAAAATATTTTATGCCAAACAAAAAAAATATGAATAGTACAAAAAAAAATAACATGGACCAATAAAACCAGGTACTTACATTTACAAACAAACAACTGTGATATATTTGTACAACAATGATTGCTTTGCCGTGCTTATTATATGTGGAAAGACGTTTTTCAATAATATTGTAGTGTGTAAAAAGGAAGGCGAAGTTAATTTTTGATAATTAGACAAAAAGTGGCTGTGACATATCCGGACCGACAGATGAACTTCACGAATCTATAAGGGTTCCTTTTTTGCCATTTCGCAACGGAACCCTAAAAATGACTGTCTTCACTTATAGTATTAGTAGTAATGTATTTATTATCTACTAAACATACCGACATACTGTTTACCATATAACTAAAATAAATTAAAAAAAGCTTTTGTCAAGCGTTTATTTTGCACTATTATTAAGGATCGACATGGGCGTACCCAGGTTGTGGGCCAGGGGGGGGCAAATCAGATTTCAGATCTGATCAAATAAGCTAGGTGCTTATAAAGAATAAAAAAAAATTAGTTGTAAAAATATTGTATTGCAAACAAATGGCTAATATTCGTTTTCTTAATTTTTATCGATAAAAGTACTAACTATAAATAAGATACTTAGTAGGGACGTCAACATTATCCAGGGGGGGGCAGCTGCCCTCCCCTGCCCCCACCTGGGTACGCCCATGGATCGAAGTATATATAAAAACAACACAAACACAATGAGGTTGTGTTATTTGAGTACTCTTAACTTGGTATTTTACTAGAACGTCCTGGATTTGCACAAGGAACGTTCGCCTTAGTCTTCCCCTTCCAACATTCATTCTCGCCTTATAACTCGCTTTCGTAAGTCTCCTTTCATTAATTCTTATAGATAAACAAAATAAAAGCTTGTAAAAAGTGTTTTCAATGTGTTAATTCTTAATCCAGAGCCAATTTTATAACGATTTCAATTGGCATCATGTTTTTTAAGCGACATAATTTAGTATATTTATGTCAAAATTTTATTTCTTAGCGTGTTCTAACACTGCTAGAAATGTTGTTTCTCGTAATTCCTGACGCGCCTCACCACACATATCATTAAATTACAATATTATTAAAAAACGTCTCGATGAATGCTAGTGCGGTCAGGCGATCGTGGTGAGATCATGGAGGCTTCACTCCGGTCACAGAGAACACTTTGGCGTTACTTGCGGCCTAGAATATTAGTCAAATGTTACTAAATGAATATTAGTCAAGCTCAAATCAATTATTATAATAGCCCAAGAGATGACCGCCAAAATTTTATATATATTTGGCACATAATTATTGCGTCAATTTATTTTTTGCTGCCCTGAAAAAGCTTTAAATAAAAAAAAAATTTAGACTATAAAAACAGTTGCTGCACTATTTATAAATTGTGCCACATGAATTTAAATCCCAAAAACCTGAGAATTATTTAAGCGACCCATGTTTAATATAGTCTATAACTTATATATTTCAATAACTCAAATATACGGATGAAAACAGCCGATAATTCAAAAAATTGTTTATTATGAATTAAAATTGAAAAAGTAAACAGCATGATGCAAAATAAACACATGCAAATAAAAATACCAGCACAAAAAATTATAAAAATGGGTTAGCCATTCTTCATTATCACTTTACTTTTCAAGTTGTTAATAAATACTTATATTTTTAGGAGCAAATCTGTAAAACAAAGTAAGCATCGTTAGCAATATAAGCATATTAATTGAAAAAAGAATCAAAAAGCATGTTTGGTAGTTGAAATAATATTTCAATTGTATTATAATTATAAAGGTAAATAATATATATTATCTACCTTGAAGATATAGTAACGCATTTTGATTCTATTTTCATTTAATAAGTTACAGGTTAGATACTATTATTTTAAGGTTATTCAAGCTTTACATATAAATTAGTCACTAGCCAACCCTAGGGAAAGCAAAATAATAGGAAAACAAGATGCAATAAAATCTCAACTTTATTCAAACATAACATTGTCTACAAACTATGGAAAGATGTGCAACATGACATGAACATACATGTCATCTGATCATACTATGTATTTATGTAATTATGTATTATATATACGTTTTATACTATTCTAGTCTACTATTATATTCTATAGTAAGTCAACGAGCACTCCATAAAAATCATATTTTGATCGATAATCCATGGAGATATGAAAACAATAATAAAATATTCGATGGGGTAACACTACATCAAAACGATAACAGAGGTATTAGTAACAAGGTACAATATAAAGTTTATTATCAGTAACACGTGTTAATAACTTGTAGGTACATGCTTTTTATTAAAACACTCAAAAGCGTTTTAGTATGACTAACAATTTTAAAACAGTCTAAAAGCTCTCGGTATTCATAATAATAAATCAATAATTAAAATTATCAATCAATTCTATAATGATTAACCCCCCCCCCACACACCCCCCATGATTACATTACATACATTTCTTTCTCAAACAGAGATTCTTATAAAAGTGTTTGTAGAAAACTTTCATGTTAATAAAATGAATAAAAACCATCCAAGTAAATACCGTGAGCTCTTAGACTAAAACGTCTTATCATATTAACATCGACAGGTCTCTGAGTTATCGTCAGATGCAATGCATATTAGAGACGTTAGCAACGTTGAAATGTTACGTCTGTGTCTACGATGCGCGCGTACGATGCACGCCTACGCTATTGTGAAGAGGCTATTATGTTAATCTATGTACGTATTTATGCAACCAGCTAAGTACAGCGTGGCACAAAATCAATAACGTACATCTAATCTCCTTTATTGCGAGTGATATATTTATATCTATGTATATAATATATTACTATGTATAACGCGTCACGTAAAAGGAGAACTGACGGTCTTACTGAGCATAAACGATATAAAGTATGTAGTGTAATTAATAATAGTTGACTGATTTGTGAATAATAAGCGAATTATTGAGATAGAGCCAAATATTCATGTTGTAAAGAACATAATAAGTGACGAAGGTGATTAAGTTCCAAAACATAAGTAATTAAATAAAATATAATAGCAAATAATATATGAACAAAATAATATAGGCTAAAACTACAAATTATAGAATGATTAAATTAGTTTGGATATAAAAAATAGAATACCTATTATTAGAGTGAAAAATCTGTTTTTCCACAAATGTATTATGGTGTAAGGAAAAATAAAACGCAATTAGCACGTAGCAATAAAGAGTTTAAAAAATACTGACAGATCTAGAGTTTTTTAATAGACGAATTAATAGCTGGATCGAATAGTAAACTCAAGAGTCAGAAAGTAGAAGGAGCTCTTTCTTTTTCGAATGAGATGGAATTGGGTGCAAGGAAGTTTCGAAACTAAAATCTCAAGGATTTCTGCCCACTCCACTCCTGAACCTTTGAGCTAACAAACAAGTAGTCAATTAATTAATTAATTCATAATTATAAATTTAATATTTATAATTATGAATTAATTAATTTGAATTAATGAATTTGGCAGTTTTGTATGGATCTCGTACCCTTCGTGGGTACGCTTTTACTCATTGTCCTTTCTGCGTGGTGACCGTCAGTGTTCTTTTTACGTCACACGACTTATATTAATTTGCATACGGAATCGTTATCTATGTGACAGCACCCTTTGAGATAATTATAAACTTATGTATACATAAAATATTATAAGTGCTATTTACATGTGGCGCTTTTCAATTTATAAGTATCTAATGACAACGAACGATTACCTGTATCTATATCGAATTTTAAGTTCAAATAACTAAGTACTTTATAATTTTATTAACATTAAATTTCGAATGGTAAGAAATATATGTATATTTTTAAAGCACCAATTTTCTAAGTGAACGGCATTTTTTTAAATTTTATTAACTACCGAAATATAGATTACCAAATTGATATTATAAAAATAAAGATTATTTTGGCACAATGATAGTCTAAGATCTTTCTGCTTGATTCTGCGGGAATCAGTTTTTAATAAACTAATTTTAAATGAATGTTGAAGGAAAGTGCATAATTTAATAAATTGGATTTACGGCCGCAACGCAAATTGTCCTATTACTAATCCATTGTAAATTCCCTCGAAATTCATTTAATATTAGTTTTATCAAAAAAACAGATACTTAAAACTTCAGAATCGGGATATATAATATATCAATGTTTTTAATGTGGTTACACATAACTAAAATTGTAGCAAGGCACGAAGTATTACGCATATTACGTATGCAATGATAGTTTGTCTACTTTTGGAAGTATGTTTGCATTTGGGTGTAATTGTAAGATGTAAAGACAAGCCCATGACATGCGCGTTTATGAGCCTGAATGAACATTACCATAATATTTCTGTTGGGTCGACGTTCCTTTAAGGTAGGAGAATATTATGTCGAGCCGCTACGGGCCAATCGCTTGTATGTGTGGCAAATAGCGTACATCTTCCAAAAAAACGAAAATGGTAATAAAATGAACGTAATCTTTTTTAAGAAATAATAATCGAGGGGTCAACAACCTTTATTGCCAATCAATATGGGTCGGAGTATGTGTTTAGTACGTATTTTCCGTTGCGATGCGGCCTGACATAATATTCTCGTACCTTTAGATTACACACACAAAGGCAATAGTGCTGTCAACTTTCACTACACCCAAAAAACAGACTTCCCGGTATAGGTTAACTATAGCATTGTGCGGTCATATTTGAAACTGAAATTAGATCTAATTTGAAGATTTAATTAATAGAAGTAAGGGTCTAGCAAATGTGTATGAATGTATTATTACTAATTTCGTTATGTAGTAACAATGATTACACTAAGGGGCATCCATTAATTACGCCAGTAAGGTGATTTTGCCGATTTAAGGGGAGGGTGAGAGAAGGTATCGAATATATCAAAAACCTTCTCTCTCCCTGGGAGGAAAATTTTCTCAAACTCTCCCCCTCACGTGATTTAAAAATGCATATGTATTTCATTGAATCGCCATGACATTCTTAACTTTTACTGAATATTTTTCGCTCGACAAAATCTCTCGTGACATTTTTAATTATTCACCGTGAAATTTACGTTCACTGCTTTGAACCAGATAAATTCCACTAATTCATTTGAAGAGAGAAGAAACTAGGAGAGTCCTATTTAATGTAGATGGTTTGACCCTGAGAGGCAACCGGCTTGTTCGATCACTTCACTTTCTAGCAATATACTGTTTCTAGCGAAAACAAATAAGATGATACCGAGGCCCTATCCCCCTCCTTCCCACATGAAATCAGGTGAGATTCGGCTCGACCCCCTTTCTAAACGTAATGAATGGAGCCCCCTTATTAGTAAACATACGCTACGCTACGTTACGTTACGCTACGTTATTCACAAACGCTACGAAGCTAGGCTATGCTATAGGAATGGATCTCTTACATATGCTCGGGGTGGCTTCGGATGCAGTCGATGAAGTCGCTGGGCTTCAGCTCCCCTCGACAGATGCGGAACACGGCGGTGAACAGGGGGAATCTGAAACGTTACATTTTAATATGAACCGCCAATTAACCCCTGTGGGCCTGACATTCAAACCTTCTTTGAGGCCCGCGGCTACCCGGGTAGCGACGGAGCTATAATGACAGCTGTCATTATTTGCCTGACGGTTGCCAGGGGACCCCTCGGGGCTGTGAAACTTTATGCACATGACCTATTATTCAGCCCATATTTTTATTTACTACTCGTTAACCCTTAACTGCCTCGTTGGTCTAGTGGTTAGCCTATGTGGCTTCGACCACGAGGTCCTGGGTTCGATTGCTGGGTCGGGTCATAGAATAATTCTGAGCTTTTTCATTCTTCTATGAAATGTTCAGTACACAAGCCCGGAGTCTGGAAGTTACACCCCCGTGCCTCGGAGAGCACGTTAAGCCGTCGATCCCGGTCACTATCATCAACATCTGATAGTGATCGTTAATAAATGAAACTTTATCACCCTAAGCCTGCCAACCCGCATTGGAGCAGCGTGGTGGGTGTACGCTCCATAACCCCTCTCCTATAAGGAGGGAGGCCTGGCCCCGAGTGGGCCGTTAAATAGGCTGATAATGATGATGATAAACCCTTCACTGCACACTTGATAGTAAGAGATGTTGCAATCTAAGTTGGAAGGACTGATAGATAGGAGTCGGTGTCTAGACGACATCGTAATTTATACGGGAACTAGAGGACGCCCGCGGTTTCACCCGCGTAGTTCTCGTTCCCGTGGGAATTTCGGTATAAAATGTAGCCTATGTGTTATTCTGATATGTAACCTATATTATTGTGAAGTTTCATCAAAATCCAATCAGTAGTTTTTGCGTGAAAAAGTAACAAACATCCATACATCCATACAAACTTTCCCCTTTATAATATTAGTAAGGATAACTAGCCACGACCGTAACCTCCCATCAGCCAGACCAGAACCAATCAAGAAAATCTAAATCGACCTAGCGAGGTTCAAACTCAGAATCGCGCAAACCTCTATGCCACGAATGCCATTATTACTCAGAAAAGAGTGTGTGCGAAAATAAATTTACCACAAAGTAACACATTGTAAACGGCATCGTAAACGATCAAACATGTTTGTCGAATTTTACGTGTTAGACAAATAATTAATTTCTCGTCACGTGCCATAGTGTGACGCTTTGTATAAAGCTTTGTCAAGCTTTCTACATGTAGATGATAAATTGTTTTATTGGTTTCAATGTTTGTGCTATTGCTTGTTTAAAACTTATTTTTCAACAAGTTTGTTGAAAAATATCGACCGTTTATCGCATTCCTAGCGAGTGTCCTCGACGTTTTTCTACTTTGACGGCCTCCGTGGCGCAGTGGTATACGCGGTGGATTTATAAGACGGAGGTCCTGGGTTCGATTCCCGGCGGGGCAAATTGAGATTTTTCTTAATTTGTCTTGGTCTGACCGGTGGGAAGCTTTCGTCGTGGCTAGTTACCACCCTACCGACAAAGACGTGCCGCCAAGCGATTTAGCGTTCCGGTACGATGTTTTGTAGAAACCGAAAGGGGGTGTGGAATTTCATCCTACTCCTAATAGGTTAGCCCGCTTCCATCTTAGATTGCATCATCACTTAACATCAGGTGTGATAGCAGTCAAAGGCCAACTTGTAGTTGATAAAAAAAGCTTAGCCTGCCTAACTACTTGTTACGAGTACAGTAAGATGGTACCGAACAAAACCGTACTTGACACCATACCAGAACGCTATAACCAACCAACCTGAACCCAATCAGAAAATAAAATCCTTAAATGACCCAAGCTGGAAATTAAACTGCTATTTACAACTTTTAAGGACGAAATTTCTAAGTACTCTAAAAAGTCAGTGAGTAAAGTCGCACACTAAAACTATAGCACCTAATAAAAGAGATCACGCGATGCAGTTGTCAACAGCGAGAGGTCGGCGCGGCAAAGGTAATGACAATGAATGTTTCACATTGACCTCACGGCGCCGTGGAAGAAAGCCAAGAACAGCTATTTCTGTTCATCTGGGTTACATCACATTCTGTGATTATGTAGAGACGGTCACGTTATTGTTTAATTATATTATTCATATGATTAATTCGTACTAGAAACCATAGATCAATATGTAGTTGCAATAAAAATCTCTGCGTCAGCTCTTCAAATGCTTCTTAGAGCCAACAACTTTTTATAGCAGTAATCACCAAGCATTCGCAGACCAGATCAGATGAACCTAAGGAAGTGGGTGGGTTGCAAAGCTGCAAGCCTGCCACTTCCACTCCTCTCACGTTAAGGTCAAATTTTCAGATCTTTGACGACCTCCGTGGCGCAGTGGTATGCGCGGTGGATTTATAATGACGGAGTTCCTAGGTTCGATTCCCGGCGGGGCAGATTGAGATTTTTTCTTAATTTGTCTTGGTCTAGCTGGTGGGACGATTTTCGCCGTGGTTAGTTACCACCTTACCGACAAAGACGTACCGCCAATCGATTTAGCGTTCCGGTACGATGTCGTGTGGAAACCGAAAGGGGTGTGGATTTCATCCTACTCCTAACAAGTTAGCCCGCTTCTATCTTAAATTGCATCATCACTTAACATCAGGTGTGATGGCAGTCAAAGGCCAACTTGTAGTCAATAAAAAAAAAAAATTCAAACGCACACTTCAGTTAGTAATTAACCTACACTGCCTTAATTTGACGTGCTTGTTGAGTATATCTTATGATAGAATTTTCAATATTTTAAAGGGTTTCCCTAAACCTCCGTGTTCTGCCGCGCACGAGTATTTCCAAAATACAGGCAGCTCAAATCTGTGGGATTTGGAAGTCCTTACAAGAGGCCTACGTCCAGCATTGAGCATCCTCCGTGGCGCAGTGGTATGCGCGGTGGATTTATAAGACGGAGGTCCTGAGTTCGATTCCCCGCAGGGCAGATTGAGATTTTTCATAATTTGTCTTGGTCTGGCTGGTGGGAGGCTTTCGCCGTAGCTTGTTACCACCCTACCGACAAAGACGTATCGCCAAGCGATTTAGCGTTCCGGTACGATGTCGTGTAGAAACCGAAAGGGGTGTGGATTTTCGTCCCACTCCTAACAAGTTAGCCCGCTTCCATCTTAGACTGCATCATCACTTAACATCAGGTGTGATAGCAGTCAAGGGCCAACTTGTAGTCGATAAAAAAAAATCCATCAGCTAACAATAATGATGTTGATATTAATGATACTATTCTTTTAGTTAATTTAACTGCCTCGCTGATACCGTGGTTAGCCTGTATGGCTTCAGATCACCAGGGCCTGAGTTCGAATCCTAAGTCAGGCTGAGGTACTGCTGTTCTTTATGGTGTTAATAACAGAAGATAGTAATCTCAAAGATTCAAATACTATCACACTATACTAAAGCCAAACTCGATTGAGAATGCTTGTCAACAAACAAATTAAAAATGAAGGTAGATATCACTAGTCATTTTACACTTAATTTTGTTTATTAACTGGTTAATGACGAATTCATGACAATAACTTAGATTAGTAAACTTAAAACTAATTAATATATTCAATTAAATAAGATTTTTTAAAATAACAAAACATAACTTTAAATTTATTAGGCATAAAATGTGTGGCATTTCCTACCTTCATTTTAAATTTGTTTGTTGACAAGCATTCTCAATCGAGTTTGGCTTTAGTATAGTCACTAGCACGACAAGCAACATTGATAACAGGGTCTAAGCTCTACCCCCTCTTCTGAAAGAAGATATTGGTAGCGATGATGCTGTTGATGAATATTCTGCAGTGCACTAACTTGTTCTCCATATTTTTGTTGGCGAGCATGTGGTTGACCTCCTCGGCTGTAATGGGTCCCTGCAACTTCTGTCCGTTGAGCATCTCGTCTTCTAACTCTTTGATAGAGCGGCCTGTCTTCACAAAAGCCTCTGCCACTCTTCTATTTCTGCCTCCTTCAATATTAAACAATAATCAATACAAATTGTTGTACTAAAGCAAGAGCCTGTGATAGCCAAATATTGAAATAGTGGTTAGCTTATGAAAGTAACTGCCTAAGATCCAGTGAAATCGGAAATAAGCTATCTTTTTTATTCCAATTTAACCCCAACGCAACAAAAGAGCAAGCAATATTTTTAATTGCGTGCTATTGGACGATGTTTACGAACGTGGAATTCAATAAAATTAAAACATTTAAATGAAAAAAACTGAACCTGACATCAAAATACACTAAAAAGTAATCATTTACTTGCATTAATTTACTTAAGCATATAAGAGTACCATTCTCCACTTGTAGCCAATAAGTTACCAACACTTTAAAAATACCGAAATCGCTGCAAGTGCCTATAAAATTTGAAGAGTTCCTTCGATTTTCCCTGGATCTCAACATCAGATTCTAACATAATGACTATGGAACCATTTTGATTTTACTCTTTCTAATAAAAAAGAATTATCACAGAATTACCGACAAAGACGTATCGCCAAGCGATTTAGCGTTCCGGTACGATATCGTGTAGAAACCGAAAGGGGTGTGGATTTTCGTCCCACTCCTAACAAGTTAACCCGCTTCCATCTTAGACTGCATCATCACTTAACATCAGGTGTGATAGCAGTCAAGGGCCAACTTGTAGTCGATAAAAAGAAAACATTCGTCCAAAGGTATGCATAAAAAAATATAGGTATACGTGTCGAATCTCCTCAATTTTTAGGTCGGTTAAAAAGCATATCCACACCACACAGTACGTGGGCATGGCAACGTTTGTATCTTGGTGCAATAAACAATAATCAATCTGTATCGCGTGGGCTGGGCGATAGTGATAAGCTTCGCAATAACGCTTGTAAGTGTCAGGTGGATTAATATGCCGCGTATCAGGGATCGATCTGTGTTGTAACACTTTGTTTTTATTACATTCGATATATTACTGCGAAGGGAAACTAAACTTGGTTGATATCCATTTGAATACATGTTATAAAAATATTGCCACAGTGCCAGATAGTTTTGAACACTTGAACACTTAATAAAGCTATATCTGTACCCGGGACTTTAAATCTTTGTTTAAATAAATGTACAAAGAAATGCACTTTGCCATCATGTTTGTGGTTAGTCAAAAGCTGTGAAAAGATGTGTTTGCAAAGCAGTCTGGCAGGTTGCTTCAATAAGAGTGTAACTAACAGGTGCACAAAGTATTTTTTTTTATCTACTACAAGTTCGCCCTTGACTGCTATCACAGCTGAAGTTAAGTAAAGATGCAATCTAGGATGAAAGCGGGCTAACCTGTTAGGAGTAGGATGAAATCCACACCCCTTTCGGTTTCTACACGACATCGTACCGGAACGCTAAATCGCTTTGGCGGTACGTCTTTGTCGGTAGGGTGGTAACTAGCCACGGCGAAAGCCTCCCACCAGTCGGACCAAGACAAATTAAGACAAAATCTCAATATGCCCCGCCGGGAATAGAACCCAGGACCTGCGTCGTATAAACTCACCGCGCATGTTTGCGCCACGGAGGCCGTTAAAATGTCATTTAAATATTGAAATATTTGACCCTATTCGAGGTCGGGCCTAAGACCAGGAACAAAATTGTTCAGAGTAGTAATTTATTTTTTTAAGGAATATTACACCTATATTTTTTTAATATAACGCTTTCCCCTTCAACTTAGCAAAGAACTTGCGCTAAGAATTGTGAAAAAATCACACAATTAAGGTAAACTTGTGGATAATATATTCACGAGTCTGTGGTTAAGACTTCAGAGTTGCCAACAACGTACTTATTGTGTAATCGTACTTGTAACATTAGATCGCCAATTTTCCACTTCAACAAATTTACTCACAGCTCAAAGACAATCTAGGAATTGGTCGAGAATATACTAGAACAATGTGCAGGCACAGGATATTAAAATTGACAGCAAATTGCATACGAACGTATTTAATAAAGCTAAATACGGAACCGGATTGAAGTAATTGCTAAATCAAATTGTATCGCTATTGCAAATGCAATTTATATAGAAATATTGCAGTTTTGATTCTTTTCTAAATACACATGTAAATATAAATTAATGAATCATTCGTTTGTTACAGTCCGACCTATGCTCTAGAAACAGATAATAATATATATCTGATATACGAATTATTTGTAACGCAATAGAGTATTTATCTTTCTTAGTTTATGATCTTTATTAGGTTATGAAAGTAATTGGTGTCGCTTGCTATAATTATGTTATAATTAATAACTAATACGAACAGCAGCCATATTTTTGCACTTCTGCGGAATGCTTTGAATTTTGTCTGTCTGTATGTCCGCACTATTTATGTTTCCTTATAACTCTCAAACGGCTTGGGCGATCCCCCATATGATGACATTCTTTTAGAAAAACGTTTGAGGATTTGAAACGAAAACGTTTCTAGACATAAAATTGTTTAGAATATCCATTTCCGGTTCAAACTTTCAAAAAAAAGAAAAACCCAGTAAAAGTATAAAATGTTATACTTCTTCCCGATATTGACCCAGTGGAGTTCAATATATGGCGAAGCAGAAATGCAGTAGCGTGAACGGCGGAAGCCGTACTCCGACCCGAGCTTATTTCTAAAATAACTAAAAAAAGCCTTGAATTCAATAGCTCTGCAACGAGAAAATAGGCCGTAGCCCATAAAAAAGAACGAAACCCTGTCGTTTAAAAAAATACAAGATATTATTCTCATTTTGAAATTGTTATGTGTAACCATTTAATAATAAACTAATGTAAAATAATTTTTTAACAAAAAATAGAACCGACTCAAAACGCACTAAAAAGTAAAAAATAACTGTTTCATTTAGTTGCTTTAATTTACTAAAGCATATCTATGAAGTCGGTGCCAGCAAGTTTGAGGAACATTTAAATCGCTGCAAGTGTGCCTATAAAATTTGAAGAGTTCCTTCAATTTTCCCAGGATATCATCATCAGATCCTAATATGATGACAATAGGACCACCTTGGAAGTATGCCCTTTCTAATAAAAAAAGAATTATCAAAATCGGAAGACTGTAAAAATTTACGTGTGGAATTGAGAACCTCCTCCGTTTTTTATCGTCGGTTAATAAATATTATAGAATATTAAGATTTAAAGCAATGTTAAGAAGATAGCCGTAGTTATATGCCACCTACGTAAGATATCATTAACTTTAAACAAACAGGACACTTATCTTATCCTGAAACAAAAAAAAACAAATCAAAGCGTCAAAGAGGTAACTGACCGTAACACGTCGTAATAAGGTCCGCAACGCCACAGGACTCGAAGAACGTGCTGAGTTTGCTGCCCGGGTAGAACACGTCCACGAACTTGATCATCTCCATGAGCCCCAGCCGGATCACCGCCGCCTTCGTGTTGTCCCCGAACCCGAGCCCGTCCACGAAGCCCGCGCCTACTGCCACTATGTTCTGGACAAAATACATTATCATTGTTATAATATTCCTACATGTAGAAATTACTATTACCTTCATTAGGTAGCAGCCTATGTTAACGGCCCGCTACAGAGCTAAACCTAAAGGAGAATGCCAGACAATGTATAGAACTTTAACCCACTAATAAAAACATTGTACAACAATGTATTATGCATCATTTTATTGCATTTTTTTTACTATTTAATACAAATTACATTTAAAAGCTCTACAACTCGGAGTATTCGACACGAGCCTAACGTTGGTTATCGTCCATTTCCGTATTGTTGTTCCGTTTAGTTGTCACACTGACATGACAGTCGCAAAGCTTCATTAAATACATTTTTAAACAGGCATAACGACTCTGGACATTAGCGTTTTAGAGCCCACTTTTGATGAAAATACAATAAAAACAATTTAAATGGCTAGAACCCAGTGCAATAATAAAGATTTAAAAATGCGTAAAGAGTGCAAACTAAAAGGAATTAGATTAATTATTTTTTTTAACATAATTTTATTCCGATGTCCAACAGTAAAAATGGCTTATTGTAAAACATTTATATAATATTAGGATATTTTTAGTATATTTACAATTTGTGGTCTTTATGGGTTAGGATCTGGCATTCTCCTTTATATTTGTGCCGATATGGAGCTTCGACACCCACTCTGCTCCAATGGGAGTTCGTGGGCTCTGGATAAAAAGGTTTTGATTACTTAACAATCGCTATCAGACAATGCCGTAAATAGGGCAGTGCTAGCGGTACTCAGGCATAAAGCACAGACCTTGATGAGGCATATAAATGACTAGACCAGAAACATAACTCATTATTTAGGGGCGCGACTGTAAAACTCGCAATGGGCGCGTAAAAGGCTATTTACGACACTGCTAACAGATGTCAATAATAATGTCTAGTATATGTTTTGACGACCTCCGTGGCGCAGGGGTATGCGCGGTGGATTTATAAGTCGGAGGTCCTGGGTTCGATTCCCGGCGGGGCAGATTGAGATTTTTCTTAATTTGTCTTGGTCTGGCTGGTGGGATGCTTTCGCCGTGGCTAGTTACCACCCTACCGACAAAGACGTATCGCCAAACGATTTAGCGTTCCGGTACGATGTCGGGTAGAAACCGAAAGGGGTGTGAATTTTCGTCCCACTCCTAACAAGTTAGCCCGCTTCCATCTTAGACTGTATCATCACTTAACATCAGGTGTGATAGCAGTCAAGGGCCAACTTGTAGTCGATAAAAAAAAAAGTCTATGTAATATTTAATAGCCCATTGCATAGTTTAGACCGCGATTTGGGGCCTAGATCCAACGCAAGTTGAAAGGCTTGGGTACTGGTTTTTGACTGACGGCACTATCAAGTGATAATGATAAGATCAGTAAAGACTTAACGCATCCACAACCACACAGAATATCCAGAATATCCACCAATGAGGCATTCAATACTTGTAACAATGAAATCTTATCGATCAATTGTGCACCGCTTATCGTTACACTAAATTGCCACGACTGTTTGGCCATGGCCGATCGGAGAAGTAGATTGAAACATTTCAGTTCAAAGTTGTAAAAAAATCGATAGATTGCCCATTGATTGTGCCACTGGTTTTTGGCCATGATCCATCGAGGGAACGGCAAAAAGAGAAACGCATACATTAATTATGCCAAGTAAATTCCTTTAGTGATATGGCCATTCTCATTATTGTCAGTCCATTATTGGCCTCCCTCCTTATAGAAGAGGGGATACGGATCGTACCCACCACGCTGCTCCAAAGCGACAGGCTTGGAGTGATAACTAGCAAGTCTGACTGTGTTTATCAAACCGTATCACCAAACAATTTGCACAGCTGACGTTTATCTCGCTTGTGTAAAAATAAATCGAGTCAACCATACCGTTCTCAAACAAGTCAGCAGCGGGCAGAAAATAAAATAGTTGTCAGGCAAATCAAATTACAACGCGATCGTTAATGAAGGAAAAACAACTTGATATAAAATTTTATTTTTGACCATTGAAGACCTTTACAATTTAGCTAGAATGGTAGAATTTGTTTCAGCACTTTCGTTTAATGAAACGAAGTTATAGTGATTTCGTATTGGTTTCATTCTTTGGTTTAGTATATCTAAGCTTCAAGATCAGTAGGCCTAAGATACGCACTGAAGAAATATATCGAGTAGAGAAAACAAGAAACGCTCTCCAATAACGCGAAATTAAAAATATCGCTCGCTCTTTCGCTGCGTTGTGGCGAAAGAGAGAGCTATAGTTTTTGCCGATATTGAGAGATTTTTTTTCGTTTTCTCTCCTTGACATATTTATTCCGTGCGTATCTTTGGCCAACGGATATCAAAGAAGCTTTAAAAAAATATTCTTCCTAAAACAAAATATTGCATGCAGGGTATATCTAATTTGCCACAAAAATAAAGCCAGCGTCATGTTAATCGACGCACATACAATATGTACAAATCATGCTTTCTCAGCAATACCGTGGACTCACGACATAAGCGTTGTTGACGCCAATATATTCAGATGATCAATTGAAATTATTAAGTATATGTATAGATTAGTATCAAAGTCTAAATATAGATATTGCTGTGTAATGTATTTATCTTTTATCTCCCTATCACCAAAAACATATAATAAAGATAAAGATCAGCTTATTATGGAAATATAATCAATAGATATATCATCAATATTTATGGATATCAAGATTTATGAAAACCCATAAGGAAAATTAAGTATTCACGTCATAATAACATAACCAATTGTACCGCAAAATTGTGTTGCAGTTGATATTATAACAAGTCATTCATTCATAATATTTCATCTGTTATTATTGTTCTTTAAAATAATATGTATTGTATAAATAATGATTATAATATAATAACGTCTCATTGTGTTATTATGACGTAATACACCTAACCTATACATTTTTATAGTTTCAGTTGATGGAACAAATAAATGGACCACTTGTTGTTAAGTGGAATATCGCCTATAACAGAACAATATTCGCTAAGAATACGTTCTACAATGCGCTGTTATATGCACGCCAATCTGAAGCAAAGGCGAGCTTAAGCATAAATAGGTTCTAGGGTCTTTACACATCTAATGGAAGATGCATAGCTTATTATGTTTATCATAGGAATTTATTTATTCAAATTAATAAAATTAAAGTGTCTGTAATTTCAAATTAACAGTTTTTCCTAATCGCTTAAGAAAATTATATATTGTACCATCACCAAGAATAATTTTTTAAAAATTTTGTGTGTTTGTAAACTCTGATAACTAATATCGTAACGAGCGAGAACTTTTAATGCATTTTAATCTCACGCGGAAGAAGTCGCGTGCGTTCGCTAATTTATAAATAATCACTATTATCCAGTCACCATGTTTAACACTTAATAATGATCGTTAATCAATTACACGTTAAGCCCGTCAACCCACATTGAACCGACGTGACGGATCTAAGCCCCATATCTCCTCTCCTACGAGGAAGGCCTGGCCCTATAGAAGGTCGTTAAAATAGGTTGATATTGACGATGATATAAGAAGTCCACAGCGTTAATAAGAGTGTGCGGTTCGTAATCGATCGCACTAATACTACACTAATTTCTATGTATTTATATGGAAATTACGCTACAAACGTTATTTCTTAGAAATACATACAAACAAGTATAGCAGCGAGGGGTGGTCTGCAGTTGTCGTCAGCGTCTACGAACCGGCAGCCTAGCTAGACAAGAGTAGAGCTGGTAAGTAAATCTCACCTTCAAAGCGCCACAAATCTCTACTGCGTCTTCGTCATCCACTACCACGACTCGGAAGTACTCCGTCTGGATGATGTCGCGCATCGTCGGCGCCAGCATCACGTCTCGACAGCCTATCGTTGTCTCGCAGAACTTTTCTTCCGCCACCTGCCAATATAGATTTTGTTTTATTATATTCACCTACCAGTGGCGAAAGGTGGACCTTTGATGAAAGCAAGCAGTTTAAAAACATTTTTGAAAATAAAGTTTCTTCGTTAAGAAATTATTCTATTGAGCAACATATTGAATGAGTAAAGATTATCTCTGTCTGTTTGTACCTCAATGATGCCTTAACTACTGGTACCTACAGAAATTCAGACATAGTTTAAAGCCTAAAAAACTTAAAGACTTAAGAGGAGAAAAGGCTTTTTTCGAACTATCACAAATAAGAATTTCCCGCGGACGGAGTCGCGTGCGCGTTACAATAGAAACACAAATTACAATTCTTAAAAGCATTGCCATTTGCCACAGGAATCGGCTAGTATGGACACTTTTGCCACTGCTACCTGCTATGTATCGCAGAACTTTGCTTTGGCCACAAAAACCAGTAGAACTGCAGGTTGACCAAAAGACCTGGCGAGGTTTTAATTTTTCTAGCCAGGCTAAAGGTGAATTATTCATATTATAATGTGAAAGTTTAGCTATACATTTAGCTGATTCTGCACAATCACGCAAAATAGCAGGTGTGGATTTAGATTATGAACTCTTACATTAGATTAACTATTTTTATCATACGTAGTCTATTTACGCTATTCTCAGAAATTAGAACACGAATTTTGACGCAATTTTCACACGAGCGTAGCCAGGTTTTAGTATTATTGTTGAAGAAATAAATCCTGTTCCCTGTAGGTATAACTACGAGTGGAACTGACATGAAGAGGTTTTTATTTATTTTCTTAACATTTCGGGCGAGGTGAAGGGGTCAGAAGCACCCCTGTGGTAACATAATGTGTGTAAAGGTGTAATAACATAATTTAGGACAAAAGGTATATAAGCTTCATTCGTACGTAGGAATGTTTGTAAAAATCCGAATTACACGCTGATGAAATAGATTGCTGATATTTAATAACAATAACAACAACATGATAACTTTTGTATTTAATAAAACAGATATTTTAAGTAATAAAATTAAAGTAGCTAACGATGTTGCCTAATTAAAATGAATAGCTTTGGAATTATTGTATTTATTGTATTGCAATCGACTTCGTTAGTTATAATTACTTACATAGGATTTTAACTAATTAATGTTAAGCAAGGTCGAATGCTTTCGGACTTGGTTTGCTTAATGCTTTACGAGGAAAGGAAAGGTATTCAATAGGAATTCGTAGTACGACTGTGCGGCAAGTTGACCTTCACAATTCTTTATTACAATGAAAACTTAATTTCGCTTACTTACCGTTGGTAAAACGGTAAGTAAGCGAAATATTTCCCTGGAACTGAAGTCTCATAGAAAACATAATTATATTTTTTTTTATTTAATTAAAATATATAAAAATCTTTGTTAATGGGTACTTGATGTCAATGGAGAAAAACTATGTACGCTTTTTTACGAGTACATACAAGTAATTATTATTTTAATCGCCTATTAACCATTTTAAAACCTTTTTTTTTATCGACTACTAGTTGGCCCTTGACTGCTATCACACCTGATGTTAAGTGATGATGCAATCTAAAATGGAAGCGGGCTAACTTGTTAGGGGTAAGATGAAATCCACACCCCTATCGGTTTCTACACGACATCGCACCGGAACGCTAAATCGCTTGGCGGTACGTCTTTGTCGGTAGGGTGGTAACTAGCCACGGCGAAAGCCTCCCACCAGCCAGACCAAGACAAATTAAGAAAAATCTTAATCTGCCCCGCCGGGAATCGAACCCAGGACCTCCTTCTTATAAATTCACCGCGCATACCACTGCGCCACGGAGGTCGTCAAATACCTATACTTATGTAAAAAGTACACATGCGTATATTTTGTCTAGTGTAAAAGTTATTATCTTAGATAGTTTTAAAGCATCTCACACAGCCTCATGAATAAGCCTATAGTCCGAACCATATAAATTGGCAATATACGGCGGTAATTGGTAAAGAAAGATAGATAGTAGTATGTTTACTCCTTTTCTCTCGAGGGTTCAACGCCCTTTATTGCCAATTTATATGGTTCGGACTATAACATAAAATATAGCTCTCTCTGAGAGACAAAAGGTGGCGAGAGTGATATTTTTGATCGCGTTGCTATTAGGTGACGTTTGCTTTCCTTACACGAGATATATCTTCGGGCGTATGTTATGTTCCCCGATTGGTAGGTCACAAACTCGAACTTGAATGAAATCGCGGAAACATTCTCGCAACCTTTACTAAAGGTCCTTTAAGATTAGTGTGTGATCTACTCACCTCGGAAGCGATGTTGGCACCCATGAGAACAGCGCAAGGAATTTTCAGGCATCGCGTAATGATGTGCGAGATGAGGTCAATGCCGCCGCCCTCCGCGATGTCGAAGCCCTGCCAATTATTGTTATACAAATTATTGAATGGCATTTCGATTATTAAATTGCATCTATACTAAAGCCAAACTCGATGTGGAATATTTATCAACAAACAATTTAAAACTGAAATCGCTGGTCGTTTTACATTCCACCTAACAATTTTAATTAACTTGTTAATGACAAATTATCCTTACATATTATAAAACGAATTCCTCCGCCGCGTCTATCTGTTCGCGATAAATACAAAAATTTTTTAACAAAAAATAGAACCGACTCAAAACGCACTAAAAAGTAAAAAATAATTGTGTCATTTAGTTGGTTTAATTTACTTAAGCATATCTATGAAGTCGGTGCCAGCCAAGTTTAAGGAACATTTATTTTACGTAGTAAAGAAGTTTGTGGGTTCTAGGTAACGTCCTTAAAGTAGAAACCTTGGCTGCCACCGACTCCTAGATCTGCTTAAGTAAATTAAACCAAGTAAATGACACAATTATTTTTTACTTTTTAGTGCGTTTTGAGTCGGTTCTATTTTTTGTTAAAAAATTTTATTTCTTACTTTTTAGTGATTTATCGCCACGTAACGTACTCGTACTATACTGTCATAGTATATTATATGGCACTAGTAGCCAAAAAGCTACCGATAACGCGACAAAAACTGAAATCGCTGTAAGCGTGCCTCCAAAATTCGAAGAGTTCCTTTAATTTCCCCAGGATATCATCATCAGATCCTAACATGGTGGGACCACCTTGGAAGTATGCCCTTTCTAATAAAAAAAGAATTATCAAAATCGGACTACTCTGTAAAAAGTTATGCGTGGTCATACATATAAAAAAAAAAAAAATACGTGTCGAATTGAGAACCTCCTCCGTTTTTTTTCGTCGGTTAAAAAACTACTGAACAGACTGTCATGCGGGTTTTACCAATAGAGTGGTTCCTGAGGGAGGTTTCAGTTGTTAATTTGCTAGAGTTTCATGTAAATTAGATGAAGTATGACGACAATTTTAATTATCGACTATAAGTTGGCCCTTAACTGCTATCACACCTAATGTTAAGTGATGATGCAATCTAAGATGGAAGCGAGCTAACTTGTTAGGAGGAGGATGAAATCCACACTCCTTTCGGTTTCTACACGACATTGTACCGGAACACTAAATCGCTTGGCGGTACGTCTTTGTCGGTAGGGTGGTAACTAGCCAAGGCAAAAGCCTCCCACCAGCTAGACCAAGACAAATTAAGAAAAATCTCAATCAGCCCCGCCGGGAGTCGAACCCCAGACCTCCGTGTCATAAATCCACCGCGCAAACCACTGCGCCACCGAGGTCGTCAAAACGCTGCTTTTATCCAAAACGCTGCTTTATCTTTTAGAGATATGACAAAACAATTATGGAATAATTGTTTCCCTTATTAGGACTACAAAAATGTCCGCGATGGCATTTGTCTATATTTTGAGGATAATTTACTATATCCACTTTTCTTTAAAATTATTTTTGTCTTATTTTTGGTATTTTTGTAAGGATGTAACACACGCCTTTGTTACGCAGGCAAAGTCGCGGGCATTTGCTAGTTAATAATAAATTAGATTAATAAGCTTAAAACTATTACATATTGTTAATATCTTTTGAATAACATTTTATGACGATAACGCAATACTGGTGAAACAATGCAATCAAATTCATAATTATGCATAGGAATAATCAGGGCGAAGTAAGTACTTATCAGCGTTTTTTGATAAGTTTGTTGACCTTGCTGTATTTATACTTTCAACTGTAATTAAATAAGAAATACGTAGGTATTTTTTTTTATAGACTACAAGTTGGCTCTTGACTACTATCACACCTGATGTTAAGTGATGATGCAGTCTAAGATGGAAGCGGGCTAACTTGTTAGGAGTGGGACGAAAATCCACACCCCTTTCAGTTTCTACACGACATCGTACCGGTACGCTAAATCGCTTGGCGGTACGTCTTTGTCGGTAGGGTGGTAACTAGCCACGGCGAAAGCCTCCCACCAGCCAGACCAAGACAAATTAAGAAAAATCTCAATCTGCCCCGCCGGGAATCGAACCCAGAACCTCCGTATTATAAATCCACCGCGCATACCACTGCGCCACGGAGGACGTCAAAAACGTAGGTAGATAATTTGCGAGATTTTCTTTAAATGTTCTCTTAACGTAACCACAAAACGGTGTTGAGATAAAGTCTAAACAAGTACAAAAATGTCTGTGGGTGGATTAGACATAACTATGCAGATTTGATGTAGTCGCCTTTCTAATTGGGAGTATAAATATATTTGCATTGTCTCTAAAACACTGTAGTATATATAAGATAACATACAAACATATTCGTAGAATCGTAGGTGACAAATTCATGGCACGCCACTGTTGTGTGACATTCAACAAAAAATTGGCACAAACTGCACAAAATAGTTCTGCCCGTTAAGGTCAAGGTTCACAATATTTTATATGTCGTCTAGACAACAGTAACAGTAGTAGCGTAAATATTTTTAAGCGACGCGTCACTCTCAAGGTTCTCGTTACGCACGTGAACAGCGAAAGGTTGGCAAACCCTGTTTTAGATGTATGAATTAGTTGTCATTTCATTAAGATGTTGTACATGGTTGCCAAGGATTTTCCTACTCGTAAAAATCACTAAGACCATAGAGAGACAAATATTTTAGCATTCCATTGATTCATCGTACATGCAACAGGTTCATCGTGTGGCAGAGCGAAAAAGAGTGACACGGGTGGGTATAAGTTCAAAGGGCCTCTTCTTATTATTATTATAGAGAAGAGTCAAGTTTTATACAAATTTACAAATCCTAATAAGTGTATAAGTTTTTAAGATTATGGTTCCTTTTGGTATATGTCACATTTGTTGTATATGGTCACATTCATTTTTGTCTAGATTATTATTAAATTAGAAGATTATTATTAAATTGGTTCCCCGAATGAAAAAACTTTTTACTCCACTTTACGTTTCTTATCACAAGCCAAATAAATCATTTTTAACAAAAATGGTATTAAAATACATTGGTGACAATTTCAATTACAGTAAGTAGCTCCATCATTGAAAAATGTAATTTAAAAAATCTGTTTTTCTGAAAACTAGTCATATTAGTTTTAGATAATTCTGTGACATATCTCTCAGTTTCGTTAGATCTATTAATTATGGGACACCTGTATAAGGAAGTATATAATAAAAACAAAAATAACATAAAAGCACTTAACACAATTTTTGTGACACATTCACGCAACTATAGATTGTTCATCAAATATTTGCCTTATGTTACAGTACTCTGCATACCTGATGTTGCTTAGCAAAGTACAGTATCTTTATATGATAACTCTACTGATCACTGATCAACAATCATATTGAGAGCCTCCTGAAACAAACTGAGAGCCTCCTTTTTTAATCAGTTAAAAATAATTGACTTACCTTTATAAGTGAAAGCGCAGCAGCTGTGGGCTTTATTTTTCCCAATAGGGTTGAGCAAATTGTGCGAACGAACTGGTGAGGCACTACAAAGATCAATAGATCTGCATCCTTCGCTGCATCCACAAGTTCAGGAACAGCTACCTATTAAATATTGTAATTATAAATTTTTCATCTTGCTGCCTTAAAAAGGCCTTCTTTGCAGCTCAAATTTGGAGCACAGAATTGTATTTTGTCCCCTAAAGTTATATGGGGTTTTGTGGCATGAAAAATAATTAGAACTTTTTAAATTTTTGCTGTTGCAATGTGATGAAAATGCAATACTGCATCCAACAATTATTGGAATTTATTTACTGGTTAGATATATCATAGAGTAAAAGAACAGTATGGAAATTTCCTAACCATAATAAAATCCCCTGTATGTCATGAATGTTTGCTAATTAGATATACTAAAAAACAATGTGTAACAATGACATTGAAAGTGTTCCAGTTGGGAAGTGGTGTATAAATAGACAGCACATGCTCAGCATGTGCTCCAACTGCCAATCATGTGGCCCATACATGTTAACAGTACTCTTCATATCTTTAGGTATTTAACCAAATATAGACAAATTATAAATAAGGGTTTGTTTGAGGGACTTTTTTTGTTCTTTCAATTAACAAATAACCATAAATTGTTCTTTCAATTAACAAATAACCACAAACCTTTTTATATATATAGAATATAGCAATGTATATATATATATATATATATATATATATAGAATATAGCAATGAATATTTGCAAGCATTCTTCTCTTTTAATGTATATTTTTTTCAAGCAATTATTTGTTATCATCTCTAGATTTTTATCAAAATTAGATAAATCTTCTATCTTATCTATTGAATACATATATATTCTATACTAATATTATAAAACTCAAAGCATGAAATTAAATTCAACTAAATATTTTAATACTATAAATTATTTACATACAGTAAATAAAAATTATATTATAGTTGTTTGTTAAAAAAATATTTGTAACAAAATATCATAGAACCATATTAAATGGTTGCTTAGGAGAGAAGTGTTGTTGAGATATAGAAAATATAATTTTGTATACTATACTACTTACAACATTAGGTGGTAATTTGTGTCCTGGTAAATATTTAACATTCTCATGGGTTTCATTTATGATCTCTGTCAACTTCTTGCCTTCAATCATCTCTTCAAATACCCACATAGTAACTTGGTCCTCGAAATTTGCAAGACGGGCTGCATTTCGCCCCACTATTTTAGCAATGGCTGAACCCCTAGTAAGGTAAATTAATTTTTATTAGTTTAATATTACAATTCTACAGGATATGTATGCATCTTCAAAAATTATCTAGTCTATTTTCCTATTGTCATAATCAAATGATGCAGTTTATATGAATTACTCATCATATAAAAAGTTACTATATACATTAAGATAATATGTTAATAAATACAACCAAAGAATTTAATTTTAATTAAAATATGTTAGTAAATTGTCATATTGATATTTTTTAACTTATTATTCATAGAACATTTATAAGTTATGTACTATATTAGCTTTACCTTTAGCTCTATTAATATATTTTTAAATACTGTTTATTGCACTTGTTACGCTGTTATGTCATAGTTCTTTTCCTACTAAGGTCATTGTAAACAAAGTGTCTACGAAGACTACATATTAGGTATGACTGAAACCTTACCAATTCCCTGAACCGACGATGCAAACACGGTTTTTTATTTGTTTCTCAGCCATTCTAACAATTTGTGTGGAAACAAAATTTTATAAATTCAGTAGAAAAGTAACTTGTATATTTATTGATAACCAAAACTTTATAGCCACGCGCACTGCCTCTGGCTAGAACTTAGACTGCGAATCTGCAAATATATCGGTAACTTTAGCCTTCAATCGGCCTATAAACGTGCGTCAATGTACAATTCTTCGTACTTTTCAACTGACAGAGACATTATCAAATTATCAATTTATCAGTCATTTCGACATTCGCAACTCGCGGTTGATAACGATGCGACCACAGATATATTTTATTGCCGTGACTTTGACGTGAATGTTATTTTTACTGTGTGGAAAAAATTATAATCTGTTAATGTTAAAAAATACTTTGTTTTACAATAATCATACAATCTAATCTAAGTATACATTGTTATAAATCAGTAAGTACTTTGCTTTGTGTGTGCCATGTTTTCTATTATAATATTCTTAAACTGATTTTCTAAATTAATAATTGTTTTGCGGTGTTTATATTTAGACTGTGGATGCATCTAGATCATAGACTATCTTTTAGCCATCAAACGCCCATCAATTTGTCATCCTGACAGATTATGTACCTATTGTATTTTGAAGTTCTAAAAATTATGTAATTTTTGAGAAGCTGCATTTAAAACAACAAATAAAATAATATCGAACACAATGCTGAAGTATGAGGTTTCTATTATTTAGTTTAATTAAAATGAAAAACACTGGCTTTGTTAATTATTATTGACCATTCTTTTCAGGTTCACTGTGAAATCTGCTATACTCGGTTCAGCAGTTTATTACACAGTTGATAAAGGAGTATGGAAAGACAGTACGACAACTAGTGAATTATATGAAGAATTAGAGAAAGGTGTTTCCCCTTACGCTGGAGAACTGAGAAAACAGATACCTTATGAGGTTATAACTTATTATTATTCTCCCATATACTTTATAACGTCTCCCTGGCCCAATTTAAGTCACAACTCGTCATCCATTTATAATTGATAACTATAGATGCTCTATTTCCCCACTCTCATAACTTGATGGGATGGCATTCTGCGAGCTATTATATAATTCTCAGGAGCCTTCTATGGTTCGAACAGCTGATGGACGTTGGGGGCCGAAGGTGCTAGAATGGCGACCCCGCACCGGAAAGCGCAGTGTTGGTCGACCCCCCACCAGGTGGACTGATGACATCAAACGGGTCGCAGGGAGCCGCTGGGCACATGCGGCTCAGGATCGTTCTGTTTGGAAGTCCCTAAAAAAGGCCTATGTCCAGCAGTGGACGTCTATTGGCTGATAATGATGATGATGATGATGATTCATGATTCCAGAGAACAATTTTACCATCACTTTCCTTTATTTCCAAACTCATCTCTCCAGCTAGCAATTATTTGAAAGAAGCCAAACTCAAGAAATTGGTGTTTCAATATATACCTATAATTATATTTCTTTTCAGCTCCCACCTCTGCCATCAAATGATAGGTTGACATATTTGTTTAAATATTATTGGAACTGTGGCGTGAAGACTACATTTAGATTTCTCGTTGACCTCCCTACTCATGCATCCAATGCTGCGGTCAAGACATACGATTTTGTGTCCTCTTCACTTGAACAACCAAATCCAGAGACACAACAACAGAATAAAGATGTGAAGTAGAAAAAAATATAATTAGAAACAATAAAAAATAACTGTTATTTAATAAAATGTGATATAAAAAAATGTTGCTTAGTTCCTGAAGAATTGTATTGTCTAAACTCATCAATTCCAATTTTATGCCTCCCTGGAATTTTGAAGTTCAACCGAGTATTACTTTAAACCTTAGCTTTATACTGATAAATTCAGTATCAAAAAATTGTAGAAAAATCTTAGCTGTTCTGTAATTTATGGTATGGTACAGCAGTCCAATATGCTATAATTTCATTTAGAAACTAAATTATATTGATTTCCCATTTTATAAAACATCTGCTCATTATCTCAAATTACCTATCAGAAGAAATTGGACATGTTTTGAAGAGGAGAGGAAAAATAACAGTAATAATTATAAAAGACAGACCATATAGGTCAAGTTTGATTTATTCCTTTCTTGTTACAGATTTTGTAACTTTGCTTTGTTATTAGTTCCATAAATATTTTAAAACACACATTTAATACAATAAAGTATTTATAAGAACATTCAAATTTTCAAATGTACATCATTGTTTCTTGTTCAACAATAAAATAAATCAAAAATTAAAATTATGTTTATGGAACTAAGAATAGACCAAAAATTACATATTTTGAAGTACCCACTATACATCTAAATTAAATTTAAAAAATTCCATTTAATTTTAAATTTTTCCTAATTTAAAAATTTATTTTGTAAATTTTTCTGAGTCCCTTTGTTGTTAGTTACGAAAACTTGAATACTTCAAAACAAACTTAAATACAACAGTAAACTGAACAGTAAGAATTGCACCAATATTTTGAGACAAGTGCTAGTAAAATTATGTCAAAGTAAATTTTGTGCACAGTTTATAAAATAAAAGAAAAAAACCAATGGAATTCTTAGGTATTAATTACCCAGTACATGTTTCTTACTATTTTGGTAATATTTGATTTTTGTTAGTGTAATTTTCATGGGATTTGTGATACACAAATGTACACAGTGATTTAATTTTTTTTAAAAATAATAGTAACTTTATAAATGTATTTGGGTTTTTAGAATGAAAATCAAATAAGATGTATTTTGTTAATAATATTTTACACTTAAAAAAGGAGGTTATTTTGTACATAAACATTCAACAATAATTTCATAGCTAATTTGCCAATTGTTTTGATTCTGTATAGCTCAAAATGAATACTAGAAGGTAAACATTCATTGAAAGCTCTATAGAGGGATAAGCTATATTATTGCTTGTATCATCACTGTACAACTTTGTCAAAATATTATCCATGTGAAAGATGTTAGAAAGCTGCTGAATTCAATTAATTTCAATCTTCCAGTAGATGAAAAATTAAATTTCTAAGCAGCAGTTTCAACTTCCATGGCTTCCTCAGCACCAGTTTTCTTTTTCTTCTTCTTGTTTGACTTGGCAGAGGAGTTCAGTAGGGCCTGTAGGCAAGATATAAAATTATTAATGATTCATAAACAATAAAGATCAATAAATTATATTTTCAGTGCTTTTAAATGCATTTGTAGTAATTGTTCAAACTGAAGTATCAAACAGTAACAAATCAGCTCAAAAAAATTACGTTTCTATACCCTGTGCTTGTTCAAATCAAACTATTGATGAGTATGTTTTGAAAGATAACAGGGACAAATTATTATTTGCTGCTATTCCTCTAGAACCACGTTATATGTTAATTTTATAACATACCATAGACATTATAGAGTGAGAAAAACAAAAAATTTACATTTAGTTCTGGGTCCTTGAGCGTGCGTTCAGTTTTGCACTGGCTCTTGTCGAAGGGCAGGCCCGTGATGCGATGTGTGCCACTGGGCAGCAATAACGCAGTGAATTTGAACTGTGCTACTAATTCTCCTGGTCTTTCGTATAGCACCTGCAAATATAAATCATTACAGAATTTATCAGCATTAAGTAAAGTTAGAAAAAAAAAGACATTTTATGGTTTTATGAAATCACAAAACCAACAAAAACCTTTCACTTGTGACATGTAATAGATGGACAAAAACTTTTGAAAATTTTACTTTATAAATTAGGTTTCAAATTGCTGAGACTCTTTACATATTAAATGATTGATGAAACTGAAATTTTTAACTAAAGTTATCTTTACATACCTGGAAGGGCTCAATAAGTTTGTGGTTAACACATTCAACAACACCCAGCCTTGCACTAGTCTCCTTGTCGAAGCTTCGAAGGTTAAATGGCATTGAACCATGCTTGTTGCGGACCTAAAAGATACACAATTTTTATATATATATATATATATTTTTTTTTTATAATATATAGGCTAGCGCTTGGCTACGATCACGCCTGATGGTAAGCGAAGATGCAGCCTACGGTGAAACGCGCTTGCCTAGAAGGTGCCTATTCACTCTTGACTTGAAGATACCCATATTGTAGGTGGTAGGGAAAACGTGAGCTGGAAGGGCATTCCATCATTCTAAACTCTATGATAAACATTTTTCTAAAAGTTTGGCAAATTATTTAAACTTTTCTGAGTTATACAATTTATCTCAAAATATTAATTTTGACTGTTGTAATGATCTATACCAATGTATGCAAGAACATAACCGGCTCAAACTCATTACATTGTTATACCCTAAATTTGTAACAATATCAAATAGTTGACATTCACATAAAACAATTTAGGGTTAAAAAAATAAAATATTTTGTGAATCTACAAATAAACTTAATACATAATATATTTACCTCACTATAGAACATTCTGGATGCCTTCAACTTGAGTTGGTAGACTTCATCAGTTTTTTTGTATATTGTACATCTGGTGTCCATCTCACGACCCTAAAAACACAAATAAAACATTTATATACGAGATAGAACTTAAATTATAGGCCAAACTTGAAATACAGCTTATTTTTTAATTTGATTTGTTTGTATAGAACTAGATTAAAATATGATAGACATATTTCATGAAGTCATACAATTTAATATTCCCTGACATCTGCCACACTAGTAATGTTACATAGCCTGGAAAGAAGTCAGGGTTTTGGTAAAGGCAGTTGGCAGTTTTATTCCCAAGCAGTGTACCTTTCTTTTGGTGTTATCCATATTTTTTAACTTAGAAACATTGATCTCACCAATTTGAAATTATATGAAAAGGCAAATTTAATTATTTCAAAATTATGGAATTCTATACTGAAATACCTCTTGTGGTATATTTCTATGAGTAAAATTGTGAAACCACAGCTGAAACCATCCAACAGACTTAAGGAAAGGGAACTACTGGCACCCCTACCAATATATAAGCAACACACAAAAAAGCATAAATATTTTAACGCTGAAGTTTAATCAATGAATGAATTGACTATATTGCTGATACTTACAACACCTTCCCCAGTAGAAATAAGTACATCCATGGCATACGCTTCATAAGTTTCAAAAGTGGCTTTCTCATGCTCTTTCCTCTGCGCCTCGGTTGGGTTCTGTATAATGCTCTTCTCCCCATCTATACGGAACTGTTTCAACTGGTGAGACAGCATGCCCTCGATGGGCTTGCATCCATACTCTGTACTGATTTTTTGTACAGCATCTGTTATTGCATAGTTCTATAACAATGGAGATATTTAAACATTATTTTATTAATATGCAAACATTAGGATATTAACATTAATAAGTTAATAACATGTTTTTATTAGTTTGAAAAGTGGGAGTTAAAATACAAAGCAGGCTATTTTTTCACATAGCACTACTATCTAAATAAAATGAATATTTATAAAATCATAATCTTTAATTTTCAAAACCAAAAACATCTATGTTACATGCATAAATACAAATTAGTACCTCATTTCCTGGTCGAAGCAATCTCAAGGCGGCTTCACTAGCCAGATGGGCTGCAAGGAGGACATCGGCCGCCCGGCCAGACACCTCGCCACCACCCACTGCCACTGTGTGTGCAACAACTGCAATGAAGCCATCAATGTGGGCTCCTAGGTCACTACGACAATTAGTCATATTAGAATTACTACGAAGGTCTTCAAATGTCAGTGGTTCACATCATCACATAAAAAAGAAAATCAAAAATTGATAAAGCCAAACTCGAGATAGTGTAGCAACTTATTAATAAATAAAAAAAAAAAAATAAGGTACAAATCACTTAATTTTACACCAAATAATTCAACATATTGATGACAATAAATAAATAAATTAATAAACTTAGAAAAATAAAGAACAGTTAATATCTAACAAATAAAAAAACAATTTTAAGTTTATAATTGTGTCTACATGCATGTTGTACCTCTATTTTATATTTGTTTGTTGATATGCATTCCAGATAAAATTTGGCTTCTGTATAATTAAATACCCAAGCACCCTAAGCTAAGCCAACCATCATTGGAAGAATGTTGTGGTTCTATGCTACATAATCCCTCTCCTATAAGGAGAAAAGTCCAGCCTTGTAGTGGGCCATTAATAGACTGATAATGATGATGATGATTTTCTTGCTGAGAACTTATCTTGGATTATAAGAATATCAATTTGACTGCACAATCACATGCTTCTCATTTAGAGTATACTTCCTTGAGGTCATTGCCCTATGAACTTTGATAGCAGTCTCCCAACAAATTAGATAGATATAAATAACTTCTTGAACATACTTTGATTAAACATATGGATATATGGACGCCTAACGGAAAAAAGGAGAAAGGCGTTATAATTAAACACTCACATCTTAGCAAGGTCCCCTTGTTTCAAAATGTAGTCTGTCTCGCTAGGAATGGGTGAAAAGTGACATATACAGTTGTTTACAGATACGCATGTTGAAAATGCGATGCCCTTCTTGGAGTCCTTTTCCTTTTTGAAGACTTTCGACGTTTCGTCAAGCAGTAATTTGTCCCCAAACTCGCATATTTCACGCGCCGAAGCGTCAGGCACGCATTTTGCTATGACTTGCTCTAAAACACCTGGAATAAGGGATATGGTATTTAATGAAGTCTAATGAAAATACGGTTACAAAAGGCTGAGGCACATTGCCCGCATGGCGATGACACCGGACACGCGTCCAGTCATCAGTCATGGGAGCCCTACTTTTACATTTAAGTTTTGATATAAACAAATATAAGATGGCAACTGGAAAACACTTACGGTTAACAATTTGTCCTGCTAACTTATACTTGGTTACCACCAAGTCTTCAGCAATCGTTTTTTCCGCTTCTATAACGTCAGCCATTTCTAAAAACTATAGTTTGGTCAGGTTATGTGGTACTGGCTGTTGGTTGGCCAGTTGTCAGTCACGTGACCGAAAAATGGCGCGCAACTATCACTTTATATTTAATCTATGGTAAGATAAAAGAGCACTGAGCTCTATAATGGGACTTATACACTACGTATACACCACATATTTGCTTTTTTTCAGTGATTACAATTCAATAACATCCAATTTAATTAATTTTTTATAACATACAATGTGATGGATTTATTATGTTTTGGAGATATTATTTGGTGTTTGGCGCTGGACATTGATTGATTCTCCAGTCTCCTATTCTTTGCCATCCATAATCTAAATCACAGAATCATAGACAAAGACAAACTCTCTGTCACGTAGCCGTCAAATTCAAAATCCATCAAATGTCCACCAGTTTGTGGTAAGTACAAAATATTCCTATTTTTATTTTAGATTAAAATTTACTTTTACTCTTTACTGTGCCTAACATTATAATATTATTATACATTGATAGATTGTTAATGTAGTACTGGCATATTATTGCTATACTCATGACTTAGACAAAGTCCATAAAATTGCATA
This sequence comes from Mycalesis mineus, assembly GCA_034621355.1. Taxonomy (NCBI): domain Eukaryota; kingdom Metazoa; phylum Arthropoda; class Insecta; order Lepidoptera; family Nymphalidae; genus Mycalesis; species Mycalesis mineus. The sequence continues at coordinate 6,319,795 of CM067892.1, read as the reverse complement.
CAATTTATCCTTACATTACACAAGATTGTAGATGAAATTATAATAAAGAAAACTTTTAATTATCATATCTCTCCTAATTCCTATTTTGAGTGTTACATATATAGGTATAAAATATATTGCTGACAACATTATGTTATATTTCGATTCCCTGTTTGGAAAAATATGTATATAAAATAATTTTTATTTTTTAGTACATAAAAACCAGTTTGAAAAAAACAATGACTAGTTCTAATGAAGAACTTTTAAAAATGCTTGATGATAAAATAAAAAATGGAGAATCGCTCATAAGTCAGCTAATAGATAGACAGGAATTGGATGGAGTACTGAAACTTCAAAGGAAAATTCGCCAAGAAACAGACTTTCTAAAGAGAGTAAGTCACTAATAATAAAAAATTAAACATAATACATATATACCATAAATAGCTACCTAAATGTAAAGCAGAAGGCAACTTAACTTCTTAGAAAAATTTAAACCCAATTTTACAATAATTTTTTGTATTACAGTAGGTTGGGTAAACTCTTCAAATAAGCTCTCATAAGTAAAGCCCTGGTTTTGCAAAGCTTCTAAACAAACATTAATTGGTGTGTTTTAGATACAAAAAACAGGGAAAGTGAAAATAGAACAACTGTCATGTTCAAACTTACGGCATCTGGGCGCTATTGTTGATTGCGCTATCAGGCCCGGAGTGCTGTCTGTTTGCAAGGTGTTTCATATCAATGATGAGAGCAAAATGGTGGTCGACATTGTCAGTGATGAAGGGAAAACATGGATAAAAGGTATATGATTTTCAAAATAATATTGCATAACTATTACTTAAAATGTCTAAAATTCAACTAATATTATAAAATAAAGCTTCCTGCCACATCTAATTGTCTGTTAATGATAAACTCAAAGACTACTCAATGGATTTTATTGCATTGCAATTTACATAGTCGCATGAATCTGCTAGTACTTAAGTAAATGAGTTATACCATTTTTAATATGACTCTTAGTTTCATATGGAAGTTGTGTGTATATCAGGATTTGCGGATGCTGATTTTTTCACATCTGCAGATGCGGATGTTAAAGATATTATGTAAATAAAATCTGTTTATAAGGAATTAAAACAATGATAATGATATATAATTATTAACATTTTTATTGTAATCAAATGAAACATAAGTACTTGTTTTTATATTAAACACCTACTGGTTTTTATATTAGTAAGTGAAATTAAAAATAGGAGCATTATACTTAATAAACAGTAGTATTGCCGCCTTTTCTGATTTAAGGCGATTACGCAGAGGTCGTAAATTAAACCCGTGCTACTAAATAATTGTTCGAGGAACACTGCGGTGGAGAGGATAAAAATCTTCGACTTTCGACGATAATACCTTAAATTCCTTTCGATGAACACTCCACCAATTTAGAGGATTTTCATCCACATTTATTCTTTTTTTAGTACAGTAAGCAAGTAACTCCTTTTTGAGTACAGCTTCAGTGCTACCTTTTTCTGGCATTTCTGTACTCTCGTCTTCGCTCGACGAATCAATAACATCATAGGAAGGTCGTTTTGTAAGCATGGCTTTCTGTTGAAACCTGATGTTCCTGATCCTAGTTGTTCCATATCATTTTCCGTGCAATCAGAATATTTATTCTTTTAGCGCTCTCGGTATTGGTATTAAGAGGTCCGAAAACGTCATTCTCAGTATTTATCATCTTTGAAATGTCATCTTTAAAATTTCATCTTTAATCTTTGTCTTCAGTCACCGGTGTAAAAAATTTGTACTTATAGCGAGGATCTAAGTAGGTGGCGATGGAAAATAAATTGTTTTCTCCCAAGCTGGAAAACTTAGTTGAAAGTTCATTTTTCAAAGTCTGTCGTATGATATGTAGTCCACAGCGCAAACAAACAAGTAATGGTTTATTTACAAGAAACAAATCACCACAACAAACGTGTCAAATCTTGTCACCAATCTACGTTTCCATTGATCAGTGTCACGTGCGACCAGCACGCACCAATCGCCGGGCCCGCCAATTTCTTTCTTGTCACTACTCGCATGATATCCGCATCCGCATGAACATTCGCACTGATTAATGCGGATGCGGATGCAGATGTCAAAATCTATGCGGAAGTTCCGCATTTGCGGATGCGGATGCAAATGTTCGCACATCTGGTATATACACATTATTTATTGTTTAATGTAATTAATTTAATGTAATCTATAATACAATTAGGTTAATCATAACAAAAATAATTTTATTATCTAAGGAGGATTATAGCTTAGCATAGCTTTCCTCTGCATTAAAGTATTTATGAGGATAGAATAATTACACAGACACAAACGCTCTTACTCCCCCACGCACGCACGCACGCACGCACTCACTCACTCACTCACTCACTCACTCACTCACTCACTCACTCACTCACTCACTCACTCACTCACTCACTCACTCACTGCACGCACGCACGCACGCACGCACGCACGCACGCACGCACGCACGCACGCAATAATGCACAGAATGATAGAAAGCGATAGGACTCTAATATTGTGTTTTTTTGTTTTAGTTATTGCTAGAAATCCCAAATCTCTCTCAGCCTTGAGTTCAGGGAAGGCATCATATGGTGCTAGGTCCATATTAGACCAGGCTGATGATTACATGGAGTGTGCCCGGCTTTACCCATGTATGTATCAATCACCAAAGGTTAGTGTTGGAAGTGATAATAAAATAACTATAAAGATGATCCTTATACATAATACAACCAGTTTTATTGACAGAAATAGGTATCTTTAAGATTCACATACAAATCAAAATTTTCTTAGGTTTTCGAAAAACTTTGATTCATTGTATAATAATTTGTAACTAACTGACCAATGTCAGTTACAAATGTATTTTTTTGTTTTTTAGGTTAGCTAATGAATGAGCATTTTTTGGTGCCTGTGGTACTAAAAATTTTTGGCACTTCTAATACCTAATCAAATACCACTTGTACTCATTGTCTAACTTGAAATGCCCTAATTTTGCTTTGATTTTGATTGGAAATTTTATTTTTTGAAAATATAAGAAATAAATCCATCAAGTCTGAATCAATAATATTAATTTTTGTTTATTTATTTCAGGTTGTGTTTGAATTTGTGAGTGGAATTGAGGAGTCTTTGGCAAATAAACTAAAAGCAAAAGGAGTTATTGTAAAAGGAGAGGTGTTACCAGATTCTAAGCCAAATGTAGAGTTTGATGATTCATATGAGTCTAGTAGTGATGAAGAGATTTTTGAAGACAAGTATGTCCAATTTCTGTTGAATTCGAAAATATTTAAGCAGTAAAATTTTAAACATATTATTTTTTCATCTTTTGACATCTTTAATATAAGTTTGGATGTAAGTCTAATATTGAACGTGAAAACTAAAAATTACTTAAAATTTTAATAAATAAAAATTCATTTGTGCTGCCATATTGGTCTTGACTGCTCTGCCGAGGGTCTTTTAAATTTCATATTAGAATTTAAAGAATCGCGAGTATTTTCCATATAATTTAAATATAAACCGTTGAAACTCTCCTCACTGTTGTTGGAGTACGCCCGACTAGTTTCGAACCCATATGGGGTCCGTAACCATGAGCTTGCTTGTTCGTGTAACGCGGCATGAAGCTAACTGTAAACTCTTTTAACATTTCTCTTACTCTGCAGCCAGCTGTAATATGACATGCAACTGAAACATTTATATGTATCTATGGCAATGAAATAAGTTTCGCTTTTGTATTATATTTTTATACATTTTTATTTTTTTTTTGTCTGGTATTAGATATTTTCATTATCAATATTTAAATTATAAAGATTTTCATACCTCTATTGCAGTGACCAGATTACAATGCAAAGTTGGGATCAATGTATGGAAGAGCACTCTGATATAAATGTTTTGAATTTAGATGTGACGGCCATGATGGCTTACGTGAGCAATATGACCAACGGCCATTGCAATTTTGTGTTCAAACAACAAGTCCTCACAGAGCAGGCCGCCTGGGAGGCTGAGAGACCTGTCAAACCTATATTGGAGAAATTATTTGAAGGTGAGGTTTATGAAAATGTAAGTCTTAATAGCTTCTTGGTTAAAGGGCTCTGCTGTACAACTCAAATCTGAGATACCTAAATTCAACTTTAATCCTACCTGTTATACTATTTTTTAAGTCTTATAATTACTTCTGCTCGTATCCAAACTTGAAAGTTCATCATTTAATATTAATTGTACTAACTGTATGGAAAAATTTCTTAAGCCTGTGTGCACCAAGATTTCGGTTATCATAACCAATGGTTATCATGAGCTAACCGTCGGTTACTATAAATTACTGTTCACTACAACCCGCACGCCGGTTAAGGACGTAAACCGGGCGTTTATCTTAACCGAGCTCGCTCGCATTCCCCGTTTATTCCTCGGTTACAGAGTTTGACAGATACATTTCTAGGTTATCTAATCTATATTTGATTTGTAGTGATTTCCTAGCATTTGTTGTTCTGTCTATCCGCTTATTTTCTATGCTATTCTTACATTTTTGTATTAATATAATCAAGACATTTATTTTATTTTTTTATTAAAATTGGAAGTACGCTTTTTGAAGTAGTATTAATTTTAAAATAAAACTAACAGTGCAATAAACAATAACAATAAATTTTAGTATAGTATAGTATACCTATTACTTTACTTTTTGATTTACCACAAAATTTACCATCCACAGAATAACAACGTAGATAATAATGTGAATAACTATCTTCTTTGACTAATTACCATGCGGCCATAAAGGACTCGATTCCAGGCCGTTAAATTAATTAAAAACAAATTAACATGCACTAGAAAGTGACATAAACAGCAAATTGTGTCTACAAAATTTGTTACGATGCTAAATTGAGATTTCTTTAATATGTGCGTCCGTCCTATTCAAAAACAAACATTTACATTTAGTTAAATAACATTTTTTTACAAATCATTCATTCACCATTCGTTCAAACGCCCGGTTAACAAACCGAAGTTGGATTACGTGTGATGAACAGTAAATAAACGCTCCTCGTTTATCGGCCGTTCATTTAACCGACATTTAAAGTAAAGTCTATGCACACCGCCCTTAAAAGCTTACTATAGTTGATTTATGCCTACCAGAGGTAAGGACTCCTCCGGTTTTGCATACAGGTCCTTTGTTTTTTTTACTTACGTTTATTCTTTTAATAAAATAAACAAACATTCCCATCATGCCAGTGTCCTTCTGTCCGCCACATCCCCCGTCTGCTGTAGGTCGAAACTATTATATATTTCAGGTTGATAAAATTACAAAAACCTTTGAAACGATTTTAGGTAAAACTTTAATATGCTGCAGAACAGGATGGGATGATTTCGAGAAGATCGTCAATACACTAGGTGGCCCAATGGAGAAGCAACGTACAGCTGATTTGAAGGAGCGGGTTGTTGTCTATGACGATGATTATGGAGGTTGGTTGAAATGAGAACTTTTTTTATTACAAGTGAGCTCTTGTAGCAGACACCTCACCTGATGGTATGTTGCAATATAAGATAGAAGCAGACTAACCAGTTAGGAGTAAGATGAAAATCCAAACCTTTTTACTTAGTTTACTTTGTACCTGAAGGTAATTTTAGACTTTTATTTGCTCCATAATTGTCCTATAATATTTATTAAAGTTCAAGTAACTTGCGAAATTTTAGTTTTTGTACACTGTCAATTACAAAAAAATCATATTAATTGGACAACCCACCCAACCCTATCCAAAAAAATATGTTTAATCAAGGAACAATAAAATGGGATCATAGCAATGTCATAATAAACTTACTGATTGCCAAAAAACTTTTTTTAACTGTACAGCTTTCCAATAATGTAGAATTATAGATTTTTTATTTAATCATTATAATTATTTTTAGGGCAAGACGATTATCCAAGGCAAAGTTTGAAAGTAAGAGGCCATGTCCGATTAAGATCGAAGATAGTTTTTAATTTCGGCCATAGAGTAAAAGCTCTCACCGTCTCTGCCAATGATGGTTTTGTACGTGCCGCAGCACAACAGGTAATTAAGTTTCAACACCGAAAATATAGTGAATGTACTCTGTTTAATTTTGACCACTGTCCCATAAAACCTATACCTAGCTTAGGGACAGTTTATTTCTGTTTACCCTCGAAATTTATAAGAATAATATAAGTTATACCTATTACGCAAATATAATCTAACTTGTACCTATGTTTATTGGATCAATAAAGAATTCATTTATTTAATTACTATAAATTAATAAAAGAACACAAAAATCCCATTTTGCAAAAATATTTTCTCTTTGTTTGTTCGCGCTTGTCTCCGAAGATACTTGACGGATTTTAATGTGGTAGAGTAAAGTCTAAAGCAACTTATGAGTTTTGTTAATCAAGACAAGAAAAATTTCGAAAAAGGGTATTTTATACGTTCGCTACGTTTTCATCAAGGTCGATTATAAAAAAAAAACAAATTTTGCAACAAAAACAACAGAATTTTACATGTCTGTTATTAAAATTATTCAAAAAAAAATTGTTTTCAGGGAGTCACATATGCAACATTCATACACGAGTCCCGGGCATTAACGGAAGGGAAGGAAGCCACTGCCACTGAGATTGTTTTATGATATTGTATTTGTAAATAAATAGTTTAAAACTTGTAATTATATATAATTATGCTTGAATTTTGATCTTATAGAGCTGTGATAGTAACATTAACGTCCGTAACAATGATGTTATAAAGGTATCTCTCTCTTGAAATATATTATTGAATTACAATATTGATATTTTAACTCTATTATAATAGTATCATAATTATGCAAAACTTTTCATAAGCTATGAAATAAACAATATATTATCCTAAGTCTGTTCAGGTCTTATTTTTGCTTTTTCATTAGGTACAAAAAATTATTTATTTTTAGGACCTACTAAAATTCACTTAGGGCCTATGCTATGGACTAAAAGACAATATTTATAGTCCCATCATATTTTCTAGTTTTTTTAATTCATTACAAGTTAGCCGTTGACTGCAATCCCATATGATGATAAGTGATGATGCGATCTAAGATGATATCTACACGACGTCGTACCGGAACGCTAAAGCACTTAGCGGGGTGTCTATGTCGGTACAGCGGAGTGCGTCAGAGTCGTGATTGTTAATAGTATTCAATTAGCGACGAAAGATTAATGATCAAGATCAAGATGTAGCGACGAAAGCTTATCTTATGATTTTGATTTTTAACACTTGAAGAATCTAGCGAGCGTAATTATTACAAAAACCGAGTAAAAAGAAACCTTTATAAAAAAATAAATTGCAAGTATCAAACTGAGTTATTCCAATATTTGAATTAAAAGGAGATTGGCGAGAGTGGCCTTATAATTTTAAAGCATCGTTCAGATACCAGATAGTGCTAATTAAAACTGCAACTTTATTATGATACTTGTATAAAAAAAATTGGGATTTGTTAAAGATGGGGATCAGAAGAACAAAAATAATAATAATTGACTGAAAATTAGTCGTCTGCAGTAACCGGAAGGGTTCTCTGGTAGAAGGTAGCACAAGACAGCAGCTCCAGTGTTACCAACTTAGTGGATTTCTTAGTAAATCTAGTAGTTTTAAGCCAAAAGTTTATTTTAGAAGAGATGTTTATTTATATAATAAACCAGTAAAAAAAATATCACATAAGTTTTGTAATTATTGTAAAACGTATAACTATGTATTATTTTTAAAAGTGTATCTATTATAACAGTTACCTACTAGTTATAAAAAATATATGTAAAATACATATCTATCTACAATTATTATTCTCATTGTATATTTTATTACAGTGCAAATTGAACATTTTGATTTTTAGGTATAACCTATTTATTCAAATAATTATTATAGAATCGGCTTTATTTTTTCGTTCTATACATATATAGCTTGGCAAAAAAGTCGTGAAACGGTACTAAAAAATATGATAACTGGCAACACCCCTTTTGCGGGTTGTCAACCACGTCAAGTCCGTAGATGTGTCATTTCTTGAAATCGATAATCGTTGTTCGTGTTATTTTCAATGTTATTGTGTTATTGTGCTCAAAATGGACAGAACCGCAATCCGCAGCTCGGCTAGAGAGATCATTTACAAAGTATTTAAGAGATTTTTGGCAGAACTCTAATCCACAATAATTTTATCCGATTTGAACGAAGTTCTGACAAAAGGACAAAAGGACTGCTGAAATGACTGGTAAAATGTGGTTTAAATAAAGTAATCGTATAGTATATGTGTGGCTTAATTACAATACCCTCTCATAGTATGCTTGTTTGCATGTAAATGTAGATTCCGGAATTAAAGGTTATGTTTATAAAACGCATTTTCCAAATAGCGCGTTTGTATAATTTTGATACTTTTTTGTGGATATTGCATAAATCACAGAAAAAAATTGTGCGGATTATATGATTTCGCTTATGTAACAATGGTAGGTAATAAACCTGTATATACTTAAGTAAATATCTTTTTTTAGGTAAATTCGTCAGTACTATAAGATGAATTGCTCTGGAAGGACAAAGAAATAAAGGTGTTTTCTCCACACCAGGGAAACATAGAACTAGGCGACCTACAAAAGAATTGGACGATTGGACACGTAATGAAAATAGAGAGTGATTTTTACCAAAGGGGACAATCTCTGTATAGTGATATTGACAAAATAATTATAAACCTGCAAGATGAAAGCAATAGTGACACATCCGAAGATAGCCAGCGGTTGATAGCAGCAGATAGTAGCAGCAATTGGAGTTGGCTCGCGCCAAGACGTGGCTGAAGGCTTATCTGGCGTGGAATATTTAGACGAAAGCATTTTTCATTCTGACTAAATATTTATAGTTGTATGAATACAAATTTTCTAATTAAAATACATTACCATCCTTTAAGAAGTTTCATTAATTATTTTTCTATCTTAACCAATTTTATTTTGAAAGTGTGTCAGTGAAATCACGTTATTAAAAATTGTATTTAAATCAAAGTATCAAAACCGATATCGTCGTACTATATAGAGTGCCCACATGAGAGGTTGAAACGCGACCATTATTTTCACGACTTTCTTGTCCAGCTATAACATGATATTTTGGGTTTATGTGGTGCTAGGCTATTGATTAATTAAGTGACATTTAAAAACGAACTTGTCTGTTATGTATACTTATTTTGACTTAATAGACTTTATTTTTTGACAGACAAATGTTGGGCATTGTCATTGTGTTTAAAACTAACAGTCATATTAATAAACAATATTGTTTGATGTTGGTTTTTGATCATTTTCGGGTTTTAATGTTACATTTTGCATTGATTTAATATACTCCAAGTGATTTAAACGTTGAAAGTAATTGCCATTTTTGTGATTTCCTCCTAACGATTTGGCTATATACAGGATTTACTGATTATGGCCCTGTCAACCGTTTTTGCCTTTGGACATCTAGTTTCCAGCAATTTGGACTTTGTTAACTATTAAAATGTGTTGTTTCAATTGAAACTGCTTCAATAATCTGTAGTGATTATTAGTATTAAACATCATCATCTGCATATAGTAGGAGAGAAAACAGGCACAAAACCTTGTTATGTGAAGGCACATAAGCTCACTGAAACAACAAGGTAGTTTAATAAAAAAAATTAAAATCCCTTGATATGCCCTACAGCTTTAATATTATTCATTCTGTAAGAAGTTCAACATTAAAATATTGTTTCAGTTAACATCTGTCGATGAGATAGGTATGTGTTACTTGTTGTTTACTAGCACAAAGAGAGGTATGTCCAATAGAAGATCAGGTATTCCTGTGCCCTCTACAAGCCAGGGAGTCAATATATCTCCAAATTAACAAACAGAGGAAGTTGTAGAAGTTTATACTGATTGTTCTACTACTAAAGGCCTATTAGTAGAATCTTCTGGACAAATTGTGATGCCTACATTCAGCAACAAAATAAATGAACTTGCATTATGTCAATATTGTTTTATTTATCTACTCTTGTAATTTTTTTTATAATTTTCAGTGGATCTATACAATTAGTCTTATATTTATGTAGATCTCTTTTTTATACGAAATAAGCTTGCGCTTGATCCCAACCTCTATTGATGGTATGTGTAGATATTGTGGTCTAAGATGAAACGCACTCGCTTAGAAAATGCCTATTCACTCTTGTTTTAAAGATACCCAAGTTGTAACAATATTTTCATTTTCTTCTCTGCAATGAATTGGTAGTTTGTAACTTCAGAAAAACGAAACGCTAGGAAACTTGTATTTAAGGGATTTACTGTCCTTTTTATTTAATTATTGTTAGTTTATAACTACTGTACTTTACAATCAACCTTTTGGCTGAGATATTTACTTAGGCTTATTAATATATTTAGTAATTTTTCTGTAACTATCTTCCATCTCACATTTAACATGCAGAAGTTATGCATAGTAAACTATTGCCTACCTATAACAAAATGCCAGCATAGCGATATATTGGCGATATAAAAACTGTGATATACCTACTTTAATCTTGTACCGCATGTTCACTTAAATATCTAGCTAATATTTACGAGTGTATGTTGAACATATTCCTAAGTATTGAATATCCTGATACAATTAAACAGTAACTTCTTCTAGCAGTTCATTTTTGATTAGTAAATATTTGAGGTTATAAGATAAAAGCTTTCATATCTTTTTGCTCCCAACTTTTCAAACCTACTTACCATTTGCTTTTTTCTTAGTTATGTTATGTTTTACAACTGCTAATAAGTTTCTACTTTGAATGCTACCGTTTTCTTCGGGTCCAAAGGTACATACAATCTCGCCATTCTCCTTTAGGGAATGTGTATGAAATTCTTTATATTTTCCATAGATTAAAGACAACTAGATAGAGCCCATAGCGTGTCCACTCGTGAGACAGCAAATCAGCCTTATTGACATGACATGTCAACATTTAAAGTACATCATAAAACGTTATGTTTTAAAATATCGTAAAATACGAAATAATTCTTTATATAAGATACTTTAGTAACGCATAATACATGAAATTTGCTAAAAAATAACATATCTAAGCTTTAAATCAGCAATCAATGAAGTTTATGTCTACTTACGTATGAAACGTAATTCCTTCGATTTTCTGTTCGCTGCGACTGTTGCAGCCGAAAATATCACAACCCACCAGAGCACGATAACGTTTAAATTAATATCGTAACCGCAAAGTTATATTATTTATCAGCAAATTTAATAAAAAGCTAATAATTGCTCAGATATGTCCCTTGCTTGTCACAAACTCCACTCTTGACAAATAATAAAAACGAACACGCTGAAAGGGACAAAAAATAATCTTGTGTCACTTTCTAATAAAGTCCGAATGAAATAAGTCTGTCACGCTCTTGAACCTACAGCCGCGTTATGACTCCACTCTATCTAGTAGTCTTTAATCTATGATATTTTCCGAGCGATTTCTGTCAAACTTTGGTACTTCCTCTAAGCTAGCCATAGATTGAACATAGACGTGTAACTAATGAAATAAGCAGTATACTTTTAATCTGTGGCCAACATATGATCATAATATTTGTCAGTGTCACTGTCACGACAGTTGTTTATCAATAATTTCAAAATGATGCGTTATTTTTAAATGAGATTTGTTAGTTATGAATTATTTAGCTTATTTTATTTATTGTGGATTGTAAGATAATGTTGTATTATATTTTATGAAATTAAATAAAGTGCCCTGCAAAATGGTACTAGAAGAAAAAGATGAAATTGACTTGCAACCGATTACGGAAAATGTATCATTTCTCGCTGAATGTTTTGATAACTCCTTTGCTATTCAGAGTTCTCTAAATTTTATTAAAGAATGTTTTCAATCAGACTCTAACTCTAAACTACTAACTCAAAAACCGAAGACCTTAATATCTCGTAGAGAAAACTCTCTTTCGCAAACATTGACTAGCAACCAAAATGTTTCATGTAATGATGAAGTATTGTCGCAGTTAAAAGGACCAAATCGCACTTTGAACAAGAAATTGAAAAACTGGGGTCTTCCGTACGAAATAACGAATAGATATGAAAAAAAAGGAATCACAGAAATGTTTGACTGGCAAGTGGATTGTCTTAGTAACTCAAATGTCCTCTTAGAGAATCAGAATTTAGTGTACTCAGCACCTACATCTGCAGGAAAAACTCTGGTGGCGGAGATATTGGCAATTAAAACAGTTTTGGAGAGACAGAAAAAGGTTATTTTTATTTTGCCCTTTGTATCTATAGTAAGAGAAAAAATGTTTTACTTGCAAGATATCTTATCTAGTTCTGGAGTTAGAGTTGAAGGGTTTATGGGATCCCAATCTCCTCCAGGTGGATTACAAGCAGTTCACATAGCCATTTGTACAATTGAAAAGGCAAACAGCTTAGTCAATAAACTTTTAGATGAAGGTAATATATCTGAGCTAGGAGCAGTAATTGTGGATGAGTTGCATCTGCTTGGTGATTCTCATCGTGGCTATATTTTAGAGCTTCTTTTAACAAAAATAAAATATATTTCATCAAAACTTGATAATATGAAGATACAAATAGTTGGTATGTCAGCTACATTACCAAATTTGGATGTCCTCGCTAACTGGTTAGATGCTGAACTTTATATCACTGACTTTCGACCTATACCACTAAATGAATACTGTTTAGTTGGCAACAAATATTATGATAAAGATGGTAAATGTATTACTTTATTTAGTAAATCTAATAAGGATATAGAAAGTGATTGTGTTTTATCTCTTTGCTTAGAAACAATTAAAGAAGGATGTTCGATTTTAATATTTTGTATGACTAAGAATAGATGTGAGAATTTAGCACAAAGTATTTCATCCTCATTTTACAAGTTAGGATGCATAGGTAATGAACAAGGTATGCTTCTAAGAGAGCAATTAAAGTCAAACAGTATTCTGGAAGTTCTAGAGCAATTAAAGAATAGCCCTGTAGGCTTAGATCAAATTTTGAAAAATACTGTTTCGTTTGGAGTGGCTTACCACCATGCAGGGCTTACATTTGATGAGAGAGATATTATTGAAGGAGCATTTAAGACTGGTGCTATAAGAGTATTAGTTGCCACTTCAACACTTAGTTCTGGTGTAAACTTACCTGCCAGGAGAGTGATTGTTAGATCTCCAGTCTTTCAAAGGCAGCCAATTAATATTTTAACATACAAACAAATGATTGGAAGGGCGGGGCGTATGGGTAAAGATACACAGGGTGAAAGTGTCTTAATCTGTACTGTTGCTGAACAGAAAATTGGATTTGAATTGATGATGGGTACTTTGGATCCTGTTCAAAGTTGCATTGATAACAAAGATAAATTTATGAGGGCCATTCTAGAAATAATTGCTAGCCAAGATACTTGCAAGAAATCTGAACTAGAACTATATTCTCAATGCACTCTTCTGTGTGCTCAGCAAGATATTACCACATCCCAAATGGATTTACTAGATGACACATTAAAAGAACTTATTAATTTTGAACTAGTAAGAGTTCAAACAGAAGCTGATGGAAACAGTTATGTTGCTACATCATTTGGTAAAGCATGTCTCTCTTCATCTATGGCACCAAATGATGGGCTATCATTATTTTGTGAGATACAAAAGGCTCGTCAATGTTTAGTGCTTGAAACAGATCTTCATTTGATATACTTGGTAACTCCATATAGTGTTAGTAACCAATGGAATGATATAGATTGGTTACATCTGCTAACACTATGGGAATCTTTAACAGCTGCAATGAAAAGAGTTGGTGAGCTTGTGGGTGTTCAAGAAAGCTTTATTATTCGTAGTTTAAGAGGTGCCAACAAATCTAATTGTAATCAAAATAAACTGAGTATCCATAAAAGGTTAAATTTTTTTTAAAATAAAATATGCTGCATAACCATTTAAAAGTCACTTCATAATATTTTTTGTTTCTAGATTTTACACAGCATTAGCTTTGCAAGACTTAGTAAATGAAATCCCTTTATCAGAAGTGGCCTGTAAATATCAGTGTGCCAGAGGATTTTTACAAGGACTCCAACAATCATCAGCAACCTTTGCAGGTATGCTTTCTACCTAATAAAGCTTTGTGTAATTCTAGTGTTGCAATAATATGTAATAAATTTTTCTTTAGGAATGGTAACTGCTTTTTGTCATCAACTGGGTTGGAAGAACATGGAAACATTAATATCACAGTTTCAAGATCGTCTTCAGTTTGGGATTCATTCAGAATTATTGGAATTAATGAAATTGACTTCTTTAAATGGAATCAGGGCTAGAACTTTATTTAATGCTGGTTTCGAAACAATTTCTAGTGTAGCATCAGCAGATGTAAATGTAATAGAAAATGCCCTACACAAATCTGTGCCTTTCCAAAGTGAAAAAGAAAGGGAAGGAGATGACGACGTTGAGGTTAGAAAACGTAATAAAATTAAAAATATTTGGATCACTGGCTGCTGTGGTATGACCGCTCGAGAAGCTGCAGAAAATCTCATTTTGGAGGCACGCAAATATTTGATGCATGATATTGGCGTATCAGAAATCAAATGGAAAGATTTATGCTCTGATCCCTCTTTGGGTACTACTGATGTTATTGATGAAGTTATTGTTGACAAAAACCATGACGATGACAACAAAAACGCTGTACCCCGAAATAAAATGGAAAAGCAAATCGTCAATTTACAAAATCCAATAAAACAAGAAAATGTACAAGAAGATAAAAATTATAAACATACTTATAACAATGATACTTCTGCTCAAATTGAGGTTAAAAAAAATGTCGATAAAAACATTTCGACACTTAGTGAAATAAAATTTCATAAAGTAAATATTGATGAACAAGAAAGTGAAAAGAGCAAAATAAACAAAACGGAAAATAGTCCGGTACAAAAAAATATTATTAAAGTGAACATTGATGAACAAGAAAGTGAAATGAGTAAAAGTAAAAGAAACAAAATAAAAAATAGTCCAGTAGAAAAAAATATTATTAAAGTAAGTAATGATGAACTAGAAAGTGAAATCAATGAAAATAACAAAGTGAAAAATATTTCTAGTGAAAAAAGTGATGACTACCAAAGAGTTAATGGAACAGCCAATATTAACACATCTGTATTTGGCCCTATAAATGAAGATCTTATGTGGGAATCACTTAATTTTACGGGAACTTTATTAGAAAATATTACTAAACTTCGTAAATCAGATACTGTATTTTCACCGGACATTAGCTTTGGCGAAGATGTGGTTAGCTTAAATACTTTAGAAAAAGATGCACCTAATATTTTCTTATCAAAATCTATGTCTGCTAAAGATATTAGTTTATTTTCTTCTGAAGGTGATAATTCAAGTATTTTTGATGATTCTTTGAATTTACTAACAGAGAATATAACCATAGAGAATAAACTTTTAAAAATAGACGTTCCAGTTGATCAAACATGTCAAAACTACATTGATGTTAATACTAAATCAATTATAAATGGTTTTCAATCCCCTATAGTAAAAGTTGAAGAGGACGAAGATATTAAATTAATATATGATGATGAGACAGAAGATTTGAAAGTAGATAATCGTGTTAATTTACAAAAATCGCAGGAGTATGAAATTCGAAGTACGCAAGATCTAAATGCACCGAAACTTAAAAGTAGCTTTATCAGTCCACTTAAACGACGCTGTTATTCAAGTAAAGATATCAATTCGGCGAAGAAATCAAAATCATGTGATTTCAAATTAAATGAGATAGAAGTTAAATTTAAGTTGAATTCTTCTAAATCGAAATATTTTACCCTAAATATGGCAAAACATAATATAAATTGTTATGTTTTAAGCGAAGACGATATAAATACAAACTTTACAAATATTAAAAATGTCACGGGATTTTCAATAATTCTCGATACTAGTACTTTAAAAAGGAAAACTGGTGATGTTATTGGAAGTAACATAATATTCAAAAAGCCTGTCGTTTCTGAACAACGACTAGACAAAAGAGAAGAATCGCCTTTGATAAATGGAATAGCTCTGTGTCTAAAAGAGAATTTATGTGTGTTCTTAGATTTAATGTCACTGGACAAGCAATTGTCTGCGTTAAAATGTAAAATGGCTTTATTGTTTTCGAATATATCAGTTAAAATAAAGATGCTATGTACTAAAACAAACTATGCACTTATCAAGAAATGGCTGGGAAAAGATTTGCTATCACATTGCACAGATATAACTTTAACAGAATGGTTATTAGATAGCGATGAGAAAATATCAAGAATTATTGATTTAGTAAGTTCTAACTAACATTGTAATTTTTATGATGAATAACAAAATTATATTGCTATTTTCCTTACTTATTCTTCCTTTTCCTTGCTTGCAGTAATATTGTTATGACTTATATTCATTGATTTGGTTTTAAGAGGATTCTATTTTTTTGCAGACGAAAAAGTATTGCGATATTGATGTACTAAATAGTCCAATAATTGTTAGTGGCAAAAAGAAAACCTATATTGAGTTAGACAAATGCGAAATGTCGTGCCTAAAGGCCTGGTGTCTATGGGCTATTGCAGATAAACAAAGTACAATGGTTATTTCCAAATATCAGCTCTTGGAAGATACACTGCGTAAGTAAACCTTTCATCATTAACGTCCATTTTAATGACTGGGGCAGGCCACATAACTTCAAGGAGGGTAGATAGAACTTTACAGTGAATACAAGTTAAATTTTTTATTTGCCGCGCCGGTTTGACAACAGCACATTACTGATATCAATTAGGCTGTCACACGTTGATTTAAAATTTTTTTGAAACAATATACTTATTTTAAAAAGGAAAAGTCGGTTTGCATTTTATACTAGCGGACGCTCTCGTAGTTTCTCTTCCCATGGGAATATTAGCATAAAAATATGCCATCCCTCATAAGTCTGACAATCGTAATTTATACAAAAATAATGTTTTCACTCCGACTTGTAGTTTCAGAGATAAGTCAAAACTTTTAAGAATTGATTTTTGATGTAAGTAGCGTAACTGTATACTTTCATATGCATTTATTAAAAAGATAATCGAATAATTAACATAAAAATCTTTTTAAATTATTAAAAGTAAGATGATATTACAGATACGGAAACTCAAGTAGCAAAGATATTGGGGAACTGTGAATACTACGGAGTTCACGTGGACAAAAGCCTCGCGTCGCAACTTCTGATTGATGTGAAAAATTCACAGGAGGTCCTTCAGAGAAAAGCTTTTAAATTATGTGGATACCATTTCAATTTCAATTCGTCGAAAGATGTAGCTAAGGTGAGAAGCTTCTTCATCATCATTATCATTAACAGACGATAGACGTCCACTGCTGGACATAGCCCTTTTGTAAGAACTTCTTAGAAACTTGATGTTGAGCTGCTTACACCGAGCGCCTACCTAAGCCAATTTAAATATAAAAACTGACTATAGTAATCATTTTATTGATAAGAAATAGTTAAAACAAGTCCCATCATGTCTTACGCTTAGATATTTTAAAGGAGATGTCCCAAAACTGTCCCTGGGGGCTTTAAATGAAAAACACCTAGAGACCTAACAAAATAAACGAAATAAAATAGCTTTATGATTATAATTTTTAAATATATAAATAGAAATATTGGAACTAGCGAGGTTTCAAAATAAACCTAAAAAAAGGTATTATTTTTAATTCCTATTGAGTCGTAGTTGATATCGACAGTTGCATACAAAATGTATAAAGGAATGACTTTTCTTCATATCATTTTGTTTTCGGTAGTTAACACTAAGTATGACATAATAAAACAATTATTTCACTTTGTGTTCGTTAGATTACCTATAACAATATTTTTTACTAAAATAACCTTTTAGGCAGGTATTTTAGTAGGAGTTTATGGTACTGATTACGCAATAACCCCTCTATCTAGGGCAAAATATGCTATTTATTATTAAATTAGATAGGATTACCAACCCAAAAGTAAAAGTTTCATTGAGACGCATAAACATTTAATTTTTCCTGCCGCAAACAATGTGTGGGCGGTGGGCCATCTTCTTTCGCAACAGATTTTTACGCCTTCTTCAGCAATAAATAAAATGTCTCAGGAAAAACTTCCGAGCATAATTTAATTTAGATTGTTATGTATCCTTAATAAAGCTTAAGCTTTAAGGTTTTGATGTGGTCGGAGTCGCAGGCGACCGCTAATTACTTATAAAAATTATATGAATTAAATAAGTACAAAATTGCAGGCCCTAGAAATTTACAAAGGACGTAAAGTAAGCACCAAAAAGACAGTTCTTTCTGCTCATAACAGTCCAATGGCCAGCGTGGTGATATACTGGCGGAAGCTCAACTCCATCCTCACCAAGACTCTGTACCCGCTCACGGAGCAGGCCTTCAACTACAGCGCGGACAATAGGTACGTTTCGTGGCTATTATTCATCGATATTTTGATCTAGTTGCATGGACCGTGGTCACGACAGGCCTGAGGGCTGCTGGGAGATGCGACGCAAAATATCAACAAATTAAATACTTTTATCGTAGCACATTCATGTACTGGTTTAAATTCATTAGTCCTAGGACGATTGCAATGGACTTGATAATTGGAATCCAAGAGAGATTCCCGATTTATCTTTAAATGATTATGAGTGCAATTGCAAAATATAATCTTCTTAACTTTGTATTATTGTATAGCGACGAATAGTAATTCTAGAGTTTAAAAAAGCAATTATCCCGGTCATTGGCATAACAATTTGATTTGTCTGATTGATGTTACTTGAATTGAATAATTAAATCTCTCCATAAACCTCTAAATAATTTAAAAATGCCGACATAAAACTTTTAGCTTAACATATTCAAGTAAATGTTTTTATATTTGTTTTAAGTCCATGCATAACTTACAATAATATATGCATGGACTAATTTCCTCATTTCTTCCCTTATATTATAAAGGATTTATACTTAGTGCCGATAAGGAATTACACGTCTTTTACTGAACTAGATAAAGTGTTGTAAACATTAAATTATTCATGAAAATATACCAAATGCAGGCATCGCATACACGCAGCGGGGTGCAGCTATGAATAAATGATTTGATTTGCAGGATAAACCCCTCCTACACTATGCTCACTTGCACTGGCAGAATTAGTATGCACGAGCCGAACCTGCAAAATGTTCCACGAACGTTTACCGTTCCTCTTAGATTTATACAAGAAGTAGATGAAAATGTGCCCTGCGACGACGTAATAGAGTTCAATTGTAGGAATATTTTCAAAGCGTCGCCGGGTTACGTTTTCGTGTCTGCTGATTATTGTCAGCTAGAGATGAGGATTTTGACTCACTATTGCAAGGATGTGGTTCTGACTAGGATTATGAGCTCCAATGTTGATGTATTCAAGTCTATAGCGGCGTCTTGGTGTGGCATTTCTGAAGAGCAGGTCAGCAATTGCATTGTAACTTTTTTATTTAGATAAATTTTATTTGCTTGCCTAATTGTATAAAGCATGTATACCTGTTTTAACACATAAACATTATAATTATAAAAAAAATAAAGTGTTTCAGTTTTCCCCTGTAGAAATTACAAAACGGTTTTTTTGCGGTTATCACAGATTGTAGTGATATCGCTTTGGTACTACTTTCCTACACAGAAAGTTAGTGTTGGGCAAGCTGATCTAATTCTGCCGTTTTCTGTACTGCCATTGTTTCATCGTGTATGTGTTCGAGCATCCAAATTGAAAAAGAAATCTGCACTTAACTGCTCCGAGTAGTAAAAATTGCGTAATAATCACTTGTTAGTTTTTAAACAAACATGATCTTTGGTATTTTAAAGTACATGCTAAACATCTGTTATTCGTCAGGTGGACGACGATCTACGGCAAAGAGCCAAACAGCTGTGTTACGGCATACTATACGGGATGGGGAACAGAACGTTGGCCCAACAGCTCGATGTTACCGAGATAGAAGCCGCTATGTTTATGGACACCTTCTACAAATCATATCCAGAGATCAAAACATTCACTAATAGTTTGGTTGAGGAATGCAAGCGCAGTGGATATGTGAAGACATTATTGAAACGTCGCAGATATTTGCCCGACATCCATAGTAACGTTGTGTCTAAAAGAAGTAAGCTCTGTAATTTATGAAAATTTGTAGATTAGATCCTATCCTACTCCCGATTTGTTAGTCTATCAAACGGTTATTTGGACTACTGCAATTTTTTAAAATTTAAAACTGCAATTGTGAAATTTCTATATGTACCGGAACTTACCTGTAAATATTATTTGAAATCACGCTTTTCTATGCTGACTGACGTCTTGCAGTCTTGTGCCATTATCAAAACAGTCAACTAAATAATTTTGCTAAATGCCGGAAAACCTTGACAAGTATTTGGTCATTTTTTGACAAATTATGGTCAGGAGACATGAACTCAATCATGTCTTAAAGATTCTTCGGTGTACGTGAAAAAGGCAAAGATCTCGGTTTTATCATCACAATGAATTAAAATTCGGTTAATTCAAGTAGGCGGTTTTTTCTTATTTCTTATACTGTAGTCTCGATTTTGTCGTTAGGTATTTATTGTACGACATCTTTCTACTCTGACATATTACAACTATATATATAAATACATAAACATATACATACACACATACATACATATAAACACGCTATAATACAAGTAGGTACATATCTACTTAGGTAACAAGTACAAGTAGGCGGTAGTAACTATTGAAACATCAAGTTAAGACTATTTGTACTGACTACCACGAAGCCAGATTCTGCTGAAAACGAGCCGCAAGAAGAAAAATTACCGTTACTCAGTGTATTTTTGTTTTAACAGGCACAGCTGAGAGACAGGCCGTAAACACAACTATCCAAGGTTCAGCAGCGGACATCGCAAAGGCCGCGATGTGCGCCATAGATACCCACACCCGCAGCGACGTCGACAAACCGCGGCTGATTTTACAAATGCACGATGAACTAATCTACGAAGTTATTGATTCTAAGAAAATGAACTTTGTTTACACTATTAAACGACTGATGGAGGGAACGGTGAAGTTAAATGTGCCTCTGCCCGTGAAAGTGAAAACAGGCTACGCTTGGGGCTCGATGGAGGAAATTAGATTTTAATTTATTTTTAATCATGAAATTATACAGACGTTATTCTTTGTTTGTATTGTCTGTGATATTTTGTCTAATCTTATAAATAAAATATATTTTTGCTAAGATAAAGCATTTTTTCTTTGAAATAAAAATTATCTTGCAAACATGCTTTTAAATTGATGCGAAATCCAGGCATCTATTACTATTTTTTTCATCAAAATTATCATTCAGTAAAATCAGTACCTCAGTTTATTTTCAATTGTCAATAAGTTAGTTACATTATTATTTTACATTTAAATTAATAGTGATAATTAAAAACCATAAATTTAAAACTAAAGATATGAGATATCTAAATAGGCCCAGTTCGAGAAGAGCCCACAACAAACAGCCTACGACTATTTTGATTGCGACCGATGAATAAGTAGGCTAATAAATTCAGATTGACTCGTAAATCTCGTTCTACGTAAGTCACCGACCGCTTTAATAGAGGTCACTGAGATCGATGGAATGATTTATAGGTACCATAAGGAATTTAAGATGTCTAACAAATAATCGCAAATATTGTCTTTTTTGTTCTAACTATGTTCGTAAAAAAATAGTGGAGCTATCGAAACCACAGAAAACAAATAAATCATTTTTGAAAAAGCGACATTTTTTGAATCTCTTACGAGAGATAAGGACAAAGATCATACTCATTCGCTTTCACATACCGGCCTTTTGTTTACGAAAATTCTTGTAGTAAATGGCCATACTATAAATATCCATACCATCACATACTATAACAACAATAAGAATTTAGTAAGTATAAAATTTACAAGCAATAATTGTACGCCATTGCCACGTTTTCATTTTCTTGCAAAATGCAATTCGCATTTCACACTCGAAACTATTTAGCTGCAATTTACGTCTCATTGTTAAAGGCACAACAAAGGCACTTTGGGACGTTTAACCTTGGCGCCATCGCCGCGATTGCGAGTTTTTCCCACTTTTCCCAGTTAGCGATAACTAAGTACAGAGGCCGCCGTGCGCGGCTCCTAACGCGCAATCGATATCTGCGCGCTACAGCCCTTGGGAAAGCCAGGCAGCCTGTCACCCTCTGTCACGCCAGCCGGCCGACCCACGCAACCCGTATCTACAGCTCTACACGTTTTATATTGCTCTCATAATGAAGCACACTTAAAAATGACAAATTCGCGGTGTTCGGCGGCTGCTGTGGAGATCGCGCGCGGTTGACTACATCGATCAGTGATACAAAAGGTTTCAGTGTTTCACAATAATGCATTTACACTTTGAAAGGAACGTAAACGCAAAATGCGACTGCACGATTCTGTCGCTGTCGTGGATGGGCAAAGTTCCCGACGAGCTGCCAGAGGTGAGTTCGGTTGGTGCCAAATTATATTTTAATAGCAACCTGTAGATTTATGAGTACCTATTTACCTACACATAATTAATGACCAACAATACTGAAGGTACGTGAAGATTAAGTTACTTTATTAAAGCTGAAACAGCAAAATTGAAAACAACGACGAATGTTATTAACTGTCCACTTAACTAAAATTACACATACCTACTGTATATTTTAGTAATAAAGGAAAATGGTATAGTGAAAATGTACCTGAATAAAATACGTAGTTCTTAACGAACAATAGCTACAAGTCTACTATTTACATGAACACAGCACGCACAGTTTTAATGAGATTATTTTTAGAGAAAACCTACATATTTTTTAAACTGGATAATAATCTGTAGATACTCCAAATTGCTGATATCGCAAATTGCTATAGCCTTAAACTAGGAGCTAAAATGAGCCATATGTGAAGCACTTTTACTCCAAACTTGAGCGAGGCAATAATTTATTGAAATCAATTATTTTTGGCTAATCTACTTATGAATAAAGACGTTAAGTAACGAACCAAAATAAAAGGCTACCTTTTCCCCTACATTTTTTCCCTTTTTTATTCTCGCTCCGGTAAAGTCACAATTTACAATGATAGAAAAAACATCTTTATACGATCAAACATACATTATTATATTTATATGTTTGATCGAATAAAATACTGTTAAATCAAAAAAATCAAAATTACTGTTAAATCACTTAATGGTGATTAACTTTTACAGGTCACTGGTTTATCTTTTGAGTGGGTAGATGAAAGCGGAGTCAATTGTTTTAAAGCATCTTTGTCATTAAGAAACTCAATTTAATTCATTGAATAGAAACAGGCTTTAGTAAGGAGAAGTACCTACGTATTTTGTTAAGAAGTATGTAGATGTATCTATAAAGAATCTTAGGTTTTGGTATCAGCTAGGCGTTGAAGCAATTACATAAATACTCGATATCTTAAAAAGAAAATAACTGATTCACAAGAAAAAATATCGAAATCCTTTCTTGTAAATCGGTTACGTTTTATTAGGTTTTAATTGTTTTGTTAATTACATACTTTTACATTAGCGCCATTCTGTCATGATCATACTACTATTATAATAGCGAAAGTTTGTGTGTGTATGTTTGTTACTTCTTCACGACTAATCGGCTGGAGCGATTTTAATAAAATATATGTACAATGTATAGATGGATAGAAGTTTGTTACTCTTTTACGAAAGAACTACCAAATGGATTTTGATGAAATTTCAAAATAATATAGCTAACATATCAGAATAACACACAGGCCACAATTTATCCCAAAATTTCCAAGGAATCGGGAACTACTCGAGTGTAACCACGGGCGTCTCTAGTTTTATAACTTGATAGTGAGAGTTTTAAACTCGTCTCTATCTCTGTGTTCTTAACTATATTTTAAAATATTGTATTCTCAACCGGTCTTATTAGTTTGTGTATTTATAGTTTTCAATTGTAAGGGAAATTTACCTAGTTTAGGGACGGTCTTCACATCACTATTTTTTGTCAATTAAAAAATATTCTTAAGTATGTGAATATATCAATTTGTGAAAACAAATAAATAAATAATTTAAATACTTAGATAGCAAGAAATAGATGAATTCGAAAATAACACTGTCGAGTTATAAAAACATCGTTACAGACTTATAGCGCTACTTATATAGAATAGTTAGGTGTTGTAGCAGTTGTAAATCCAATATTAAAAAACTTATCTAATTAATTTTCTTTTAAAATATATGATAGAAATATGTTTTTTTTATGAGTAGCTGTGATCAAATAAACTGGTACCTATGGAACTTCGCACCCATTAAAGCTTGCCCCTCTTATTGGTGTCGCTCAATTACTTCGAAAGTCATTTATTTATACGGAATTGCGACCCCTTTTCACATTTTCTACTTAAATTATGAACGTAAACATAAACTTTGTTTATTTAAACAACGTTTAGCAATAGTCATTGACACTTGTAATCATTATTATTACGGTAAAGTACTTAAAAAGTTTTGCAAAAACACCTTTGTGAAAATTGTGTAATTAACCCATTAATTGTAAGAAAGTTACATTACCATGCATTTGCCTATGCTAATATTAACACGGTAACGTAAAGGTATATAGGTAACTAGCAAACGCCCGCGACTCAGTTCCTGATACATTCTATTTTGTGACAGTTCGATTAAAAGGCCAATAACCTATCTCAGGCTCTAGACTATATCTGTAATAAATTTCATTTAAATCAGTTTAGTAATTCAGACAACTAGACAGAGTTACTTTCGCATTTTTAACATTAGTAATCATATTTAAATAGGCAGGTACCTATATATAATTTTTAAAATGTGGAAGTAGATACTGTACTTTGTTCACTTCCTCATTTATAATACTTAGGTACACACACGTACATATGAGGTGAAATGCCTATATAGGAAGAACTAAAGTAATACGGCTTAGATACTTATTACGTCGTGTGAAGCCGGCTTAAAAAAGGCTTTGAACTCGCGGCCCGAAGACCGTCATTTAGAAAGCTTAGCCCTTTTCTATTTACATTCCTTGCAAATTGCAATATTCTATCCTCCAGAGGATTTTAATACACCTTTTATGTTTCATTGTAACGTTTTACCCCTAGCCGGCCGAGTCCCTGCATCATAATTATTCCGAGATAAAGAGTGAACGATGCCTGTCATTTGTGTGTAATAAATGTTTAGTTAATGATTATGCGCAGTAATGTGGATATTATGAGCTCCAATTTTGACCGTAATTCATAAAATATTCAAGATTAAATTTATTTAGGTAACTTAGTCTAAGAGTACCTAAACGTATGAGTGACAAAAGCGTACCTACGAGTATATACGTGAAATATGGCTGGTTGAAATTGGCTTTTTTTCGTACTGTCACTTTGATCGTAAATATCCAATTAGGAATTCCAATTTCAAATTTTTTCAGCTATTTACTCATGCTTTTGTTAGAAAAACCCAAATTCATTTGTTTTCATTCAAATCCGATGAGGCAGTCCAAAGCGCCTTCAAAGATTTTATTGATTACCAACCGAATAGTTTTTTATTTATTTATGAAAAACACCAGCAATGTACATTCATATATAAAAAAATAAGCAGCAGTATACATTCATATATAAAAAAATAAGTATAAAATCTAGTAATTTAATAAAGGGATCAATGTTATAAAATGTCAAAAGTGCATAAATAACAGTGGTAGATAGTTTGATTAAATAAATATAATAATTAAAAATATTCGATTTTATATTCCTCCCTTACAAAAAGCTAATTGCATACGTAAGGACCTAATATAATATGAATCCCTGTACCTCAATTTAAATATTATTTATTAGTTGGATTTTAAAAAATATTTTTACTTATGATAACTGGACTCACGAGATTATATATAGAGAGCTATTGCCACGGGGATGAAAACTACCCAAAAAACCAAGGTTATCTGCTAGTAAATAGTACCTACATATATACATACATAAATAGTATAATAGATACCTACAAAAACCGCAAAACCTCTTTAATAATTAATGAAAACATTTCTTCATATTTCTCGTCTACACACAAATGTAAATATTCATTAACTATGTTCGTCTTATTTTATCATATAGCTAACATTAAGATCAAAGATGTTCTTGTAATGAAAGCTTGGCATATTGATGTTACGTAACCTGAAA
The DNA here is from genome assembly GCA_034621355.1 of Mycalesis mineus. Taxonomy (NCBI): domain Eukaryota; kingdom Metazoa; phylum Arthropoda; class Insecta; order Lepidoptera; family Nymphalidae; genus Mycalesis; species Mycalesis mineus. The sequence continues at coordinate 6,293,662 of CM067892.1, read as the reverse complement.
AAGCTTGTTCTCGTTTCTAGGTAGGTACTAGGTACACAGCTACTCCGAATTGCGACTAAAGATAGAAGTTTGACAAGGGAGTCGTTTGCAATATCCGAGCATCCTATATATCTACCTACCACTTTACTATATTATAAATCTATATATGTAATATATGTTTATGTGTTTTAAGGACCTATTAATCCTGCAATCATCTGAAAATGGCAGATGGATAGTCCAAAATATTATTTTGGTCATTGTCTGGATTCTGGAGTCGTTTGGCTAAATGATCTTTAAAAGTTTTAAATGAATTTTCATAAAATTTTCAAAGGCTGAAAGGTTTTGTTTGGAAGAATAAACGCTTTCTCTATTTTGTCTATTGTGGCCGTACGTGATCTCTTTGTGATCTTTTGATAATGCTTGTACCTAATTAAAAGTTTTAATTTAGTTGTCATTCTTAGTAATATTTTATATTTTCCTAAAAATTAAGTAGTGCGCTAATGTGCGGCACAAACAAATAGCTCAAGGTAGCTCATTTTTCGTAAAAAAAAATGAAGATTATCTAAAGTATGTAAAGCTAAAGCCTGTGTGCACCAAGATTTCGTTTATCATAACCAACGGTTACCATAACTTTACCAAAAATTTACTATTTATAATAAACCCGTACGCCGGTTAAGGACGTAAATCAGGCGGTTATCTTAACCGAGCTTTCGTCCTTAACTGGTGTACGGGTTGTCGTGAACAGTAAATTTTATGTTTAGCTTATGTTAACCGTTGGTTATGATAACCGAAATCTTGGTGCACACAGGCCTAAGAATAGTTATTGTAATTTAATTGTTTAAAGTAGTGCTTTAAATAATTACAATACATATATTGTTCTTTGTATTAAATCTCTAAGATCAATCATTTCATAGCCTTAAGTTTTGAAATTAATAATTTTAATTGACTTACTATTATATTTAACAATGTTTCATAGGCATATCAATCAACCACGATGAGGTTGAAATATATATACGTATTTGGTATTTGATGAGATAACAGTTTGAGCGAAGTTCCGACCTTGATAAAATCTGTTTTTGTTGATTGAATGATGGATCGGGGATAGGCTGGTTTGTATTTATCTACTAAGGGAAGAGTTCGTGGCCGACTGTAAACAGTAGCAGCGAACGACGGCGACATGTCGTAACAACACTTATATTTTCTACTAGAGGGTGGGAATTTCGGTATAAAATGTAGCCTATGTGTTATTCTGATGTATAAGCTATATTGTGGTAAAGTTTCATTCAAAAAACATCCATACAAACTTTCGCCTTTATAATAGTAATAGTATGTATTTGTATAGAAACGACGTGTCGCTAGCCACGAAAGGTATTTTATAGAAACCACTTATATCGTTGCGACATGTCGTCTGCTTTTGTCGTCTGTAGTCTTGCTAAATTGCACCCTAATTCGAAGTTGGAAACTATTGATAGGTAGATTGATAGGTAGAAAGAGATAGGTTTCTTCTGATTTCTTTCTTTCATGAATTATGTAACCAACAAAACTAAATACCTTTAATTTAAGTATAAAATCCTTTATTTATTACAAGTTGGTCCTTGTCTGCAATCACACCTGATGTTAAGTGATGATGCAGTCTAAGATGACAGCGGGCTGACTTGTTAGGAGTAATTTTTGGTTTCTACACAACATCATACCGGAACGCTAAATCGCTTGGCGATACGTCTTTGTCGGTAGGGTGGTAACTAGCCACGGCAAAAGCCTCCCACCAGCCAGACCAAGGCAAATTAAGAAAAATCTCAATCTGCCTCGCCGGGGGAATCGAACCCAGGACCTCCGTCTTATAAGATAAAATCCACCACCCTTTCTATTTCTACACAACTGCATGCTAAATTGCTTGGCAGTGCAAGCAGGGCGGTAGCTAGTCACAGCCGAAGCCATCCACCAGCCAGTCTTGGACCTTTAGAAAATCTTAATCGGCACAACTGGGATTTGAACTCAGGACCTCCGTCGTATAAATCCATTACTCATACCAATGCGCCAAAAGTCCTGTGTCATAAAAGACATACCTACTTACTTCTTGTAGATAGATTGGTGGATTTTTATTGAAAGTTATTAATTTTCGGAATCTACTTAATATGATAGATATTTCATTACAAAGCAATATCAAAGCTCTGAATTTGTTTAGCTATTATTTTTCTTATAGTCTTTTACTGTTATTAAAAGACAATATCGATAAATAGTAATTTCAAAGTAATAACAAAGCAAATTCCAATTTGTTTTTTGCTTATGTCTGATTGATAGTCTGATAGAGTTATTACATAATATATTAAATTTGGGATTACTTTGTAACATGTGGCCTACGGCAGACTGAAAACTATAGCTAGCTTATATACTTTTACTACATATTATTTTGCACTTCCTCCTGAGAAGAAAACTTTTTATCACGTAGAAAATTGTCCAAATCACGGAAAAAATGGTAGTCCGTTGGAGCAAGGTCTGGCGAATATGGAGGGTGACGAATGGTTTCTAATTGCAGTTCCTGTAGAGTTAAAACGGTTTCTCGTGCTGTATGAGATCTCGCGTTATCATGGAGCAAGAATGGTGAAGATCGATAAGTCGGGGCTGTTTCACTGCTAGTTTCGCTATCATTGGTTCGGCGCAGTAGACATCTGCCGTTATTGTTTGACCAGATCGGAGAAAGCATAGTAAATAACAAAGCAGTATTACCTAGAAGCTTTGCTTTAGGACACTGTTGCGGCGTTTGATTGCCTTTTCCGCTTACGATTATCGTAAAGAATCCATTTTTCATCACATGTCACAATTCGATCCAATATCTTCATTTCGACGCAAAGGTAACGCAAGTTTCAACACGCGTATCTTTCTGCAGATCAGTAAAATCATGAGGCACCCATTTTTCATATTTTTTTATTTTATTGATTTCACGCAAATGAGTAAATATTGTTGGTAAAGTAACGTTAAACCATGCCGCTAATTTCTGGGTAGTTTGCCTCAGATCGGCTTCCACTATCTCTTTCAAATCATTGTTATTCACCTGTGTGGGCAGTCTTCCACGTGGGTCGTTCTTCAAATCGAAGTTTCCATCACGAAAGCGTTTAAACCAAAATCGCACAGTGCCGTCATTAGCAGTCTCCTCTCCAAACGCAACATTAATAATGCGAGCTGTTTCCGCCGCGTTAGTTCCGCGTCGGAACTCGTATTCAAAAATCACACGAATTTTCGAAGTATCCATATTTATTGTCTAAGCTGAATAAAAAAAACAACTGAAAGTTGATAATCGAATGTTGCACATTTTTTAAAAGAAGAACTACACAGGTACCGTATGAAAAAAGTTTCACTTTAAAATCTTAAACTATGAAGGTTCTATGTCAATTCGAAGTATCTATTACAATAAAACGGCAATTTCATTCTTTAACCCCTATTACTAATTGTTAGAAGTGCCGTGTCTCATGGAAGTTTTCTGTTAAAAACTGTCTAATCTATATAATATATAACAAACAATGTATAGAAGCATCGTTTATTAGGACTACAAACGAATCCGCGATGGCATACATCGTTTTAAGGATAGCTTGCTATACCCATTTTTTCCTTAAAATAAGGGTTACGTGCAATTCTTTTGTGTACTTGGAAGATTGCTATCGTTGCGTGCATCTGCTAACCTATACTAATATTATAAAGAGGTAAAGTTTGTAAGTTTGTAAATAAAGTTCTGTCGGGAGTAATCTTCGGAACTACTGATCTGATTTAAAAAATTCTTTTACCAGTAGATTGATACGTTATCGGTGAGTGTTATAGGCTATATTTTATATTGTATATATTACCCGAATTATCACAGTTTTTGTCGCGCGAGTTGGACCGTGAAATTTATTAAATTTAGCTTTATGCGCGTACGCTGCCTTACCTATTGGATATAATTGAAAACATTGTATGAAAACTTTATGCATCTTAAAAAGTTCTACAAAAAAGTCCGCGATAGCATATATCTATCTTTTATATTTTGGCAGATATATAACTTTTTGTGTTTTAAAAAATCATTTAATGCATATGCTTACGTTTACGTCATTATTTATATAACTAAACTTAAATCCTTATCAAAATAAATTATTTAATAATTACAAGGATATTATAGATATAAGATTTGCCTTTTACAGTATGTTAATTAGTTATATAGTTTCGGAGATATTACAAAATTTCTAAAAATTGCGACTCTGTAATAAATCATTTCATTCATATGCTTATGTTTACGTCATTATTTATACAACTAAACTTAAATCCTTATCAAAATAAATTATTTAATAATCACAAGGATATTATAGAGATAAGATTTGCCTTTCACAGTATGCTAATTAGTTATATAGTTTCGAAAATATTACAAAATTTCTAAAAAACATAACGATGCCGCTATAACGTCCAAATTAAGTTGACCTCCTCCGTGTTATATTATGCGTACCGAACAGGGTTCAACATTTTGGTACTGATATTTTTTGAGAATTCGATGTTTGATCTTTTCTTTCAATTTATTTGGCATGGAAGACCATATTTATATAGTATACGAAAAAGGTTGTTCGTTTGTTTAAACGGGCTAATCTCTAGATCTGCGTGACGGATTGTAAATTATTTTGTTTATTATGAAAGCTAGACTCAAAAGTGAAATAGACTATTTGATACAAGATCACATCAGCTTGCCATAAATATACATTGTTAATATTAATGTACTGTAATATCGTACAATGTTGAACAAAAATGTAGATCTTTAGTACACGGGACGGGACGGAGGATATTGCTTGACGGGAAACTATAAAAAAAATTAAATTTAGAGGGGTAGCGGGGAAAGAGCACACTTTATATGAATGTCTGTCTTTAAAATTAAACGGGTACCTAAGAGGTTTTCACGCCGACGAAGTCGCGGGCGACTGCTAGTATAGAATAAATAGATAAGACTCGGCAATGAAGGAACGATATTACATAGTGCTTTCATAGCCTGTCACTAACTAATACCATTCGGTAGCCAGGTGAATAGATTTCCAACATATAATGTTGTACAAATAATCCCATTATAAAAACATTTGCATATCAATATCGTATAAGCTTGTCCGTCCGTTTAATGAAAATTGAACGCGGTGTTATTACGCAATCCAAATATTCGACGTGATAAAGAGAATTCACTCGGCCAAAAGCTCTATTAAAAGCTTTTGGCTGAGTGAATTCTCGTTAACGCGTTATATTTCACGTGAAAGTATTATGATTTCCTAATAACTTTTATTACATGTAGATATATTGTGGAAGATGAAAGAAATACTCGTATTTTCGCTACAAACTCGGATTTGCTCCAAGGACTTTCTCTACTACCTACCTAAATGGGAAGTTTTTGATTATGATATGAATCTTACAAATCAATGAGCGCCAACAATAAAACTGGACTCACTGTCACATTACGCCTGAGCCGCGCGTATTAGCGAGAGTGCGAAACAAGCGATATTGAGGTACGACCGTTTTAAGCGTTCGGCTTCTAATCTCTATATACCATTTACAATTTTTCATCAATGTTTTCATATTTTCTAAAAATTCTCGTCCGTAAACTGACTTTACAGATAACCATTTTTCATAAATATTTACTGATTTAATAAAGATGGAGAGGCTTAAGATCATTCGCTATAAGATGTACAGAAGTAGGTAGGTAACAACAGCAACCGCAAGAGAAATTGATACAGTAATTAACGGTTGAAATTATTACATTTATATTCCAATTATTGTAAACTGTGTTTGTTCAACATTTTATCAAATAACTAGGGATTGGATAGCAGGTTCGCTTTGCTTACATAATAAAGCATTTACGAGTATGTCCGGTCGGGATTTTATCATCATAGAGAATATAGAGTTCGCTGTGAGCGTAACAACAATTTCTATCAATTTGACAGCCGAGTGGCGCAGTGGGTAGTGACCCTGCTTCTGCGTCCGAGGCTGTGGGTTCGATTCCCACATCTGGAAAACGTTTATTATTATTATTATTCTTTATTTGTATTCCACACACACAATAATAAAAAATAAAAAAAAAACAGTACAGAGATAACTTAAAAAATATATATGTAGGATACAAAAGGCGGCCTTATCGCTTAGCAGCGATCTCTGCCAGGCAACCTTAGGCTTAGGAAAGTATAAAGAAAGAGACTGCAGGTGGTATACTTATAAAATATACATAAATTCAAATAATTACACACTAATACATAAACCAGACTACACAAATAGCACCAATATTAACTAAAATATATATCATAAAATAAACTAATATATATACCTACATTAATACATCATAGGAAGAACATAAACTGATGGTCATCTTTAGTTTGTAAAATAATAGGATTTAACGGCCTTTTTAAAAATGAAAATTGATTTCGATTCACGAATGCCAACAGGGAGTGCATTCCACAGCTCTACTGCACGCACTGCAAATGAGTTTTTATAAAACTTACTTCGATGGTAAGGCATGCACAGAGTTAGGGCCCGACAAGGTCTAAGCTCAGATTGCACTCCCAGGAATGAAAATTTATCCTTAAGATATGACGGAGAATTTTTATGAAATAGCACACAGTACAGAAGAGAAAGAATATGTAGATCCCGGCGACGTCTAATAGGAAGCCACTTGAGTTTCCGACGAAATTCAGATATATGGTCATATTTGCGCAAGCCAAATATAAACCGAATTGCTAGATTTTGAAGTCGCTCAAGTTTATTAAGTTGGTCCTCGGTCAAATCAAGATAGCTTGCGTCGGCATAATCGGAAGAACGCAGTCGCTGCAATGAACTCAACGACATAATTTATGTGATGATCACGGATGTTTTCCAGTGTCTGGGTGTTTATCTATATATTATAAGTATTTATGTATATCATCAGTTATCATAGCAGCCATAACACAAGCTACTTACGAGTACGCTTAATTTGGGGCTATATAGCAATGTGTGTAATTGTCCTTTAACATAACATTAACATTATCAATGATTGAACCCTGAGTAGAGAGCTTTTGAGTTATTCAATAGCATGAATTTGCCAAGAAAGAGTGAATGTTTTAGGTTTATGTCATGTGTACGTGAATTTGGAACTTGGATGTTATGATCATAACATAATATTCAAATTCTAAAATATGATAGATAAAGGATGGAGTAGGTACCATGCATACTTGTTCATGTAGTACGAGTACCTGTCAGAACTAACTGATTTATTGCAAAATTAATTACATCCGACGAATTTGGAGCCCCCTTGTGGGCGTGTCATGCCTGAGTCCAGTCTGCAAGGCACACCTATTTGGCTAATTGCCAATCTCACTTCCATCTCCGGCGCACCGCATTTGCCAGGACATGCTATTACATCTAGTGATGATTGCAATTACAATGCCATATGTATTTTTGAAAATTGATCGTTACCAGCTTAGCAAGGAATTGAGTGTCCAGTAATTATACGTATGCTTTATTTGATTTGTCCATCAAATTAAATGTTAAGTTTTTGTAATTAATCCGACCGTCCTACCAGTGTATACATACATCTTGTATCTCTAACTCTACGTTATAGAAATTCTGTATTTTGTCGTACGAAAATTATTCATCATTTACCTGATTCTGGCTGACGAGGACCGATTGGGCACTTTTAGTAAATAAATTCATATCAAATCGAACCGTTGATAGTTGGTAAGGAACTAACTTACATAGACAAGACCTTCTTTGCCACCTATCATTGATAGATTGCTGGTGGAAAAAGTGTAAAATTGTCCCAAACATTTCAGTAGTTTCCATCGTAGATGATTGTCTACAGCAACTTAGCGTATATCTAGGAGATTATAGCTTGTTTTTTGTAATCCATCCAACTACCAGAGAAATAATAAATTAATATTGTTTCAATATTTTCGTGCGGTTCTTGTATACGTACAGCTTACGACGACCGCAATTGTTTCATGTTACCATTGTAAAGAAAATAAAATAACATTTTTATTTTTTGTAGTTTTACTGATCAAAGGAAATTTAAAAGTACGTAATATAATACACAAAGCTGTTCATTATTTATAATTATATTGTAATAAGCATCAAAGAAATAAAAATTGTTTCATTCTGAGATCTCAAATAGAGACGAGGGTCAACAAACAAATTACCTCAACGTACTGGCACGTACTCGTAGCCCGTAGGTACATAGATGGACATGTTTTATTTAAATAAACAGAGATACTCGTAACTCTGACACAATCTGTTGAATTGCGTGCCCGAATACCGGAATGTGCCGTCCCTTAACCCCTTAACCCCAACCCTTTGTTGTGTAATGGCAACACATACTGTCTATGTGATAACTAAATAACTTATCTTTTGTCCCCATTAAAAGGCAGCTTACTTTTAGTGTTTAGTGTTATTTATACCAAAATTTAGCAATCTAGTAGAGTATAGTAGTAGAACTGATTTTGATTTTTGCTGTATTGCTGTGTTTTAGGTTTGTAGGATATGGTTGTCGGTACAAGAGGAACATGAGTTTTGACACTAATGGGTACTTCAGGTTTTAACGGGCGAAGGGCAGCGCATTGTAGTTTGAAGTGTGAGGTGTCGGTTTACCACTTAATATCACGTAGACCATCTACTTGGTTAGTCATCTAACCTAACACATATATAAACGAGTTTTCTCCATCCGGTGAAGCTTTGGCGATAACTATAAATGACGTAAACTAAAATCGAGATACTGTTTTTAAATGTAATAAATCTAGTTTATATTCAGTGTTTTTAACTGCTATGCAGTTATTTCATTCCGTTTATAAATAACCAGCAATTTTCGACGGCTTTGAATTTTTTTTTTGCATTTTTCTATGGATTTTGGATACAATTTTGTTATGAAATGTATCCTATGTTGATTGTTAGTTGGACAATTGGTTAAGTAGTTGAAACATAAAAGCGTTACAAACAAAACAAACTCGATTTCGCTGCTATGTTATGGATATCCATTTAGGTACTTCTATTTATTTTAAAAACTCTCGTTTATTTTCTATTCTTTGTTAAATAAAAAATATGATTTCTTGCACTCCAACTACACACTACGTTACTCTGTTCTCATTTTCAAAAGGTTAAACGGAATGAAAATGCCTTCAGGCATTAAGTTTCTCCGATGTACGAGCTTTTGCTTTGTGAAATAAAGCACAAAACATCAACATTTCTCTTCAACGGATCAAGCTTGGCGTCACTTGTAGATACATGGTCACAATTTCCTACGTGAAAATATTGTACTAGCTGTAACACAAAACATGTAACTATGTACTGTAGATTTGATTTTGGTCAGGAATCTTTGCGTGTATGCGGATTTATAAAATGCGATATTTAAAGTTTTATCACAATTGTGTTTATGGTTTATGCTTACGCATAGAGGAGTACCTATAGCTTGTCCAAATAAAAAAAAAACTAATTTTTTATTGCAAGTCCGAATCGTACTTCCAATTGTAGTCTTTTAGATGCGCGCGGATACCTAAACACTTCATACATGTTTATAACCTAATAAAGATGATATACAAAAAAATATTCTTCTTTTTTTATAGTTGGTAACAAATAGTCTCACGTTACATTTACTTAATGGGTTTTGTTTGTGTTTAGGAGGAGGGGTGGAAGCTGAACCGCAACAACTACTACCAGGAGGGCTGGCTGGCGACGGGCAACGTGCGCGGTGTCGTGGGCGTCACCTTCACGTCCTCGCACGCGCGCCGCCCGCACGACCTGCCCGCGCGCACCAACTACAACTTGAGAGGACATCGCTCTGATGTGAGACTCCCTTATATTAATAGCAGTGTCCAGCTTCATCCGTGTAAATCCCATTTGGGAGTATGTTGAGATCCGTTTTTAGTGAGGGAATATATGGAGAAATAGAGAAAGAGAATAGAAAGAACATTTCGAGTCTATCGAGTTTATTACAGATCTTGTATCAGTGGTATTTCGCTTATTTATGTATAGATGTATAAAATTTGTGCAATTTTTTTCGAATTTTCACTTCAAAGTTGTGAAATTTTATTAAAAAAAAAAGAATTGGTGAGTCGAAGTTTGTTATGACTTTTTATCGTTTACGCATTGATGTAGCATTGCGGTATCAGTTACAAAAATAATACAGGGACTGAAATCGGCAACGTCTTGGTCTTACGTAATTGCGTAGAGCTCGTAGACATGCTTGTAGATCACGCGTAGCAAATGTCTACGTGTGAACGTGAATGTGTCTGTGTGTCGTACGCCGTGAAGGCCGTAGCCGAGCTCGTAGACGTCTACGTGTCTAGCTAGTCGTAACTGTGAAAGAATTAATTCTTAAAAAAAATTTATTAAAAAATTAAACCGACTTCAAAACTGCATCGAAAAGTAAAAAATAAATGCATCATTTAGTTACTTTAATTTACTTTAAGAATAATAAGCATAACTAGTATAAAACTTTTTATTTTTACATTTTTTTAAAGCAAATTCTCTGTTTAGCTATTTGCAATAGTTACAGAATTGGCCATCTTAATAATGGCTTGACATTCGCTTCAACAATAACAAGCACATTTTTTGACGAAAACAATAGTTGTACCATATAATAAAGATGAAAATATTTTCTCATTTTTGTTCTTTGTAAATACCCTTCGCGTTAAAGCCAGACGAGCTGCAAAGCCGCGTCAAATTTAAACAAAACCTCCGTCTAAGAAGCTTTTCATCTTACAGTCGACTTCAATTATCTTTTTATGACTTTGCAACAATTAACGACTTTAGAAATTAATTGAAAACGCGTCGAATGTACGCGTGGAATTAATGTTTATCTTTAGGACTTTCATCTACTTGTCATTTCTATCTTAATTTTCGTAAATGAGCCGCAAACAAACATTTAAAATAACTATTATTGCAAGATTATGTGGTAGCCAGACGTTCGTTCTTTAACGGTGTTCGAAGAGTCGCCACGAAGCTATCTAGCTTTATAAGCTATAAGCTATATAGCTTTTGTGAAATGGCGAAATTCTGACCATCACAGTACCGCTATTCCGTAGTGCAACTCGACAGTGTGACTTTCGATTTCGTCTCTTTCTATGTCTAACATGATATTATAGAGAGAGATAGAGACGAATTTAAAATTCAAACTGTCGCGTTTCATTACCGATTAGTGTATCAGGTATTCATCGCATCACATTCTTATTTATTACAATTTACCATTAAAATTAGTTCCGATTAAAAAGAACAATTTATATTTACTTATAAAATTATAAAATTAGCCTCGCTGTTTCAATTGAGTTGGAATGTTGAAATTTTTTCTCATATCATCTGCTGTATTCAAAAATATGAAGAACCTAAGAAAAATAGTTTATACCAGTAAAATAGCCAGTCCTACATTTTATTAAAAATATAAAAAATACATTGTACCTATTCTATTGTACATCAGCTATATTGTATACAATATATGTCGCTGTTCCACATACATATAAGAATAAAGTGTAGGCTGAGTAAACAGCATGTTGTTTATACACGTTATGACATTAAAATATTCCGTTTTCATGTCGGTATCTTCTCAAGCGTGTTATGCGAACCGATATCACTCGTGATCATATAATAAGTAGATCGAAAATCGGTATATATGTAATATAACCGAATCATAATAATAGAAACAATTTTTTCTTAATAATAATAATTGATCTCGCTCAAGCTGACTTAGACTTATTACAAAAAGTATTTGAACGTTTTTTGCTGTCAAGTTGGTAATCGCGTCGGCAGAAAAAGTTTATCGTAATCTAACAACCGGAAGAGGGTTTTATCTACGTCAGTTCTTTCTTTCTTATCCTTGAGAGACAGTTTACCCATGCAACTTTGTTAATTTATAGCGTGCAACGATTATATTGTGTTGCTAATGGTTTTCATTTTAAATTTAGTGTGTATCTATTCCATTCCATAATAATTACATTTCTTCAAATATGAATCATAGTTTTGAATTACTTTTAAACAGTTCTTATGAAAAGATTTTTTTAAAAATATAACAATTGAGATAGTAGCCAAAATTTTCTAGCTATGAAAGCAATTCTCAACGATTATCAGTTTAGACTTGAAGTTTTCCATATTGGCCTAATTTGATGGCATCTTCTACATGTGAGAATGACGTTTTAAAATATTAACTTATTCTTCAGTAGCGATCTAATCCAAACATGCCATATACAAAATAAGCAACTCATAAACACTACGTTATTGCTCACAGTAATTCAAGTAAGCTAAATGGAGAACTAAATTCACTACGAGCGGCATATTTCGAAACACATAATCGACAGTCATAGTAATAAACAACATACTAGATGTTTAAATCCACTACATTATTACAGCACCAACACGTTTAGCTCTGCTATTTATTGCTAATACCGTGCATGTCTGAAACCTTGGCGAAACCTTGAATGCTAACTGCATAATTTCAGCGCTGAATCGTGAGCTAATTGAACAAGAACGCGGAACTTGATTGCCTTTTATTCAAATATAACTTTACATATAATATAACTAGTCACCTACATGAGATAGAATTACGTTGTTTTGTTATATTACGAGAATTAGAAACGGTATACGTAACTTAAAGTAAATGGTAGCTACATTTTTGTTGGTACTTTGTCCTCTTGAAAAAAGGAAAAATAAATCATAAATGACAATGTATTTATAATTGTTAATTAATTTTTATTGAAAAGTGTTATCCACACTTAAGGGATTATTTATGTTCTGTTCATACTGTAGATGGCATTACAGGCCGTATACCTGGATATCAAAAACATAATATCAAAAGCACAATTTCGGCACTGACGTCATCAGGACCGTGGCCTAGCGGTAAGGCGCTCTAAGTGCCCGGATTGCCAGAGAAACGCGGGTTCGAATCCCGTCGGTTATGCAATTTTTGATATTATGTTAGTCTTAAATATTATTCATTAAAGTAAAATAGGTCCAAGCTAATATTCTTATAATTATAAGGATTTGAGATAAACTGACATGTAATATAATAAACAGTCATATTGAAAGAAAAGATAATATTCATAAATTTATTGAATTGGCTATTTGAAGTTTTTTAAAGAAGCTATTTCTAGAGAAGGGAGAAAGGTAATTACTTAAGTATAAGTAGATGACCCCTTTAAAGCGACTATACTTGCTTACATTGTTGCAAAGAGATACCTAAAGATACTCGTACGTTAGCACTTTGCATCATCATCATCATTATCAGCCTTTTTAACATTACATTACATTACAGGGCCAGGCCTCTGATCTTATAGTAGACTAGAACACGCCCGCGTATTCACCCGCGTAGTTCTCGTTGCCGTCAGAATTTCGGGATAAAATGTGCTTTGTGTGTTGTTATGATATATAAGCTATATTATTGTGAAGTTTCAACAAAATCTATTCAGTAGTTTTTGTGTGTAAGAGTAACAAACATCCATCCATCCATAGATACAAACTTTATAACATTAATTGTTAGTTGACATGGTCTGACTAAAATGTTTTGTTCTCTTTAATTGATCTCTGTCAGATGGTAATAATAACCAGGTTCGACGACTTAAAGTTCTGTCCATGGCACGTGGGTGTAACACCAACAATTTCTCAACTCCGGACTGAGAATTTTTTTTTATCAACTACAAGTTGGCCCTTGACTGCTTTTACACCTGATGTTAAGTGATGATGCAATCTAAGATGGAAGCGGGCTAACTTGTTAGGAGTAGGATGAAATCCACACCCCTTCCGGTTTCTACACGACATAGTACCGGAACGCTAAATCGCTTAGCGCTACGTCTTTGTCGGTAGGGGGTTAACTAGCCACGGTCAAAGCCTCCCACCAGCCAGACTAACAAAACACAAAACAAAACAGCCAAATTAACAAAAATATCAATCTGCCCCGCCGGGAATCGAACCCAGGACCTCCGACTTATAAATCCACCGCGCATACCACTGCGAGAGAGAAGAGAGATATTTTATTGTGATCCAAAGCCACATGGCTAACTACTGGGCATACATGGCAGTTCATTTCGTTAACAAATTAATGCATGCCTCATGTCCCATATAAAATTTAGCTGATTTAAAGTTTAAAAGCGGTTTCTCATCTAAAATTAAAGTAATTAGCGCTACGTACGAAAAGTGAATAGTGAGCGAAATACGTGCCACCTATTACCTACATTTTTCCATTCTGCATAATTAAAATGAATAAGTACGGCGTTTCAATTCCCGTAGAAATAATATTCCTAGTAATGACTTCCCTTGTTGTTATTCGTTCTTGGGGAAATTTATTAACCTCATCTTTAAATTACTTCTACCCGGAGGCTAACATCTTGCGAATAGGTACTTGGGTATAACGAAATATTGCTATCCTGGCGCGGATTTAATTTTTAATGAACAATCTATGCTATACTATTTTTTTCTTTTGTTATTTTATAATAAGTATATTAGGTACTGACGTAAATTCTGTGGTATATGGGGGTAAATATTTTAAATATTTCACTCACTTCAAAAACACAAAAAGGTGTTACATTAAAAGCGAAAAATACTTAAGTATTTAAGTAAGTATGACAATTCTTAAGAAAAATGCATCGTACCAACACCTCTTCGATCATCCTCCCTTCAGTTCGACTGTCAGACCAAATTTCCTTAATCATGTCTATTTTAATTTTAATTATTTTACCATTTTCATTTAATAAAAAAATTCAAGGAATTCAATTTTATCCCCTTAATCAAATTTTATTTTGATTTATAGTTGCTACAATTTTCCTATTAATACGACAAAATGTCATTGGAGAATTCCGATTTCTGTTACATCCGCTCTGCAACCGTTGTACTGTCGTGAAATTTGGGGAATTGCTCTGATCGTTTTGATTAGAAGGCGAATAAAAGACCACTTTGTCCTAATGTTTTCGTAGGAAAATATTCTACGCTTATAAAATTATCCAATTAAATAATGAAAAAATTGGAAAGTTGTAAAAAATATTGTAATTCGGAGTATAATCTTCTGAAAATCGTTCTCAGAAGCCTTGGACTTTTCAACCGCATGAATAATTTAGAAGATCGTTCGGTTGCGAGCACTTATTTATAGATCAACCTTTTTCGAATAAACTTATTGCGATGTATAACCAAATCTACTATAAACCATGAATATGAAATGCGAGTAGAATCCTAAATTAAATGCAGTATGCAGTACTGCAGTAGTCATAGTGATTTATTGTCCGTGTTAAAACTATTGTGGTTGTCTCTTTAAGGTTTTATTATAACTTCGAATTATTATGCGACTATGATTATATTGGAAACTAATTTAGAACCACTTCTTCTAAACTTAGGAGTAAGAAATTTTCTAAACCTGTTCAATCCTTGTAACATACTAGTACATTAAAATGATAGAAATTATTTGATGCTGCAGCCAGTATTGTTTTTTAGAAGGTATTCTTTACCTGTCCTAGTAATATTAATAGAAATTGAAAATATTTTAATACTTGTTTTTAAAAATTAAATATGCACTGATATTTCGTGGTTAGTTGATTTTTGACGAAAAAACATGACGTATGCGTCGTTACCTCGCTTTGAAATATATTAATTGAAACTAAAATTATTTATTATAAATTTAAAATATAAATTTAAAAATCAAAATCAATTATTTTATTAATTTAAATTATATTATAAATATTTAATTAAAATTTTAATAACCAATTAAATGCTACCATTCCATCAGTATTTTCATAAGAGGTTATCGTCAGTTACAGACAACCAATTTTTATTTTCCTAAGTATTGAATTTTCCTAACCTGAACTTATGAATGTATATAGGTAGGTAAAAATCATTTACAGTAGTGGTAAAACACGTGGATCTTCCGTCTGTCTCATTAAAATACTCTGGGAAAATGTTTTATGTAAAATTAAAATGTTCGCTCGCTTTTCAAGAGCCCCGAGTTTTCCAATATCGAAGTATTATAACGCCAAGGTTAATTAATAGAATTAATAATATTACTCGTTGGAAGTCTTACACTGTACCTCTGCTGATACCTTTATTTTAATTAAAATCCTGCTAAGTGCAAGTCGGACTTTTAAAATAAATTAATTTAAGATAACACAATTAACATTAACACATTAAACACTTTGAAAGAACATTTCTCTAAGAATAGGATTTGTTAGGGGAATTTGAGTTAATCGTTGTTCCCATAATATCTATCGCAATAGTTGAGTCGAATTGATTTAAAACAGTAAGTGAAATCAAAATTCGTCTGTTTACATGAAATTAATTGGCTTAACGTTTTAAATACAAGCACTTTCGAAATATCAAGTTCATCTGTTTGTAGTGACTCTACCACCGGCTAGGAAATGCAGCTATCTGGTAAAAATAACCTATGCTAGCCATCTGAATTACGGCCGAGTGCCTCACTTATTCCGTTACTTACTTCCGTTGTTTTTATTTTTTTAAATTACATTTTTATTCAATTACGATTGTATCCACAGGTAATTCTGGTAAAATGGAACGAGCCGTACCAGAAGCTGGCGTCGTGCGACAGTTCGGGGGTGATCTTCGTGTGGATCAAGTACGAGGGGCGCTGGAGCATCGAGCTCATCAACGACCGGAGCACCCCCGTCACACACTTCTCCTGGTCACATGATGGGAGAATGGCGTTGATATGCTATCAGGTAACTAATAAATTAGCTTTTATCATCAGCCGATTTAAATTACAGGATTCTTATGGTTACGTCACACAGCGAATAGGCCGGTACGCTATTTAATATAGAACATATAATACGGAACATAATGCCGCGATAATTCCGTGATTAACTTATACATAAATTAATAACTCGCGTTGAGTTACCTTTTCGTGTCATCCACTGTGTGGCGAAACTTTAATAGGAGGAACAATTCGGAGCTTTGATTCGTCATGTTACCAAGGAAGTAATAATATTTAACTCTGTAACGATTTCTTTATTGTAATGACAATGACCACAATCGAAGATTTTTCAAGCTCTCCGAGTATAAAGGTGTAACCAACATTCCTAACCACCATCACAAACTTCCCTACTCCGGTCTGCTCATGAGAATTTCTTGTACGAAAGAAAAGCAAGATTGGCTAACCAAAGCCTAAATATTCGAAGCCAACTTACAATTGGACCAACGAAGCTTTCTAGTAGCACTTATCTACATTATTTTAACTTGGCACGTAAACATTTTCACACTCTGAGACAATCTCGGTGAAGTGTGGTGTCTAGAAAGCGCACGACGTTACGTCGAACTTAAAATGACAAAGATTAATGGAAGCAATCGGCTCACTCTTCTACACAATCTACACAAGACAGGGTGACATAAACTGTAAAATTGTGAATTATTGTAACATTTTGAAAGAGAAGAACCTTTTTGGGTTTTAAAGAGAGCAACTGTGACATGAACTGTAAAATTGTAATATTTTTAAAGAGAGAAACTTTAAAGAAAACAGTTTTTAGTTAGTTTTTTGTTGGAAAGATCGGTTTTCCAAAACGGTAATATTAATTATATAAATTAAAATAAATTTAATTAGATTTTAATATGGGTCACTATCTCTTACCCTAACGTGTATTTCTCCTAGCGAAAAGTTTTTAAAGTGGAATCGCACAAACTGGAAAGTGTGGTTTTTAGTGTGATAGTTCGTTGTATAGTCGTAGGTAGTTACCGAGTTTAGATTGGAAAAGTACGTAAATTGAGAAATTTTGAGAGTTTGTTTGTAGGACTTATATGCTAGTTACTAATGTATGTTTATTCGCAATTGCATACAAAGTATTCAGCGTACTATATATTACAGGAAGCGTACATTAAACTGCGTGTTATATGTTCCAAAGTAATAAAGGTTTCTAAGATAAGATGCAGTGCAGATTAATTATTTGTAATACTATATGCAATTTTACACAAAAAAAACAAGAAACAGAATTGAAAAAAGAGTCTTTAAAAGCTAGTGAGATAAAATAAGTATTTTTACTTCTTCTCAGCTCCAGTATCCCGTTTAACACTGAAGCATTTACCTTGTCAACTTAAAATTGAATGTTCACTCTCAATTTCATAATCGGTTGTATAGACTATCGATACTGGAATATTGAATAAATGCTTAACAAGTGACCGACTTGGAAATGAAACGCTCGTGACATCGTTTCGTTATTAAAACCATGTTTAATGATAGCAAAATAAAAAAATGACAGCCTTTTCATGTATTGGTTCCTGTTTTGAATAGTGAATTGACACACTTAGTTATCCTGTAGTTAAATCACGCAACTGCGTTTCAAATAACCACAGCGCACAGACTGTGTTTGTTAGGTGCAAGGTGCAATATTAAACGTAAACGTGATTGCAACAATGTGCACTAGCCTTTATAGACTGGACGTAACTATTCACCCACAGACGTTCCACTTGAATAGAATTATTGGTTAATTAATTCAGCTCGGCGCTGTCCACGTCCAGTAATAATTACATTTATTATGCGTTGAGAAACGTGATTATACATATTACTGCTACACGTGAAAGAAATTATACGAAGTTTATAACTGATGCCATTAATAAAGCTTTGGAATCGTAACACATTTGAATATCGCACCGCAGTCCATAAGAATAAATAACATTACAAGCTTTTACTTGTTTAGTTTCGCCTGTCCCAATATTCGTCTGTAAGGAAATATTGCAATTTAAATTGTACATCACGTGACAATGCAATATGACATGAAGCTGATCTGATGCTGGAACTGGTATCTGCTGTAGGAATTCCACTATGAAATGACGCACCCCTATCGAGTTTGAGCTCGTTTGATTCGTCTTCATAAGAAGATAGTTTTGTCCTAAATACTATTGAAAAAAAAGCTTGTGTAGACAATGTTTTTATTAAATTTAAACTTTTTAATAATAAAACACGACACGAGACACTTTAGAGCTTTATGTATTTTATATACTTTCGTACTTTAGAACGACCTTCGGGTTCATAAGAG
This sequence comes from Mycalesis mineus, assembly GCA_034621355.1. Lineage (NCBI taxonomy): Eukaryota > Metazoa > Arthropoda > Insecta > Lepidoptera > Nymphalidae > Mycalesis > Mycalesis mineus. The sequence goes on along the minus strand of CM067892.1, from coordinate 6,274,730 downwards.
TTTTCATCCATTCATGCATGTTACGTAAAAATTTGAATTTTCGATATTAATGGCCTTAGGTAAAACAAACAATGCAGCGGTAAGCTTTTAATAGATCGTCATTGAAATATCAAGCCAAATTGATAAAGCAGTCAAGCCGCGGTTGCTATAGAAATGCGAATTCAAAACCCACGCCGCAATTTTCGTATATATGTATTTCATAAAGGAGTGTCTGTTTTCAATTCAAATTAACAGCTTTTCACTAAATGCATATATGTTTCAAAGTATATATGTACAGCAAAAATCTACTTTTAACATTTTTGTTGGTCTGTTGGTTATTTTGTGCATATCTCTGGAACGATTGATTTTGCCGGGGCTCTACCTAATGTTACAAGGAGTAAGTTAGGTGGCCTATTGTTATTAAAGATTTTTTTAGAAAACTAATTTAACGCGGTTAAAGTCGCGGCCGTCTACTAAAACACACTTAGAGCGAAAAATATGTGTAAGCACAAATGTGCTGCCTACTACTCGATTTATAGGCGGTGGTGAACTTAAAATAATTTGGTTTAATTTTTACCAAGATTTTATCGCGTATACAAAATATAACATTATTGATGTTCTACATCATAAGTTATTTATTATGTTGTGTGTACTTGTACCTTGTTTTTAGACATCTGTAAATGATATCTATACTAAAGCCAAACTCGGTTGAGAATGCTTGTCAACAAACAATTTAAAATGAAGGTAGAAAATACAATACATTTTATGTCTAATAAATTTAAAACTATGTTTTGTTTTTTTTATAAAATCTTATATAAAAAATATTGAATATAATAATTAGTTTTAAGGTTACTAATCTAATTTATTGTCATGAATTCGTCATTAACAAGTTAACTAAAAAAATTTGGTGTAAAATGACTAGTAATTTCTACCTTCATTTTAATTTGTTTGTTGACAAGCATTCTCAATCGAGTTCGGCTTTAGTATAGCTTTTTAATTTTACCCACAGATAATATTTGCAAACACATATTTGCGTGTCATACATGTACCAACGTAGATTAGGTACATATATGATTTTCTATGTCATCTAAGTAAACAATTTATTCGCTAATGTGATACGCCTCTTGAGCCGTCGTTTCAATTTGCTTAAAAGGTTTCACTGCGAGTCTATGAACTAGGCCGAGCAAAGGAATTCGACACTTTGGATATAAACATTCCTGCCGGCGTATAAATTATGGCGAAGGTAAACTTTGCCTCTTGTTCGGCAGATTTGAAGTTGATATCGACGACTTTTATGTAAATAGTTGAGTTAAGTACCTATATTATGTAGGTACATAAAATATTTCGCTTCGGTAGTATCTTTGTAGCGAATTTACCCCTTAGGGACGGTAAATTCTTATTTGTTACATCTTTATCGACGTTTTCATTTTACTGTATTTGGACTTGCGTCAAGCATAGAAGGTTTATGCCTTTATGGATGTATCTACGTTTCAGCGTTTTTAGATTTTATTACCTAGATCCTAAGTTATAAATACCTTGGGAAAACTTCGTGTCAAGAAGATACAGACAGTAAATGTGTTCCCTTTAATTCAATTAATTTCTATAACCTCTATTGCTTACACACAACTGTATATGCGATTATATAGTAGTGGACGCCTGCAGTTTCACCCGCGTAGGTCTCGTTCGCGTGTGAACATGAGGACACAAATTAGCCTTTCTTACTCCTTATGAGTCTGGCTATTATATACAAAAAGATTTTTACAAACCGCTAAAATATCAGGGGTTAAAGTATGAAATTGCCGATTTGTACTGAAAAATAAAAATTAGTTTTTTTATATTTAACATATTTATTTTATCAAAATAATTACCATTATTATATATACATTGCTGTCATCTAATAGGAAGCTCATTTATGCCTTTGCGATAGAACTCTGGTGATCTAGATTCGACAAACTGCGTGAAAGCATTTTGCACTGCCTCCTGAGAAGAAAACTTTTTATTAAGTAGAAAATCACGAAAATGTAGTAATGGTCCGTCTGTTGGAGCAAGGTCTGTCGAATATGGAGGGCGACGAATGGTTTCTAATTGCAGTTCCTATAGAGTTAAAACGGTTTCTCGTGCTGTATGAGGTCTCGCGTTATCATGCAGCAATAATGGTGAAGATCGATTCATAAGTCGGGGCTGTTTCACTGCTAGTTTCGCTATGATTGTTCGGAGTTCGGCGCAGTTGACCAGATCGGAGAAAGCTATAGTGAATAACACCACGCTGAGACCACCAAACAGTTACCATTACCTTTTTATTGGTAAGCTTTGCTTTAGGATACTGTTGCGGCGTTTGACCTGGGGTCAGCCATTGCATTTTCCGCTTACGATTATCGTAAAGAATCCATTTTTCATCACATTTCACAATTCGATCCAATATTCCTTCATTTTTGTATCAATTCAACAAGGCAACGCAAGTTTCAACACGCGTTTCTTTCTGCAGATCAGTCAGATCATGAGGCACCCATTTGACGCAAATAAGTCAATATTGTTGGTAAAGTAACGTTAAACCATGCCGCTAATTCTTGGGTTGTTTGCCTCGGATCGGCTTCCACCATCTCTTTCGAATCATTGTTATTCACCTGTGTGGGCGGTCTTTCACGTGGTTCGTTCTTCAAATCGAAGTTTCCATCACGAAAGCGTTTAAAACCACTGAAAGTTGATAATCGAAAGTTGCACATTTTTTTAAAGAACAACTACACAGGTACCGTATGAAAAAAGTTTCACTTTAAAATCTTAAACCAATTCGAAGTACCTATTACAATAAAACAGCAATTTAATTCTTTAACCCCTATAACAGAAACTTCAATTTTTTTTATTTGTATAGATTCATTGATTTAATTTAAATTACTTAGTATAATATCTCTCAAATAATACATACTTCAAGTACGTAATACTAGGAAAGGGTTTACAAAATTAGAAAACCACTGTTTTCTTGATAAGGACGGCTTCGTGCTGGTGGGATCAGTGGCGGGACAGCGCTACTGGTCGTCGATGCTGTCGCTGGACGCGCGCATCACCTGCGGCTGCTGGACGCCGGACGACAGCCAGGTGTACCTCGGCACTGCGTCCGCGCAGCTCGTCGTCATGGACGTGCACGGCGCGATGGTTTCACAGGTAACGAGAGCCACTTTGTTATAGAACTCCTGAGGTATACTATAGTAGAGTCCCAAGTGTAAACGCAGGATGCTGGACGATTGCTACTGATAGGTACCTCGATACTGCGTCCGCGCAGCTCGTCGTCATGGACGTGCACGGCGCGATGGTTTCACAGGTAACGAGAGCCACTTTGTTATAGAACTCCTGAGGTATACTATAGTAGAGTCCCAAGTGTAAACGCAGGATGCTGGACGATTGCTACTGATAGGTACCTCGATACTGCGTCCGCGCAGCTCGTCGTCATGGACGTGCACGGCGCGATGGTTTCACAGGTAGCGAGAGCTACTTTGTTATAGAACTCCTGGGGTATACTATAGTCTTGTCCCAAGTGTAAACGCTGGATGCTGGTCGATTGCTACTGATAGGTACCTCGATACTGCGTCCGCGCAACTCGTCGTTATGGAGCGATGGTTTTTAACCGACGAAAAAAAACGGAGGATATCTCTCAATTCGACACGTATATTTTTTTTTTTATGTATGACCACGCATAATTTTTAAAGAGTTGTCCGATTTTGATAATTCTTTTTTTATTAGTAAGGAAACACTTCCAAGGTGGTCCGATTGTCATCATGTTAGGATCTGATGATGATATCCTGAGAAAATTTAAGGAACTCTTCAAATTTTATAGGCATACTTGCAGCGATTTCGGTTATTGTGTAAGTATCGGTAGCTTTTTGGATACAAGTGCCGTATACTATGACAGTATAGTACGAGTACGTTACGTGGCGATAAATCTAAAAAGTAATAAACAAAAAATTTTAACAAAAAATAGAACCGACTCCAAACGCACGTTGTCGTGCAGTTCAATCCAACCAAAACGCAGGAGTGTCTACTCAGTGCAAAACGGAGTCCTTTTTCATTGACTCCTACTTTCCGAAATATATCCGTACCGATTACTGATCATATTGATCTCCTTGGTGTCGACATCTCGGCTAATATTAACTTCGGCCGTTCCATTGAGAATAAAGCCAAAACCGCTGCAAAAAAGCTAGGTATCCTCAATAAGGTGAAGCAGTATTTCACGCCACACCAATTGCTTACCCTATATAAAGCTCAAGTCCGGTCGTGCATGGAATATTGCAGTCACCTTTTTGATGGATCCGCTAAATACCAGCTGGCTGCTTTGGATGCTGTGGACCGCCGAGCCAGAAGACTTATTAGCTCTGAACCACTTCTGGTCAATCTCCACAGCCTTAATCATCGACGATTAGTTGCTAGTTTGGCGGTATTTTACAGGATATATTTTGGAGAGTGCTCTCAGGAGTTGTTTGACCTCATTCCTCCTTCACCCTTTTATAATCGCACTGCAAGACACCGGCTGGGTTTTCATCCCTATGTCGTTGATGTTCCCAGAACCCGTACAAAGCGTTTTGCGTCATCATTTATTATACGCATTGCAAAGGTTTGGAATGCCCTTCCGATATCAGTTTTTCCTAATTCATATAACCTGGGTATCTTTAAAACAAGAGTGAATAGGCATTTTCTAAGCAAGCGCGCCCCACCTTAGACCGCATCTACACTTACCATCAGGTGAGATCGTGGTCAAGCGCGAGCTTATTGCAGATAAAAAAAAAAAAAGCACTAGAAAGTAAGAAATAACTGTGTCGTTTAGTTGCTTTAATTTACTTGCTGGCACCAACTTCATAGATATGCTTAAGTAAATTTAAGCAACTAAATGACACAGTTATTTCTTACTTTTTAGTGCGTTTGGAGTCGGTTCTAGTTTTTGTTAAAAAAATTTATAGAAGTAGGTATTGTAATAGTAAGTAGTCGCGTAGAGAGTTATTTAATACCTACGGTTATATCTTGATATGGAATACAGTATTGAATACATGTAACGTATGTAACAGAATGCATTGGGGAATGTTTAAAGTAGGAAATGTTTCTGGCGATTGTACATTTCAAGGTGGTTGTTCTCTTACCTCCATCGATGGTTAACTATTTATATAAGAAAACGTACCATATCTTACTACTATGGTAATAGAATTATAAGTATAGAAAAGTTCCCATAATTATCGTAATATATGCTTACCTGTCTGTTATAATTTTGTGAAGCCAGCATTTCGATTCTGTAACGAAATTTGACAGTTCGAGTTTCTATCTCTCTCTGTTTAGCACGATACTGTCGAAAGGGAGATGTAGAGACGAATTCGAGACTCGCGCTGTCGAGTTTAGTTACAGAATCAATAACTAACTAAATATATATTTTGCTTTTCCAGTTAACTTCCTATGTGTACCACTAGTCGCTGGTAGATAGGTACATTATAAATGTAGCATCTATAAAAGTTGCAAGATAAGAAATTAAACTTACTTTAATAAAAGCAAACGCTTCGAGATGCCGTAGCCGTGCTTACGTTAGAGAATTTAATTTACTTTTATATCAGCCTCTCACAGAGATACCTAGATACCGACATAGACTAAAGCCAAACTCGTGGAATGCTTATATTATGCGTCTCACATAATTTAGCCTTTAATATAGGACTGACGTTTGTGTGTACTTAATAATTAAAAAGTTTATGTAATTTCTTTTTTTTTATCGACTACAAGTTAGCCCTTGACTGCTATCACACCTGATGTTAAGTGATGATGCAATCTAAGATGGAAGCAGGCTAATTTGTTAGGGGTAGGATGAAATCCACACCCCTTTCGGTTTCTACACGACATCGTACCGAAACGCTAATTCGCTTGGCGGTACGTCTTTGTCGGTAGGGTGGTAACTAGCCACGGCGAAAGCCTCCCACCAGCCAGTCCAAGACAAATTAAGAAAAATCTCCATCTGTCCCGCCGGGAATCGAACCCAGGACCTCCGTTTTATAAATCCACCGCGCATACCACTGCGCCACGGAGGTCGTCAAATATCTGCAATTAAATGTTTTCAGTAGATTTTTTTGTATTTCAAAATCATTTACAATTTTACATAAAACTTTAGATGGAGGTAAATACTTTTACCCACTAGCGGATGCCAGCGATTTCACCCGCGTAGTTCTTTTTTCCTGTGGGTATTTCGTGATAAAATGTGGCCTATGTGTTATTCTGATATACACGCTACTATATTATTACGAAGTTTCATCAAAACGCATTCAGCAGCTTTTGCGCGAAAGAGGTACAAACAACCATCCATCCATACGTACAAACTCTCTATAATAATATTAGTATGTATGTATGTAAGTACAAGCAAGTAGTTTTTTGCAAATCAACGAGTGGCGACATTTCCGCGGCTTTTCACGTGTTGCTTGTGTCTGTGGGGGAAAATAATTGTACTGTACGAGAACGTGTTTAAGTGAGAACAGAATGTATTCGAGAGCTCCTTGGTGGGTACTTATTACTTCATGAGGAGATTTTAGTGACTTGCAAGTACCCAGTTGCGTCGTGCAAGTATATACTAATGGCTTATTTTGAAATATCCAGAATACTTAGATTAATTTTAAGTTTTGTTTAAGTTTAAGTTAAACAAAATTTAATTAATAATACTAATAAAGACCGGCATATAAGTATCTACATTTACCTACATTTCTTGTATAATACGAGACAAAGTAAAAGTAATAAAGTAATATTCTGTATTTCAAATATCAATTTTAATTTTAATTGATATTGAACTTAGATATCTGTAATTGAAAGGGTCGGGGTTTTTTGGATTTGCTGGTGATTGTCAATACTTCTACTTATTTAAGGCAAATTTTTATTTCTGTTGTGCTTTTAGGTTCAACTCGTAGCCGAGGGCGGGATAAATTCAATGGCGTGGTCATGCGAAAAGTTCAAAATGGAGGAGGGGGAGGAGGCGGGAGAGAGTACCGGCGGACACGTGCTGGCGGTTGCTCTGGGCAGCGGGGAGCTGGTGCTGCTGCGGGGCCACGACGACGTCAGCCCCGTGCGGATCAGCACCGGCCTGCGCGGCAACACACTGGCCATGGAGTGGGCAAACTCCAGGGAGCTGCTCGCCGTTGCTGGCACATTAATTGCTGGTGAGTTAATATTGATTGTGTTCGTAAAAGTCTGCTGCACGGAGCTGGATGGCAACATACTCGCCATGAAATGAGAAAAGTTCCACTCGTACTTATCTACTGCGAGTATATTTCAAACATACAAATTGTTTGGTAGACAGGTAGGTACCACTACTAGGTAATCATTCGGATTTCCGAATCTATTTTATTTGACCATTCAAATATTATTATCTGTGTATGACAAGGCAATTTTTCGCTTATCGGGAGGCTTCTTTGTGATGAAGAAACGAAAAAAATTCTGGGTTATTTACTTATTATATTCAATCTAATACAGGTAACTCGACTAGGTACTTACTTTTGTTATTATATAGCTTACTGGGGTTGGTCTTAAGTTACTTCACATAATATTAATTCAAGCATCTGCTTTTAAATATAGTCATGTACTTAATAGATATATTTCACTAGCACGTCATATATGTACATAACTACTGCCTATCTTCTTAGACCCGTCATCCACATAATGGATTTAACGTGAGATTTTTAATTTTCACGTCATTTAAAGGTACCTGCCTACTTACGTCTTAGTGACCATATTATTATTACCTTTTCCTAAGCTGGTTATTATTCTAAATTCTTATAATTTTGCTATGATCCCACCAAGTAAAAACAGAAAATACATGGGCATGTGGTTACGTATTGCAGGCATAAGGCAGGTAATGAAAGTCGTTGCGTAATGTTCAAGTTGTGAAACGCGAACCCTTTGTCCAAGTTAGACTGTAACATAAATACTTATGAGAAGGGAGCGAAACACGCCGCGCGCCGGTTGCGTCATATTATCTTCGCGGTGTGCTTGGAAATTACACTTTTGTAGTCAGCATCGTTTATAGTCAGCGTCTCTCATAGTTTGCTTTGAAAACGTTGTTTCAGTCAAAGGGAAATAGCGCTTGAGTGCGTTCACAAACTAATGGCAAGTTACGTTGAAATCTAGGAACGTATTTTAACAAGGTAACGGACGAATTTGGTAAACCTATTCTCCAGACTGGATTCTACGCGGCATCGTACAGGAAAGCTAAACCTCTATAGTTCGATCGCATAAAGAATGCAGTGAGCGCCGGTCCAACCTCGCCCCCTAATCAATCAAATATTTTTTCAAATTAGAAGGTCATGTTTACAGTGACCAGTTGAAGGACAGCTTTGAACGCAATGCGCGATTTGATTGGTTAGAGGCCGGTAAACAATGATGTCTCACTGCATTCTTAACGCAAACTAAATAGAGGTGTCTTTTCTAGCTAAGAGTAATATATTTAGAAAATATTAATTTCTAAAATAACTCAACTCAGAATCCAATTAGACGTTTTGTTTGTTAAAGGATCTTTACGTTAGGTGAAGAAAGTGATACATCATGGGGGACGCCAGTTTTACATCACGTCACTATCAAGCCACAATCCTACTTTATTATTTGTGCATTTTAATAGAAGATAAAAAATTTTAACAAAAAATAAAAACGCCTTCAAAACGCACTAAAACGTAAAAAATAACTACGTCATTTACTTAGTTTAATTTACTTAATCACATCTATGAAGTCGGTGCCATCCAAGTTTAGGTAAAGACTTTAAAGTAGAAAGCTCGGGTGGCACCGACTTCATATATGTGATTAAGTAAATTAAACTAAGTAAATGACGTAGTTATTTTTTACGTTTTAGTGCGTTTTGAAGGCGTTTTTATTTTTTGTTAAAATTTTTTTATTTCATACTTTTTAGTGCTTTATCAACAACGAACATACTAATAAACCTACTTAAACTAAACCTTAAGTACTAATATTCACTAGCTACTTATAACATTCCAACGTCCCTGCAAAAGTGCATATAAAATTTAAAGAGTTTCCTCGAGTTTTCGTAGATATCATCATTGGATCATGACATAGTAAACATTAAACTAACTGGAAACTATAACCTTTCAAACTTCTCATTGAGACATATTAATCGAGCCCAATCACAAAGTAGCTACTGTAAACCGTTAAAGAGCTCCCTCAACTGTTCTTCATCGCCAGACCCTCAATGACAGTCACAGCCCATCTAAATATAAAGTTCTCATTGAGACAAATTAATCGAGCCCAAACACAAGGTAGCTACTGTAAACCGTTAAAGAGCTCCCTCAACTGTCCCTCGCCTTCATCGCCAGACCCTTAATGACAGTCACAGCCCATCTAAATGTAAAGTTCTCATTGAAACAAATTAATCGAGCCCAAACACAAGGTAGCTACTGTAAAACCTTACGGAGCTCCCTTGACTGTACTTCGTCTTCATCACCAGACCCTCAATGACAGTCACAGCCCATCTAAATGTAAAGTTCTCATTGAGACAAATTAATCGAGCCCAAACACAAGGTAGCTACTGTAAAACGTTACGGAGCTCCCTTAACAGTACGTCGTCTTTATCACCAGACCCTCAATGACAGTCACAGCCCATCTAAATGTAAAGTTCTCATTGAGACAAATTATTCGAGCCCAAACACAAGGTAGCTACTGTAAAACGTTACGGAGCTCCCTTAATTGTACTTCGTCTTCATCACCAGACCCTCAATGACAGTGGAGCCCATCTAAATGTAAAGTTCTCATTGAGACAAATTAATCGAGCCCAAACACAAGGTAGCTACTGAAAAAGGTTACGGAGTTCTCTTATATATAGATCGGCTCCATCATCAGATCGACTCCAGACCTTCATCAAATTGTAGTGTTTTTAAATACTTACCGGAAAAATTAACAAACGTACTTATTGTCCCTACAATTTTTGAAAGTTCCCCTCGTTTTCTCCAGGATCCCATCATCAGATCCTGGGTTTCTTGTCATGGTACCACTACCGGACTATCTACTTTCCAACAAAAAAAGAATTATCAAAATCGGTTTATAAACGACGAAGTTATGCGCGAACACACATAAAAAAATAAAAAAAAAAAAATATACGGTCGAATTGAGAAACTCCTTTTTTTGAAGTCGTTTAAAAATAAAGCGAAGATCTTGAATTTGATCACCGTTCGATGGACTATTGACGTACTTACTATTAGCGCACTACCTAAAAAATATGCCATTTATTTTCAGAGCCAAATGAACCGGAGGACTCGCCGCCCTATAAAAACGTTGTGAAATTCTACTCCGACAACGGAGCGCTTATTTACACCGTCCCTATTCCGTATACTCAGGTAAAGTAGTTATGTAACTTGTACCTAACTTCAATGAAACCTTATATTAATCGTTACCTACTTTTAAATATAGCGCTAATTACAAACTTTAAATTAGTTTTGAAACATTAGTACTTAACTAGCGAATGCTCTAGAGAGTTCTGCTTGGAAAATATGATCTTAAGTCTCCTTTTTGTAATACTCAATGAAGATATACTTTGAAAACTACTTTTGTTACTTTTTCGCTCTAATCATCGTAAACTTAGCTGGGTTAACAGTCTTTTCTAGTCCTTTCTCGAAGTAGTATCTAATTAATATTCTAACAAAATGCAAATGTTTCAATGGATGTTTACTACTTAAACACCTGATGAGTTCTATATAAAGATTGGCATGAAAAATACACCTAGGGTTATTTTTAGAAAAGCGTGGGGCGAAACATGTCTGAATAGCCCCACCTATTTCTTTTTAAATTACTTTTAACTTAACTGCAGTAATTTCTCCTGGACATTATTTTGTTCTCTTTCCCTTATTCCTCTCACAGTTGTGGTTTGGATCATGTTAGTCTATTCTATGCCACACGTCTCCACTTGCCAGAATTCTTTTGCATCCAATATTCGTCCAAGCAATCTACTGTTTACCCGAGACATGAGCCTACTTTTTTCCAGCAATAGGATAGGTCATCAACATTCGTACCTCTTCTTGCTTTAACTCCAAGATACCGTCATATACGGTGTTACGCACGGTGACGGTCACGGCTGGGTGTGTTTGCAGTCGCTGGTGACGGCGCTGACGTGGGGGCACGCGGCGCGGCGGCTGTTCGTGGGGCTGGGCGGCGCGGTGTGCACGGCGCGCGTGTGGCGCGTGGTGGCGCCGCTGCAGCTGCTGGCGCGAGTGCGGGCCGCCGCCGCGCTGCGCCACCCGCGCCTCGCCGCGCGCCTGCCGCTGCCGCCGCGCTTGCAGCCCGCGCTCGCCAGCCTCTTCGCACACACAATTCGCGTACGTGATCACAATCATCATTACCAGCAGCACATGCTTGTGCAGTTGACCTGCAACCCACCACTTTAAACCAGCCGACTATTGGAACGAAGTTTCTTATCGCGCGTTGTGAAAGGGGTCTAGATGGAAAAAATTCTCACGAAAAGTTGTAACGCTCGCTTGGGAAGGAAAAGCCACCTGCGTTGCGCTGCTGCTCTGTGCTGCAAAGCAAAAGCAAATTATATTTTAATATTACAATATCAGAACGAATGTATTTAGAATGCCGTGCTTGTTCTAACCTATACGCTGTTGTGTTTACGAAGTCGAGAGAGTATATATATATTCATAACTTCGTTCTATCCGGGTGTACCTTGACACCTCTCAACTTTTTTATTTATTTATATATTTATTTATTTGCAACGCTCCAGCGCCCTGAAGAGCAGTGTACAAATATTGAGCCGAGAAGATGTGGTTCATGAAAATATATTCCTGGCTCGTAGGCCAGCATCAATGAATGAGTTGTTTTGTGTATGTGTACAGTGCAACGTCCCGGAAGCGATCGAGCTGCGTCGCTTCGTGTCGCGTCCGCCGAGCGCGGGCGGGCGCCTGCACTGCACCATGCTGCGGCATGACGACGAGGAGGCGGGCGCCTACACGCTGTACCTGGAGCACCTGGGCGGACTGGTGCCGCTGCTCAAGGGCCGCCGCACCAGCAAGATTAGACCCGAGTTTGTTACTTAACATATAACATTTTCTTCAAATATAATTATTCTACAAATCTTGGCTTAATACTATCTATGCATTACGCAGGATATTTGAGAAGGTTCGTTAAGCAAATACTTAATGTTTTGTAAACATGCATAATCTGAACAAGAATTCCCTAACCTAACCTAAAAAAGCAGAAGGCGTGGGCGGCACGGTGCGCGAGTCGAGCACCAGCAGCAGCGGCGCCAACAGCGCGTCGAGCAGCGGCAGCGGCGGCAGCATCGGCGGCGGCATCTCCTCCCCGCGCCCGCCGCGCACGCCCCGCGCGCCTCGCCGCCAGCCGCGCCAGCCGCCGCAAGAGGACTCCTGCTCCTCCGACACGGAGCGAGAGGACGGTATGTACTCAGAAAACAAATTCGTAGTTTTTAAAAATTAAATAAAATTAGACATTATGGCCATAAGCAACTAATTTATTATCAAAAGACCAATTTGACCCATAGGACAAAGCCTCACTCTCGAAAAGTGCTGGAAGATATCACACAAATTCACATTGTCTCCATGATTGGTAAATGTTCCACCCTCTCGCTTAGGAAAAAGGGGCCTGTGGCTTATAGTGGAGTAACAAAAATAGCCTTAAAATATAGATGCTTAAGGTGGTTGACCTCCACCATACATTATTTTTCACCCCCAAGAAATAGGAGAACGTCTTAAACAATTAATTCTAGTACGGATATATGTTACCTAGGCGTATTCTTTGTTTTGAAAAACATATAAATAAAAATAAAATCCTAGCAAAATGCACAAAGAGCTTTGACTTTTACTTACAGGTTGTTCAGGATCTCCACGATTGCAGAGACGTAGACGAGCTCGCGAGAGACGCAAAACACGCAATTCGAAGGACGAGAAGGACGAAGCTTCTGATGAATTAGCCTACATAGATTCCTTGCCAGAGGTATAAGATTTTACATGGTTAGATAAAATTGCAGTTTACTTATTCTGTTGCAGTACACTTATTTATTTACTGTCTTTAATTACAGGATGTGCGGTTAGTTGAAGTAACGTCTAACATCTGGGGAACGAAGTTCAAAATGCATGGCTTGGCTAAAAACGTACCAGCAAATCTTGGCCAAGTTACATATAAAACGTCCTTGCTACATCTGCAGCCGCGACAGATGACGTTAACGATAACAGAGCTAAGAGATGACTATCCCGTGGACCCAGATCCTACGTTTAATCCTAACATATTTTCGGAGGACGAAGAGGAGGTGTTTCCAAATAGTGAAACAAATTCTCCATCGCACATGAATAATAATATTAGGAAAAAGTTTAATCCTCTAATTATGACCGACAGAATGACTAATACGAATACCATAATAAATCAAACAGAAATATATTCGCCTAATAATAATTCTAATCCATCCTTAGCTAGAGCTGAGTCGTACGATGAATTCCCGTTTATAGACACGAGTACAAACGATACTGTAAATAATGTGTCCGAAAATGTTTATAACTCAAATTCCGTTCGACATCCCGCCCAGCCTGCAGAGAGACGCGTAAACAATACTGCCGCTGTGCCAAATCGACACGCGATATCGCCGTTGAGATGTGAAAGTTCCGTTCCAACTTTGCAATCACCAAAAAATGCAGTAGCACCGACAGATATAATATTTGAAAGACCATCTCCACAAACAGTTACTTGTGGAGGAAGAGGTGATTTCTGCGGAGGTCGGACTGATTATTCAGTAAGGGACAACGGACCTCTGAAGGGAAATCTGTCCAATATAGAACAACAACCGTTCAGTCTAAATCTTAGCTTAGAACCTAGCAGGCAAGTCACCATCAAAAAGTGTGATAACCACGTCACAGATAATTGCTTATCGAAATTGCGGAAAAACATTTGTAGTAGAGGCGAATCTTCCTTTGAAGTAAATGCCAGAATTCTTAAATCTTTATGTAATAAGAATTACGAGCACGAGGTACATCCGGACGCTATGATAAAACGCGCGGACACATTGAAAAACGTACAAAAAGAGGACTTGAAATACATCGACGAGGAGACTCCCGTGGACACAAACATAAATAATGTGACGGACAAAGTTCGCGAGAGCAGAGTGCAGAGAACGACGACCGTCGTACCGATCAGTCCAGTGTGCGCGAACATCCCGGTGTACGACACAATGACTCGCAGCTGCAGCGTGGGCTACTTGGACTTGGTCGATCCTCAAGTGTTGCACGCTCAAGTCAGTTTGACCGCTCTGCGCGGAGAACCACCGCGACGTCTTATACTAGTCAACAACAAACGCCAGCGCCGCCCGCGACGGTATTTAAAATCAAACGACAATAAACAGATAGAATGTTTTAAAACCCCTAGTCTGAAAAAATGCGGCAAGTCGAAGAGTCTGGATTCCGGAGAACTATCGATTAGCGCCGATAAAGGAAAGCGGCAGATTAAATTAGAAACAATTGCGAAGAATGAGAATGTTTCAGCGAACTCTAGTAGCAGGTGCAATAGCACGGGAGAAGACAACAGCGGGACGAGTACGGAAGAGGGTCGGGCGCGACGGTCGCGGCGCGATCTCGTGACGTGCACCGCGTGTCGTCTCGTGACGTCACGCGAACGCCGCGACTCGGACACCCCCTACGTGTGCACAGTGTGCTGCGCGCCGACGCCCGCCGCGCCACGCCCCGCCGCACCTCCCCCGCCGCTAACAGACAGTGACTCCGACTACAGCAAGTATTATAGTTAGTAGTAGCTGCTTTATCTCACCCGCCCGCCCGATACTTCACCGGTGAGACAGATGCGATTCGATTTCGCCGCTAGCTCAATTAGCCTCGAGCACTTCGCTTCGCAAACACGCATGTAGATTCTTTGCGGATTAGCCGGCTTCACCCGATCACGGCGTAGTACAATATTTTGGCGTATTATCTCGACCCAGTCTCCCAACACAGCACGGCTAAATGATGCGTTTTGCAGAATAATATTAAGAGAATGGCTCTAAAAATGTAGATACTTCCCTAAGCAAATAAAAAGGCAATGTAGGATTAGGTACGTACTCGTAGGTAGTAATTTTGAAGCAGCGTTTTCAGCTATAACTTGCAAGAAAAATTTACTGTATGTGCTAATAATAATCTATCAAGTTTCGTCACGTTCATAGACACTTTAGTTGCTCTTGAGTCAAGACTAATAAATAATAAAAAAGTATAGGACCTGCAACTCACTAATATAAAGACAAATACGAGATTATGACTCTAATAATAAAATATCATTGCGTGGAATTTTCAAAACAAAAATCTGTAAAGCTTCTCTTACTGTGTAGGTTCATTGGAGCAACTGGCTCTACGGCTCTTAGCGTCGCGGTCCAAGCGCAGCGGCGCTGGCGAGGCTAGCGCCATCTCGCGAGAGAGCAGCTCTGCGCCCGCGTCGCCGCGCCTGGCGCGCTCGGCCGCCTCCCCCGCGCCCTCCTCACCCGCACCGCGCGCCTCCAGACGACAGCGGTACTCTTCAGCCTCGCCTATCAGGTAAACTGTACTAGATATTTGTCAAGGTATCAATAAACATCGAAGCCTTAGATGACCACTCTAGAGTGTTCAATAAAGAACATTGTAGAGTTAATTTTGCAAATGCACGTAGTTATTTTTTAAAAGTTTTTAAACTGGGATATGTACGAGTAATTGCCTAGTTACGTTGTCAATTTAAATATTTTATGTTGACAGACAATTGCTCAACTCGCCTCTACTCAACCGAAGAAGGAACAAGAAGCTGTCCGAAAGCTCCGATGATGAATATTCGAATGGTTACAATGAAGTCAATAGCAAGAACTACAGAGATCTCGAGAGTTTCCAGAAAGCGCAACTACGGAATAAGGTTATATTAGTGGAAAATTTTACAAAGGATCTCTTTATAAATCTACAACTCATGTCACATGTCTCGGACTCTTTTCTGTTACACGATGGACCCGGCATCGACATGGTGAATCAACGAAATGCTAAGTTTTTTGTCTTTAACTGTTCATAAACTGTAGATAATTAATTTGTTTTGCGGTTTAGAGGATCCTCATCACAGAAAACTTTAAATAATGTTCTGTATATTCCACACACTGAAAATTAATTGCCTTTTTTCAATCTACGATAATAATTAGTAGAATAAGTAGATACGTATCGTGTTATTCTTCTCGTCATTTCTGTTTATACCCGGTAATGTAATGAAAGGGTTCGTAGCACCCAAAGAAATCTTAATAATCCAAGACAATAGATATCGCCTGTATGCATCCCAACTACCAACAACAACATCGCCTCTACTTTCACCACAACCATCTATATCTGTGTGCCGTGTCTATACAAAAATAAATAAATAAATAAATGAAAATGAATGGTGAATTAATGAAATAAACTGTAGATAATTAATTTGTTTTGCGGTTTAGAGGATTCTCATCACAGAAAACTTCCACACACTGAAAATTGCCTTTCTTTCAATCTACAATAATTAGTAGAATAAGTCGATACGAATGTGTAATTTTTCGATTTGTTTTGGTGAAATCTCACACTAGGCACAAAAACGTTTTAAGGGTACATAACGTCACTGTATCCTGTCTGCAGCTGAAACGCGCCGGCGGAAACCTGAGCGCGGCGGCGGCCGCACCCGACGGCCGCAACAGCACGCGGCGCCAACTCGTGATGCACAACAAGGCGCCCATGTGGAACGAGAACAGCCAGGTCTACCAGCTAGACTTTGGCGGACGCGTCACGCAGGAGTCCGCCAAGAACTTCCAGATCGAGTATCACGGCAAACAGGTACCGTACAGTACATTTTTTTAAATCAACTTTGTTTAAAGATGTGTATATAATCGGAGGATTATAATCCGGGGTAAAAGAAATGACTGGAAATTAGTTTATCTATAAAAGTAATCCTATTTGTGCGCAATTCTTCTGCACTCGCCCAAAGATCCCGGTGACACTGCTATAGTCCCGTTAAGGATATACGGTACATAAAAAGTTAGTGAGTAAAACCTAATGAATTATTTTATAACCAGGTGATGCAGTTCGGTCGGATCGACGGCAACGCGTACACACTGGACTTCCAGTACCCGTTCTCAGCGCTGCAAGCGTTCGCGGTGGCGCTGGCCAACGTCACGCAACGACTCAAATGAGCACTCGCCGTCACTTACAGCAAGCGGCTGCGCTCCTACGGGTTCTACAACCGCTGCGGGGCGTGAGGCGGCTGTAGTGGGTCACGTGCAATATGGACTCTGTTATGTAAAGTTTAAATAACCGATCCGCGTCTTTCCAACTTCTAATTTAAGGCCCAGTTACACTGCTAACCAAATGCCTGGCGAAACGAAATGAAGTAAGGAAACGCTTCCCGGTAACTAGATTCAACCGATACCGATATGCATTACAAAATAAAAATCTACACTAAATACACTGTTAAAGCATTTTGTTCGAATGTGTTAACAGTATAGATGGTATAGGTACTATCGGAATCCACAGAAGGTTTGACTTCAGTTGCAGTAGTAAGGTATACTGACAAATTTAGACTCTTTCCCTTAAAGTCTTTATAAACTTCCACAGTCTTGCTAGCAGACCTTTCTAAATTATTTTCAATAGTAGGTTAAGGAAGACTTTAAAGCGAGCATTATATAACTCATTTTACTTTAACAATATTATTTAACTACCCTACACTAACTTTACTGTGTCGATCGGTTATTAATATTCCCCAGATTTTTTTCTCCTATACAAAAGTTTCGCAGATAATGAATGTCGGTGTCTATACTAACACGATTTAATATAAGTTTTAGTGGTGAAGATTTAGGTATAGACGTTTTCAATAACCTATGTTTGTCAACCTTACCTTTTTCAGTTAAAATACAACAATAACACAAATTCTGAGCAATTTAATATAGGTTTATAGATAGGTAATTGAAAACGCTATTAGAGCATTACAAATAAGTAACACTGTAGATACAAAATCCCTAATTGAAAAATCTAAAATATTTTATCACCTAAAGTAAATAAAATAATAGGTACTTACTATAAAATGTTCAACGGAATAAGCACGATTGTTGATTTTGTTATCTATATGGGACTTAGATTGTAAAATATCTACTAGTAGATAGATAGAAAAGTACATGAAATTTAGAATACTCGTATTGTTAATTTCACAGAAGAATGTAAATACTTGTATAGACTGCAGGCTAATTCCGCTAAAGTCACTGAATAAACAGGTTTTTGCCAACTTAGAACGCTTGATAACTAAATATTAGTCTCAATAGGGATTAGACAATGTAACGCTATTGGGACCACAAGATATTCAGTCACCGATGTATTATTGCAAATATCGCCGATCGTTATAGTTGCTTGAGTATGAAGCAACCGAAGTGAAATAACGTACGTTAGTCCGTGACATACTTATGTCAATGCACTTAAAGTGAAAAAATTACTGAAATTTTACAACACTGCGTATGCTGACTTGTAGCAATATAAATAGTATAGACCGATACGATTAATTCTATCAGCAGGACCGGATCATTTAAACGTGTTAACTTCTTATAATTTGATTGTATAACTGATTTCTGGATGTCCTAAAAATCTACTAGACCCTGCGTAGAAGTTCGGGATTTCTTTACTTTACATTATATTTGTAAGGTTACAGTTAAATTAAAGATTGACGTAGTAAATAGATATTAAAATAGGAACAATATCTCTGCGCAGGGCCTGACCCGTTCTTGAATATAAGTGGAAAATATTGCAAACTACTGTCTTACACATATTTAATACAAAATCCTTATAAAAATAATTAATTGGAAACTCAGTAATTTAAATAAATATAATTAGTTAGTGAAAACTGTTAGGTTTGTGTCATTGATGAAAAATATCTAGTCCGATTCCGATGAGATAGGCTATATAGTTATTTAAGTAATATTTATTACTTATGTGTACTAGGTGTTAAGTGTGTCGACCGTTTCATCTCTATCTTTAAAATGTGTACAGATGGGTAGTTTGTTTATTTTGTTTGTATAATTGACGGTAATTATTCTATATTATATCAATGTTATATTACCATTTTCAAATGTGGCCTTCTCTTCATCCTGTTAGGTAGATGAAGATGTTGTTGATTTTCAATACCTAAAGACTGCGTAACTAGTTGCCCGCTGAGCTTTAGTATAAGCATACTATAATGGATACAGCCGCAACAGATTTTTGACCTCGCTGGCAATAAAATAAAGTCAAAATTAATTTATCTTAAATTATTATTAACATCGTATTAACATACGATAATTATGCGCCTTTCCTCACACATAATGACTTTGCGCTTATTGTCAAGCAACATTTGTGCCTATTTTGTGATTATAAATATCATGGATGCTCTGTCTGGCCCTTTAAGACAGAGGCTAGATTTAATACAAAAGCAAATTAGTCTAAATGAAATTGAAGGTCGAATTTTTATGCGTAAGCTTCAATCCCTCGCGAACAGATCTTAAACGTGGCCAGTACCTTGAAGGTACTATTATACCAGTATAACTATTGTACCTAAGTTGCGCTGTCTTCAAAAAGATGCAACCATTAATTAAGTTTTAATATATCTTATTAGGTAATTTGTTTTTATTAGTTGTCGTTGCTGCACTAAGAATGATTGTTGCGATTATATATTAGGCACTACATTTCTAATGGTACTCTTTTGTTTTATTTCTGATCTTAATAAAATAATACCAATGCCTGTATTGCTCCAAACATTGGTAGTTTCGAAAATTATACATTGATTTTTCCTCTCCCGTTCCATTTTGGTTCAGGTGAGAAATGGTTTTGTCTTTTTGTTATAATATAATATTATTATAGATAGGAATGGTGTTTATTGTTTACGGCTTCTACCACATAACAATGTAAGTATGCTGTTTGTTTTTATACTATTAAGTACCTAGGTAGGTGTCTATAACTTTGTTTTTATACTATTTTATTTTTTAACCTGTAATTTTTAACTTATGAATGTTTGTGTAATATAGAAACTGTGGATAATTATTGCATAGGCAAGTGAGATGTTATTAAGCGCCTAGAGCTCACAAATACAGATTAATTTAGATATTTCAAGTAGGCTATTATATTTGAAAAGTCATCTCTGCTGGTAGGTAAATCTCACTGTTCAATGTAAGTCTTGAAAATAGATTTACCTCTAGAATTGAAACTGTTTTCAAACTGAACAGCGTAACGCAGACGGCAATAAATAAGTCGGCAGTAAAAATGTTTGGATTAGATTTAAATTGTTTTTCAGGACAAAAGATCTTATACGTTTTTTAAATACATTTGTTAGGTCATTATGAGATGCGCTTTTATACTTTCTGTCTTAAATGCTTATCGTCTTCAATCGTAATAACATCTCACTTAAAATAAGTTAAAAAATGTTGCGTACTTAGTTAATAAAATGTCCAGCTTCGATTCTTAAGTACATTACTTATAGAATAATTTTTAAACTAGGTATTTTTGGGAATTGCAATTATGTGTATTTGTGTATCTACAGTTAAGCTGCTATTCTACTAGAGATCATTACCAAGGCTAGTTTTGAAAAATTAGGGAAGGATTGAATAAAACCTTGTTGGAAATGCGTGTTATGTTATAAGTACATAAAAATAACTGTTTATTATGTGTTTGAAGAATCAATAGAATCTAATTGTTAACATTATGCAGGCGAAGTTGCCTAATTTTAATTATTTTGATACTCATTACCAATCATTATAGAGTACCTAAACCGACGATTTTGATATTAATTATGGGAGTGATTATTATTTTATAGTTTTTACATATTAAAGAATCGTTAAAATAATCATTATTAGCAGGTATTTATGATCTGCATCAAAATTCTGGTCCCGTCGGAAGTTGCATAACACCGAATTGTGCAGGCTGAGGACCGATTTCTTACTACAAAACCAATTTGTACCCAACAAACATAGTCCCGTGTTTATGCGTGGCTATAATAAACGTGACCAAGAGGGTAAAAACGGGACCCTAAACTAAGACTACTGTCTGCCTGTCACCAGGCTATATCTCAAGAACTATGATAGCTAGACACTTGATTGTTGACTTTGACCACTTGAGGAACCCTGCATTCTCTTCAAGCGAGAGTTCCACTCGCAATTAGACGGTTAAAACTCTTTTAGAATCCCGTGTATGTAGTATGTATGTTCATATCACTCCCGTTATTTTAAATAGTGCGCCATAAGAATTCTAAGATTAGAAAATATTTTTATTTATTCATATTGATTGTTTAAGGGTTTTATTTTAATAAATATGGTTAAGTTTGTTAGGTTATTCGCGTTTTTTACGCATAAAAGCTATATGTTAGGAGTGTTAATTTGATATATGTTAGTAATTTATAACGTGATGTACCTAAGAGCTAGTCATTTGTTTTGTTTGCTCAAAAAGTTGCTTTTTTTACTTGTATGTTGAGGTATGTGTTATTACAAAACGCTTTTTACATAAAATATTTGTTGGTTGTAAATATCTATAGAGAAAGTGTAAATAAAACTATTCTCTGAATAAAAACAATGTGTTTTATTAAAAATAACAACTTACCTATTATTGTATATAAGCTAACACTAGACATACACAGGTCATATTATTCAAAGGACATAGGTGAAAAATGTATGGAAGTCTGCCCCAGAGATGCCCAGAGATGATATATATGTCATTAAATAATACAGATCTTATATTTGAAAATATTAATAAAGTTATTTGTAGCTAAGCAGACGCCGATAAAAGTTATGAAGGTTGATAAAAGTTGAATTTTCATACTACGACGACGGTCACGTGATTCAGAACACAAAAAATCTATCGAAATTCTTATATTTTTATATATTTTCAAGTGATTGCCATGAAACATGGGTAGTTGTTTAAAATTCATTGTGTATTTAAATAAAATGGTTAAATATAAGCATACGTTTGGACAGCCTAGGGCAAATTTTGGCAATGTCCTTTAAATGGTTGAATTAAATAAGTACTCGTACTTTACATTTCTTTAAAGGAAATTATTATCATATGCATTTGATGATGCACAGCATCTGTTAGAATGTGTGATATTTTTCTCTTTTTGTCAACCAATCTGTCAAACTGCCACTCAATGCGTTCCCTCGTGGCCTAAGGCTTAAAAGCTCCGTTCTATATTTATAGGATGAATAAGAATTATTTTGTTATAGTTGTATGTGTGTCTGTGTTACTTTTATTATTTAATATGTATTTACTCCAATAGTTACTTTTCATTTACACACTCGAAAAAATTCAATTTAAAACAAAACAATTCACTTAGTTCCAAAATTGACCACAGTCAGGCTGGACAGGCAGTTTAATGCAGTTGTTTTGTAGTTAAGACTAATTTAAAAAAAATAACACAATTAAAGGTAAGACTTTATTTTTCTATTATATGAACAAACTGCAGTAACAGTACCTTTATTTTAAAATATGGATCACTTTTGTATCAGACTATGATATATAAGTATTAATAAAGTGCGTATTATATATGCGATATGAGATTTTTTGCCCTGACGCCTTTTATGCTGAACCGATTGTCATGAAATTGTGCTTGGTTAAACTACCATGGCACCATTATTATATTTGTTAAAATTTGTCTCGTGTCTTTTTCTGAGAGCCAATTAGTCTTAAAAATTCGCTTATGTTAATTTAAGATTGATTGAAGATAATTGGAAATGAAAAAATTAAAATCGTAACACGCGTAATATTAATACAGCCAGTTTCTGTTTAAGTTTAATCAGTTGTTTTAAAAGATGTTAACAATTATATTATTAACATTATCATAAAGCCTTTTAATTATTATAGCCTGGCCAGAAATATAAAAAACTTCGCTATATTAAACGAATACTAGCACGACTAATATGTTGGTGTGAATAATAAAATAATGATATGGCGCCACTAGACAAGGTTTTTTATATTTTTGGGCAGGCAACTAACAAGCTATAAATATCTTGTTGCTATTAGAAACATATTAAATCTAATTTACGACTGGCTTATCTCTAATATTCTACTCAAGTGACTTTAAAGGAGATGGCCCTCCGCCGGCCGCCCATACATTGTTTGCCCCAGGTAAAATTAAATGTTTGTCTCAATGAAACTTTTACTTTTGGGTTTGCCAGATTTATTAATCATTATTATTGATAGCTCAATTAGTTCATATTTTATTTAATTGGTTATTATTTGTCATCATAGTGATTATTCCTTAGTTAATTTGTCGGATTATTGATCGGATGTAAGAAACAAACATCCCTAAATGTGGCTGGTCAGGGAGAATAACTTGAACAGAGGTGAGTGTTGAGGGCCGTCACTAAGAGATCTCTTTTAAACATACACCCGTGTCACAAGTCTCGGGCTCTGTTCGGAGATTTTCTCTCAGCCACGCGATGGACCCGGCACCCGCACGGTAAATCCTTTGAATGCTAAGATATTCGTGTCTCTCAATTTGAATATGATTCCAGTCTTTGTACCTGCGTCGAAAAGATGTCGCCGCCATCCGACATATTGTTATAGGTAATTTAACGAACACTTAGTGAAATAATTGTTTTATTGTCATACTTAGTGTTATCTTAACAACCGAAAACAAAATGTTATAAAGAAAAGTCATTTCTTTATACATTTTGTATGTTGCATACAAATACAAAGAAAAGTCATTTCTTTATACATTTTGTATGCAACTACAACTCGATAGGAATTAAAAATAATACTTTTTTTTGGTTTATTTTAAAACCCCGCTAGTTATAATATTTCCATTTATATATTTAAAAATTATAAAGCTATTTTATTTCGTTTATTTTGTTAGGTCTCTAGGGGTTTTTTTCATATAAATGCACCCTGGGGCAGTTTTGGGACATCTCCTTTAGTAGGTACAGATTTCTCATTGCACACCCGGGAACGGATTGTAATAAGTTGTTATACTGTATTCGCGCAGGTATAATATACCTTTATTAGTATTTTTTGGTCCTAATACATAGAGCCACAATGGAATCGACTTTCTGTTTTTGATTAAGGCTTGTAGTTTAGGTGCTACTGTAGGTGAGGCTGAAACTGGAGCAAGTTTTACGTTTATAGAATACAATAGTGGCAAAAATTGGTCCCAGAACCATTAAGAAAATATTAAATTATAAAATACTAGAAGACATTCCCGACTCCGTCCGAAGGTAATTCTGTTTTGTACAAAAAGCAGCCTGTCCTTTCTCAGGCTCTACACTACCTCCGTACTAAATTTCATTTAAATCGATTTAGTAGTTTAGGCAAGATGGTCCCATTGTCATCATGTTAGGATCTGATGATGATATCCTGGAAAAATTTAAGGAACTCTTCAAATTTTATAGGGATACTTGCAGCGATTTCGGTTTTTGTGTAAGTATCGGTAGCTTTTTGACTACAAGTGTATCATTTAGTTGCTTCAATTTACTTTAGCATATCTATGAAGTCGATGCTAGCAAGTTTAAGGAACATTTATTTAACATAGTAAAGCAGTTTGTGGGTTCTAGGTAATGTCCTTAAAGTAGAAATCTTGGCTGGCACCGACCCCTAGATGTGCTTAAGTAAATTAAAGCAACTAGATGATACAATTATTTTTACTTTTTAGTGCATTTTGAGTCGGTTCTACTTTTTACATTTATTTTACTGGTTTTAGGAACAATTTTAATCCACTATTGAAAACACTATGTATAATACATACTCCAGTTTTAACACTGTCAGGTAATTCAGCCTCGTCTTGTATAAGCGAGGTACATCAATATGTACTAGTAAATACTATTAACAACATCAATAGATGCAGTCTAAACAATTTTTATTAATGCAGCATTGAGTTGTACCTATTTGATTAATATTAATTATTTATTTATTGCTTTATTACTATTTGAAACACAATTCAAATCTGAACTAAAACTTGATTTAGTTTATTTTAAGTAGGCTTACAATTTTGGCAATTACTTTTGAAACATCTTATTAGACTATTTATAAAATAAAGCTATGACGGTTTCAAATGCACCGAAATATAGCAAGAATATCTTTATCTGGCATGTACCTCTGCACTGGCTGGTTTGTCCATCTATTTGTTAGTTTATTTCATTTAATGTGGTCATATTGTATGAGTATATTTCTAGCTTTATACTAATATAGAACAAAAATGGTCTTGTATAAATATATGAGGTGTAAGAGAAAGTTCTGACGATTTTCATGTCACTTAGCCTTCCTGATCAGGACGAACGAAATTTTGCACATAATAGCATGGCATGTTCAAGCATAACTTGGTTTTTTTGCTTTAAAAGTGTTATTCACTTTTTGACTCTAAAAAAATAGGTAAACATATTAAAAGTTTTACTAGTTTAAAAGAATTGCCTACAGACTTACATGACTTTCTTTTCCATACATACATTACTTTCAGTTATTAATTATGAATAGTGAATAATATTTTATATATTTGATTTTCACAAAGACCGATAAAAGAATTTCACCCTGAAACCTGTGCTATTATTGCTTTCAATTGTCAGGTTTTTGTGGAAAATAGCAAAGTAATTCACTATGACTAAATTACGAAACAAAATTAAATTATATTATACACTAATAAAAGTTTTTACACTAGTGTCTGTTAGATCAGAATACTTTCTCAAAATAAAAGCATAAAAGTGCAAGTTCTCAAGAACAATAAAACTCCCCTTACACCTATCAACAAAATATAACAGTGGTTAAGGCCATGGCTGTGTATCGTAAGTGGTAGCGCTGTTAGGAGCGCTGCAGTATCTGTTAATCACTGTCGCTGCTCTGCCCCGGCACATAGTCCTCGTCATCTTCATCTTCCAAGAGCTCCAAATCCTCTAAATCTTGGAACAGTGATTCATCTACTTTAACTGCATCTCCTGTAAAGTTGAAAAGTGACCACAAATAATATATATTTAAATACCATGTTATATAAAAAATGTTTGTTTTCGTGAACTAAAAATTAAAGCAGAAGTGGGACAAGTCAATGAAAATATACCAAAAACCTACAAAAAAATCACCTAAATTAACTAGCAAGGAACCTAATACATAAGAACCCTGGTAACACCTTTAAAAATGTCACAGCAAGCAAATCCCTGGATTTTACTTCAAACACATCTTGATAAAAATACATAAAATCCAATTGAAAGTCTTAAGACAGACTGCAGAAATAATGAGAGCCAAAAAAAATATACAGTTATAAAATAGATTAGTCTCACCATCTTCAAGGAATTTGAGATCTGATTCATTAAGAGTAGTGTCTCTGAGGAACAACTCTTTGCCAGTTAATTTGTTCTTGTCTTTGCCTTCCTTTTCTCTCTTGGCCGGTATGCCCATTTCTATTTCAAACTGCTTCCTCCATGCTAGGAATGATTCTACTGTCACGCGTGTGCCTTCAAACCTTTTCTGCAAATGTACATTACAAGTAGCTTCAGGTATTTTACTTTATTGTTATTTAGCAAGTGTGATTGCAAAAATCTACTCCCTGACTAAACCTAACCCAACTATCTTACTGATATTACAAACATGAAAGTTTGGTTGGATGTTTGTTACTCTTTCACACCACATTGATTTGACCTTGGATTAAAATGTAGGCTACTTTTAATCCTAGCTAGCTAGAGGTAGTTCCCAGTCCTATGGGAATAGGACTGGGAACTACCTCCTCTCTCACCTCTAATAGTATATACAATTCGGGAATCCTGGCCCTTCTAGCCAACACAGCTTTGTAACCCAAAAGGTTTGTATTCAAAAATATTTCTGAGTTAAATTAAATTAATATATAAAAATCACAAAACAAAAATTTTAATCTGCTTATGAATTTACAAACAAAAATCTAAAAATTACCATTTCAGCTTCTTCATCAGCTTTTTTCTTAGCTAGAACCTCCTCTTCTCTTTCCCTTTGGATGCTGTCCCACTTCTCATTGAGCCATTCCTGGCCGGCTGACACTAATGTGAACACCATTACCATTCCTAGGTTCTCATTTGCCTGAAATGTGTAAGTTAATTTATATTTAAAAAAAAAACTGGGTGTTACTTTTTAAAATAAATAGGTGAACTGTTTAAGAGACAGTCATTTCATTTACATCTCAATTTCAATTATAAAATCGAAATCAATAGATGAATTTATTTTATTGTATACTACATATACAATACTAAAGCCAATCTCCATGTGGATTTAGTTAAAAATTTTTGAGTAACATTTTATAAAAAATAAATACATAACATGAAGTTTATTGATTATAAAATGGCATGCGTTTTCTATGTCTACAAATATCTTAGTATTTCTTATTGTATAATTTTTCATAAGAATATATAAAAAATTAAATCATTAATTACTTGTTCCAACAAATGCTTGTAGAGTTGATCTCGGTCTACGAGCTCATCGAAACTTTCATCTGTATTTATTTCAAGTATAGGCAACTCTTCAGGATATTTTGGAGTGTAAGTGAACACCAATTCACACGCCAATCCTTCCCCATCATCATATCCCTCAGACTTGATCGGTATACTGAATTTGTGCATCGGATCTGTCTGTAAAACTATAAGAAATAAATAAGTAAACGAAAACAAAATATTTCACACTTCAACAAATATTTCATTTACTTTGCATATCTCCATAATATATTGAGTCTAACGCCTCCACTTCACTTGTCTGTTCGTAATGGTAATCCATTGTATATTTATTGTCTAAATACACCGGCAAATAATAATTGTATTCATTTATATATAAATAAAATTCGTTTAGAGGTTACAATTTTTGCCCAAATCTACATTGAATTTGACATTTGACAATTCTGAATATGACATTAAACATAAATCTCGTTCGTTTTCTAATTGGCATGACGCTTTTGAGTATAGCCTTTTTGAATTAATTTCGTTATAGACTTGCAGTCTATACCTATTCGTCGTAGAGAGTATACTTTTTGCAATTCGCGACAAAGTACTGTCAATAAGCGTTGTGGAAAAAACAAGTACAAGTGAAAGTGACCGTTGCGACCTTTCGGTCCCAACTGATCGCTCCGTCAGTTACGCTCACTACGGCACTGTGCTTAATACACGTTCAACTACGAATACTCAAAGCTTACTCGCTTTCGTAAATTGCAAAAAGTATACGGTAATGTATTCTTTGCTCTTTGACGAATCTTTACCAAATTCATTATTAGAATCTTATCTATTTGTCATACCTTGTCTTATCCCATGGAATTCTCATGACTCTGTGCTTCTTCTCTGTGTGGTGTGACGTATGTCACCTTTGACGTTCGGTTTTT
The DNA here is from genome assembly GCA_034621355.1 of Mycalesis mineus. Taxonomy (NCBI): domain Eukaryota; kingdom Metazoa; phylum Arthropoda; class Insecta; order Lepidoptera; family Nymphalidae; genus Mycalesis; species Mycalesis mineus. The sequence goes on along the minus strand of CM067892.1, from coordinate 6,246,485 downwards.
ATATTTACATAAATTATTTTTGCCTTCTTTTTTAAATAATAATTTTAAATTTCCAATACCTATAACAAGTTAAGTGTATTGTGAAAAAAGAAATCGTGAAATAATGGATTCTCCAGACATATTTGAATCACAAGAATCGAAGGACTCAAGGTAGGCAAGTATAATAAAAAATAGTAATATCTATATATTATAAAATTTCTAAATCTCCTCATAACACGATACCTCTTCTTTACAGTTCTGCAAAACCGAAGAATACTCTGACTGACGAATACGCGAATTTGCAAGAACAAGTGATAGCAAACTTCCAAAAACACAACTTGCCTAATGTTAACGTACCAGAGAGGATCATTATATGCCTAGACGTTTGTTATGAAGACAAAAATTCCATCTTTAGGCTAAATGACGGTACTACCTACACACGAATCAACATGCTGAAGCGAGTTTTAGATTTTTTCATATACTCAAAACATGCTATTAATAAGAAGACAGAATTTGCTTTGCTAGTTCTTAAAAATACAGAAGCCTTGTTTGTACAAAACTTTACGAACAATGTGAAAGATATTTTAAATGCAGTTGATTATGTGAACAGTGAGGACAGTACATCTGAAAGCTTTGATTTCCAGAAAATCTTTCAGATACTTCAAGACGAAGTTGAAATTCCTGAATATAAACAAGCTGAATGTATATTGCCACCTCCATATGTTGTACGCATGATCGTACTGTACGCGCGCTCTAACTGCATTCCCATAATCCCTCATGAAGAGAGCTACTTTAATTATCTAAAGAAACAGTTGTATTTCTATATAGACATTTTGTTAGTGCACAAAGAAGATTGTGCTCTTCATAAATGTGAGGAAGTTTATGATGCACTTCAAGATTTGGATAATGGTTATTCATATGTATTTGAAGTGTCAAGGAATGCTACTAAAGTACATGATTGTATTGTTAAATTGCTTGCACATCCTTTACAAAGACCGCTGCAAAAGAATACTGATTATTCATTTGGGTCTAAGTATTAATAACAATAATTGTAGTACTTAATTAATTGTAATATTACTCCTTCATAATAAAGAATGGTTAATCTTTCATTCTCCACACTTATTTTATATATTTACTATGCTACCATTTATTCTCAAAGTTGATATTGACCCCAGGAGATTGGTTAGGTTTGGGAAAGGTTTTTTTTACTCTCATTATTCCTGCAATCTGTCTTGAGACATTCAGCTGGATGTTATGTGTTTATTATAAGGTGTGTTTGGAGCAAGATCCATTGACTTGCCCAATTAATATTATGTACTGTCTATAATAAGATATCTCGTGGTGCTCTTCTCTTGGGAAAGGTAAAGTGCAAAGTAATTGAAACAAATGTAATCTAGTGTGCTTGTTTCAATCCACTTTCACTAAGAATTCAATAAAATAAGCAGTCTTCACAAGCTCAAGGCAAACATTTTTATTTAAAACAAAATAAAACTAAACAAACTGTACATTTTTTTTGTAAATAATAAAAAATAAAAGTATATTATAAATAAACCTGAAAGAAAAATAAAGTTTTACAAAAAAGTTTAGATTTTTTGTTAATTCTTCTTTCAATACATTTTGTGATAAGTATTTGTAAGTTAAACATATAAATACATAATATACTAATTATCATAATCAACCATCACTATCTACATTTACTCTTTATTCCCTAAATGTAAATTTGATCAAGTAAAATGTGTAAATCATTTTTGCAGACATTTCTGTATATTACAAATCTTCATTGTATTAACCAAAGCATTGTACTTGCTAGATGTGGGAATTAAGAGATCAATTAATTGGCTAATTAAGCCTTTGTTGTATAACATAGCAAAAACAATAAGTTTAAGGAGTTAAAAAACAAAGTAAAAGTGCAATTATACTTTATGGCTTGTGGTAAGACAATGAACACTTGTATCCATGACACTTATGCCATAGCAAATAAAATACATATTACAAGAATGCATTCATAATAACTTCACTAAAATATACTAAAACTATGCAAATTATACAACATACAAAGAGCTCGTTTTAAGAAATATATCAAGGGTTAATACTATCAATGTATTATCATAAATCTTTCATAGAATCTCTTTAGATTCTACACATTACTATACAATAGCATGGATCCTAGGCGCTTTTGTGTTAGCCCCAAGATTTGACACTGGTTGATTTATATAAGAAATAAATAACTTCACTTATCAGTCTCAATACTTTAAAATCTATTACAATATTGTTTTAAATTCAGCCAAAGTCAAACATACCGAGTCTACATGAAGCCTAAAAGAAATATTGAATCAAGAAGCCTAACAATTTTACCACATAATTTCTTTCGCAATGAAACAATATTCTAATAAACATGGAATGATAAATAACCTTCATTTAAATTGTAATGAAACTAATATTTATATAGAGAGAACAATTAAAGCATATACCTTTAGCTTGATTGCCAAGACTAACATCATAAAAAGATGCAAAAAAAGTTAAATAAACATTATTAATATTTTCAAATCATCTCGGTTTTTGTGGCATTGATTTTATAAAATATCCAACCATTATTACAGTCAATTTAACTCATCTTTGCGTGCGACGCTATGCGTGGTTAACTCTTGAACATTGCCTTTGTGTGAGTGGCACATTGTATGGATGGCCACTGACCGAAGAATAGAAAATGAAGATTATCAGACCCTTAATGACAGTTTTAGCCTATCTATCTGTGTAAATTTCTCATCAAGACTAATTAATCAAGCTGCAATTTGCAAGCAAACACAAAGTAAGTGCTGTAAATTGTTGAAGAGTTCGGTCATCTGTGTTTCAGCTATATCATCAGGTGGACTCCAAACCTTCATAAAAATGTAGTTTTTTAAAATACTTTATAGAAAAATTAGCAAATGCACTAGTAGTCCCTACAATTTTCGTAACTTTTCCTTGATTTCTCCAATCATCAGATCTTAGTTCCCTTATCATGATACCACCAGTTCATAAACTACGAAGTCATCCACGAACATAAATAAGAAAGATATACTCGCACACAGCGCCGCGCGCACTATCTATTCCATTTATATTAACATTTATTATATACCGTTGAGTACCACTAGAGTGGGGCTAATAGTTCTATACTAATGAATATGTTAAACAATACTTGCTTTTAAGCATATTTGTGATTCTAAACAATTAATAAATACAATTTGATTTATTTTATTAATTGCATATTCATTTGTTTTAAAAATTATTTCTGGAATCATGGTATTAAAGCAAATTACACAAGGAAGACAGGACTAGACGATTTGATATTTTATATGTAACTACTGATATTCTATTATGTGTACTCAAAATTTAATTATATTAACTTTTTCATTAATATATGTAAAATTTGTTATTTCACAATGAACATAACCAAATGAGGGCAATCAGATGTCTATGTTTAGTCACCTTTAAACATTAATAAATGTGAATATTCTGTAAATTATTTTGCTACATATTTTTTAACCTAAACTTTGTGATGTTTAAATAATGTCCAGGTTTCTACAAACCTATCTTTATTAGCAAGATGAGTATCATTTTGCTAAAAAAGATAACTTGTTCACAGGATTTACTAGGCATAATAGTGTCTGATCAAAATTGTACATGATTGTGTTAAAAGCCATTATGTGATGATCATTTCAATATCTCAATATGTTATTTATCACAAGCTTTTCCTTTTTAGTGAATCAGCATAACTCATTTACTGCTCATTTTAACAGCAATGGAATGTGGTATTGATGTATCATTCAGTCTTATAACAAAGTTGAATCAACACATTTTTATATATTTTCTAAACCATACTACATTACCTTTCAACTATTGTAGTTCCCGAATTTTACATTTAGATAAGTAATTATATTTTAATAATTTATGTTACATTTATATTGAACAATTGCTATTCCGAGAGATAACTTAAGTGCATGCAGCTGCACTATGCTGTTATAATTTATGCAAAGTCATAAGTTATTTTGAAATAAGCCATATTTTTATATAATATAGTACATGAGTACTTTTTAACTAAAACAAATGGGTATGTAAAGTTAAAAAATTTAACAAAATTCAATTTCCCAATTTTTTTAACAATATCCTAATTTAATATCTAATAATAACTTCTGTCTATTTATTTAGTTTTACTTATATCTTGGTAATTATTTTATGTATATTTAATAAGTACAGTGTCTAAATGTATCAAGTCCTTTATATCATCACAAATTATAAAATTTCAACATTTCCTTTTACACTGGAGTTCCTCTTGATAGGCTGAGTATGTCGCTATAGTCCTTCTCCCAATACTTATGCATTGTTCTCACAGCGCATATAATATTGCTGCTACTAAGGCTAGGGCTGCCTTCTCTAAAATTTGGGAATCAGGACAAGATGCTTGAAAACTCCGGATTTTAGAGTACATATAGAACTGGGTCATGTCAATAGGTTTTTTTTGTCATTGTCATTGTAATAAAAAACTGTTGAAAATGTAATAATTTTCAATTTTTAATCTTGACAACATATGAACCCACTATCCTGTACACTTTCCGGATGCCTTCTAAACTAGGAAAATCAGGGGAAACCCAGCGAGAAAGGATGGCAACCCTATCTGTAAAAGATTACATTGGAGAAATGCCAGTGTGAAACGGCTGTTGATCCTTAATTTAATTTACAATTTTGTAACAATTATGTTCAATTATTCAGATCTTGGTTAATAGCTCAAAGTGGAGGTTTCAAGAGTTAGACTATTCTATACATAGATAAAGGCGGTGTTTCTATTATGGTTCTAATCCAGTATACTTTTCTATATATAGCCCAAACAATCACCCATTCAAATATCAATATTGTAAGGAAGTAGAATCCTCTTGTGTGACCAGCCACAAAACTTGTTAGTTTAGATAAGTTTTGTGGAAACAGGTCTTTGTTTAAATTCATTTTTTTATTATTTTGTTACACTAATTTAATCTTTAGGCGTCAAACACATAATATTTAAAATATATAAAATTGTATTTTTTGAGTTTTTAAATAATAATAATTGGGCTGGGGATTACAGCATTTTAGGCTAAAAACTACTCTAGAAAAATTACTTATTTTCAATGGAACTAAGAAACATTGGGTGGGGATTTTACTGCCATTTCAGTATTACTATTACACAATTACTATGAACAAGATTGGCAGTGTTACCAACTGACATATCATTACCAAAGTCAACTTACACCATTTTACATTTCATAGGATTGTATCACTACAGAAACCCATATCTACAAAATAGTTTCATTAACATGATTCAGCTGAAGTTATGCAACCATTTTGTTACAAAATACATCGATACATTTACATGCTGCTTGTTTACGGTTTGGAAATCGAAAGATGTGATGAGATGGTGTCATAACGCATTGAATTTCCTTTAGGTTTAAGAGACGCGCAAAGAGATTCTTTTATTGATTACAACTTGGCCAATGGCCCTTCTCTGCAATCACACCAGATGGTAAGCAATGATGCAATCTAAGATGGAAGCGATCAAACTTGTTAGAAGTAGGATGAAATCCACACCCCTTTCGGTTTCTACACAACATTATATCAGAATACTAAATCGCTTGGCGGTGTATCTGTGGGATGGTAACTAGCCACGGCCTAAACCTCCCACCAACCAAAACACTACAGCAAAAGTGGCCACCAATACATACCATTATTATTATTATAATGATGAGACCCGCCATAGCAGATGCATTTCGACTCTTTTGGATCATTTGTACTCTAATACACTATAAACCAATCAGATCACGATCTTCAAAAATAAAGGAATGACTGCAGAGAGAGATACATGAGATCTCATTGTGCATATCTTAGACCTACAGGTTATGTTCCTATACATGGCCCATATACGATTCTGTTTTTTGAGGGAAAGCCAAAGAATATTTCTATATATTTGCTTCAGTATTCAGATAATATACAAGCACAATGTGAATGAGTATCATTAAAAATAATTTTGATATTAAATTTGTCATTTTTTATGACAATCAAATTATGAAAAATCCACAATTGTTAACATATAACAATACTTTAGCTACTGACTGGCCTAACAGCCATGGAAGTGTACCCAATTATTAATGTTCAGTTATTTTGACATAGATTATCACTTGTATAACATTAATTATTTATTTTGTATAACATCTATAGATTTGCATCATCTTAGGATTCGCAGAAGTCTGCAGGCACAACACATGATCACCTGACTAAAACACTTTTAGAATTTGGCGCGAATACCTTCGTAAGCACTGAGAATTCACAAATATCCTTGTCACTGTATCTCACTTCACTGTTTTCATGTTTGGGGCGAGTTGCTGTCTGTTTGCGCGACACTTATTAAACGCACACATTTAATTGTATAGTATTACCACATATATTAGTTAGTGTTGCATTTGCACAAAAATCGACGTTACAATTTAGTTATACTTCTCTTTATAATGTTAAGTGAATACACAATGTATGTATATTTATTTTATAATGTATATAAATGTCAGTTGTCATGTTAACAGTTGGAAAAGTGAAAAGTAATACACATAAACACACTTATACAAAATTTCGCTTTAATTTGGCAATAAACTTAAAGAAGAGTAGTTCCTGAGGAAGGTTTTTAGTATATCATTTGTTGATTTAATTTGCTAGTTTATCCATTTGAGATGTAACAAAACAAAGTATGGAAGAATTGTTTCTTTTTATTAGGACTACAAAAAAGTCCCCGGTGACATGTATCTATGTCAATTTTCCATTACATTTCAACGTTAACACATTCTGTGAGTGGCTATGCTACAACCAATACGTGTGGTATTACTACACAGTCACACGTAGTCACGTGTCAGTGAGTGCGTGCGCGCGCGCAGCACGGGGCGCATCAGAGCACGCAGGCGGCGAACAGTGCCATGGCGCGTCAGGGCGGCGGGTTCTGCGCGTGCGCGTGCGCAGCTGCACGCTCGGGCAGTGCGGGCGCGCTGTCGTCCGCGCCAGAACCGCCGCCGCGCATGCGCATCACGTACGCGTACGTGCGATACCTCTTTATCTGTAAGAAATATTTTATATTTATTGAAATAAAAAGCAAATAACCAAAATGAAATATTAAGTTCCTAGCGGAGGCCCGCAACTCCTGCGAGAAATTCTTTTTGTGATGGTTAGAAAAAAAACGTAGCCTCTCTAAATTATCTTTGTACCAAATTTCATTTAAATCGATTCAGTAGTTTAGGCGTGATTGAGTACCAAACATACAGAGTTACTTCCGCATTTATAATATTAATTTAGAAGTATGCTTATTCCATTTGAAAAGTATTGAATTATTAATATTTTTAGGCTAGTTACAGTTGTTGACTTAAATCATAATCATAATTATTTTCTAAGCGCCCGATTTGGATCTGCGCGTTTAAAAAATAACAGTAGACCGTAAGTAATATGTTTGCTATTAAAACGCGGGTCAGATTATTGGCCATATATAACCCGAGTACAATAAAAAAAATTCTATAACATCGCACAGTGCCATCTTGCACTCCGCAACCTTCAGCATAGCGTGAAACCTCTTGTGCATGTTACTACACCAGCATCCATACCTTTAAGACTAAAATGCATTGACATGCACAAGTTTTGTAACTAAAGTAGGTATTTTATTTTATTTATTTTATTTTTATTTGGTATGGGTACTACAACACGAAATGGAAAATTCCTGCCCCAATAATGTCAGGGTAGGCAGCGCATTTATAAATTGCTCGCCATAGCTAAAATGATAAGTTCATACTTCGTGCACGAGGTAATGGTCCTTGTCGCGCGTGGAGTGCGGATGGTCGCGCGCGTGCCGCAGCGCAGCCAGCTCCTCCTCCAGCCGCGCCGCGCGCTCTTCGTGATCGGCTAGCTGCTCCCGCTGAAAACAAACACTTGCTTACATAATGATTTAAACAGATTCATAGTCTTAGTATAACTTTCAAAATGTATATCAATCAAATTAATCTAAATTAAAGTATGAACTATACAATTAAAAATGGGCGTTCAACCCTCGAGAACAAAGGATCAAACAAAGAATCTATCTCTCTTTCACCTATGTACTTTTTAACATTTCCAAGTTAAGTTGTGGGTGTTGAAAACTTGAACTTTAAACTTATTACGTAGCTATAGTAATATTTAGCATACTTAGCGAGTAGGAATACTATCAACATCTCACTGGTTACTACTTACATACTTTAAGACATATAGTAATGACGTCACGAGCACATATAACTCTCACACTCCCGAACAACATAGAACATTTTTTCAAAATTGGTCATAATGCCTATAGTCGTCTATTAGAGGTTATCCCTCGAGTTTAAAGACTCAATCAGTTCCGAGATCTGTCTGTACAAAGCTTGGAAAACTAATTTTATAGTCGACCTAAGTCAGACGTAACTTTTTGACGTTTTAACGTGGCGAAATCAAGAGAAATTCTGTATGTAAGGAATGGAAATGTCTCGAACATACCATAGATAGTTTGGTGTGCGTGCAGGGCAACAGAGGGCGCTGGAACTTGCGCTGCGACCCCACCGCGCCGGCCAGCGGCGGCGCAGAGTACGCGGCGCACACGAAGTTGATGGTCTCCACCCATGAACACAGCTCTTTTGAATCACTGGAATTATTAAAAAATAACTAACAACATTTAAAAAAAAACTCTTAAGAACTAGCTTTTATTACAAGTACGAATCAAACGAGCCCAAACTCGATGGGGTTACGTCATTTTATTGCGGAGTTTCTATGGCCACCTTCCAGTTCCATCATCAGATCAGCTCTATGTCATCATGTTGCAATGTCACTTGATATAGTACAAAATGTTATGTGGTAGGATTGTTGCATTTCTGCAGAATGCTTTTTCTTTTTTAATTCTTGTTCAATTATAAGTTGTTTAATTATACGTTCTACTTACAACTCCCAAACTTGGCCAACTCCCGATAAATCGAAAAAAACCCTCACAATGTATATTTTTGAATCGAAAATGTTTCTAGATATAAAATTGTTTACAATATGCAATTTCGGTTAAATTTTTCAATCCGAAAGTAGAAAACCAAGTAAAAGCATAAAATTGAGTTCAATATAGAGCGTAGCAGAAATGCAGGAGTGTATATTCTCCAACCCGAGTTTATTTTTTATTTCGACTACTGTTCCGCGATCGTATATCTATATTTAACAATCTTACCTAGTCTGAAATAGATATTCTGCTTGGTCGGCTGTTTGTAATCTAAATACATGTTGTTTTTTCGTGTAATCCGTGGCCTTAGTTGCTAGTGCGTGATGTATTCTGAAATATCAACAATTATTTATATTATTAGTTTCTATTTTAGGGTTCTGTAGCCAAATGCCAAAATAACGGAACCATAGGGTTCCGTTTGTTGGATCAAGCTATAATGTTGACAGCCTGCTTATATTATTTTTAATTGCCACTGGAATTTCGTTTAAAATTTCATTGTTTTCTATTGTTCTTTAGGTTTATTTGTATATATTTTATGACATTAGAGATATTAAATTAAAATATACTGATGTTGAGTTATGGAAACGAAAGAAAACAAATGAAAAACTGACATAATTTTTGCTTACGAGAGATAAGGACAGAGATATTACTTGCCCGCTTTCACATATTGGTCCTTTATGTTTACGGTTTATTCAATTGATGCCTGAGACGCACTTAACTGTTTTAAAAGCCTATAATGCAACCGTTTCATAATATATTATTTTATTTACCTGATAGCATTGTGCAAGTTATCCGACATTTGACTCCGTCGGAAACCGTGTTCGTCTTTGTGCAAATATAGGACTAGATCTCGTAACGTGCAGTAGAACATCTTCCAACCGCGACGACCAAATGGAGCTGAAAGTGTACATAGATCATTCTCAGTAATGTAAAAAAAAAAAACATTACCAAATATCAATATTGCGAATCGACGAAACTTATTATTTGGGTCTGTGAATCACTCAGTGGATTGCAAATACATAGGTAAGAGAGAGGTAGATAGTAGTTTGTCTACTACTTTGCTCTTTTGAGGGTTCAACGTCCTTTATTGCCATTCTATATGGTTGGGAGTATAAACCCTTTTGTTAACCACATATGATTAGGGTATTAAGGATATTCATGGTAAAATGTGTTCTCACTCTTTTTCCCATTGGCATCGAAGCAGCACTTCCGCATGACGTAACCCTTCTTGTACTCCACGGCGCGGCTCTGGTCGGGCAGGTCGAGGAACGGGTTGCTGCCCACCGGCGCGGCGGCTTTGTTTTCCGTGCCATTAGGGGGTGCGGCCTCTGCGTCCCTACACGAACGAATTCAATTATCTCTAAAATTGTGTCAGTAAAAAATAGTAATTACTAGCAGACGCCCGCGAGTTCCCCTCCGTGGTAAATAGAGTTATGCAACCTTCCAAAAATAAAAAATGTATGTAACCCTTTTTTAAGAAAATGGGTATGTATATCTATATTATATATCTCAAATAGACAAAGCAGTATTTTTAATGAAAGCTCCCAGGTGGCTTAAATTTCTCTTTTTTTTTCAACAGTTATCGTCATATTTCATTCAATTTACATAAAGAGAAACTATATACTAAAACCTTCCTCGGGGAACAACTGTATAAATTGGTGAAAACTGCATAACAGTCCGTTAAATAGTATTTGAGTTTATCGCGAACAGACAGACAAACGTGGCGGAGGACTTTGTTTAATAAAAAAATGGCTATATGTAGTAGTAGTGGGTCCGAGAGGTCTACCAGCAAAATCTCTCTACAACCTGCTTAAAGACCTTGGCTTGAATCGAACAGCAGTAAGCTTCATTTTAGAACAGTTAATCAAAGCTATTCTAGCAGGATCCTACTAAATTTGGTTGGGTAGGGAGAATAATTCGAGCAGAAAAGGCGAGCGTTGACCAGTCACAAACCCTTAAGCCCACATCCGTACCGCAAGTCTCAAGACGCTGTTCGGTGTCTTAGAGATAGATCTTACTCACTGCAATAGATCTGACACCACCCGCACGCCGAATCCATAGAATGTTAAGATATTCGTCCCTCTTTTAACAGACATAGCGGTGGTACTCACAGCGCCCACTGCAGCGGCTGGTTGCGTATCGCGTGGTAGAGGTGCTTGAGCGTGTCCCGCGGGAAGTTCTCTCCGTCGTTCAGCTCGGCGAGGTTCTCGATGAACTCCGCGCACGACATGCGGCGGAACGTGCCGCTGCCGCAGCCGTGCAGGTCCGTGTTCAGTAGCATTATGGCGCATGTTAACGTGTGTACGGCATCTGAAAAAAAAACAAGTATAAATCAAATAAAATATAATGTTATATTGAATTCTTTACCCCTAGTAAAGTCCCAGTTTGCGCTCAATAAATTAATTTTAATCCAAAATATTTTAAATGCACACTCGAGATCATTTTTTCCGAAATTTTAATTTTTTAGTGAAATATAGTCTTTGTCGTTAGGGATTACCTTTCCTGGAGCTAAATGTCGTTCTAGAATGTGCCGCTAGAGAGACAATTGTAGAAAAAGACAAATAGTTAAATCGAAAACGTCGGGCGAAAGAGAGATAGATTCTTTGTTTGATCCTTGTTTCTATTGTATTGATGTTTGGAATTTTCTCTATACGATATCTCTCAATTTTTACAGTTGAAAAAAAGGAAGTTACCTTGCGAGTTGAAAGCGCCGGGGTTACACTCCAGGTACCGGCGTGAGAAATGCACCAGAACTCGTTCTCTCTCCTGCGTCTCCCCGCTGAGCGCGAACCGCGCGAGGAACGACCGCAGCGCCTCCTCCAGCGTCGTGCCGCTGAACTCGAAGTGTTTCACGTACTCTTCGGCCACGGCGCGCGAGAATTCGTTGCTGAAATATATTATTACGTTACTCATAACTCTTTGTAACATAGTATTACGACCTAGGGGTCGACCTTTATAAAAACAGCCTTATATTAGTCTAGAGTAGAATCCGTGCTCCCCTGAAAGAACTGCATTAACCGCCATGATCATGCCTGAGCATTCCATAGCCCTTCCTATCCCAAAAACACTGTGAGACAGACGAGTTTTGATTCACTGTTCATAAACACGCACTGACTCGTAGGGAAAGGCGTACAAAATTATTTGAATCATTCCAATATATACTAATGTATTTTCTTTTTATTCAAATAAGGTTTTTATTCAAAAATCTATTTTACTTCCAAAATATTCTGAGAGATTGACCTTATCAATAGCCGTTAAACAGCAAAAATGTATTCCAGTCTGAAGAATATAGTTAGGGGTGTAATTAATGGCATATAGGTCTCGGCAATCTTTAGTTGTCGGTTGCAAAGCAAGACATGCTTGTAATAAGTAAGCTGGGAGTCCATTGACATATTAATACTATGGACTTCGGGTCTAATGCAAAATTTACGTCAAAACTGTCCCAAGATATTTTATACACACTATTATGTATTTATGTTTTTATAAACAAAATAACATTGTAATGTATGTCTTATCGTATTGTTATACAGTCTAATTTGCAACGGTCTAATTGCATGCAATAAGTAATCAGCTTCGATTGACAGTTACCATGGCAGCCTTTTTTTGACATGACAGCTTCTCGTGAAAAAAGGACAACATAAATGGTGTGGAGTCGGTAGCTTTCAAATTTTTTTGGCATCTTATATTTATATTTTATATTTACAGCAAATTTTGATTTATATTTACATATCCCTGACCTCTATATGCTGGGATAAATCTTGTACCAAATAATAATTAGTTATAATAATAATTAATTACAAACCAAATCCACTAATGTACAAAATGATATGCCACTCGACATAGTTCTTTACTTTGAAATTTTAAGTTCTCGATATTTTCCTCTTTTTAATTAAACTGAAAATATATTTTTTACTTCAATGACGTTAGATCACTTTTTTAAATAACTGTTCCTAATTTCATGTAGATAATTCTTATAGTTATCAAATTAATATACCATTATGGTAAAAGTTATTTGATTAATATTCATGATATAAAAAATAAAAATTTTTGAATTGAAAATAATCAAATTATTTTCATTCAAAAATTAAGTAATTAAATAATTCAAATGTTTAACAACAAAATAACTCTATGCAGTCGTTGTTCTAAAACATTCTATTGCTCACGGCAGATCCGAACTAAATGTGGTTAACTAGATAAACATATTGCACTCCTTCTATCCTATACGCGGGTAGCGTATGGGAAAAAGACAGATAGATACTTTTGTTCATTTTGGTTGGTTATGCAATTCGTTTCTATAGTTTATTAAAATTTTAATAAAATAGCCTGTTTCTAAGCAAAATAATACTTTAAAATCATCAGTAAATATTTACTTACTGAAAATATGGTTCACCGTCTTCTTTTCTCACCTTACTCGGGTAGTTCTTACAAGTTTTTTATAACATATTACGGCATTATTGACGTGTATTCTGTCAGTCAGCTAATATGAGACTGAATTGCGATTGGAAATCATTTCGCGTTTTGGCTTACTTTTGGTTTGGACACTTTTTATCGCTGACCCGAAGTCCATAGTATTAATATGTCAATGTGAAAGATTCCAAAGTCTTAAGTACTCAATATTTTTACTTACTTTTTACTTAAATGTCGTGATACGTCAGACTTTTTAAACCCATCGAGGTGGTAGAGGCGTTTGGCGAGCCTCTCAGCTGAAGGGATGTCCACAGCCTTCGGACTGTAGTGGAAGGAGTGCAGCGAGTCTCCGTCTGAACCTTCATCCGATCCAGCGTCAGAACCGCATCCTAATTCCTATTGAATAAAAAAATACTTGTTTTTAAATACTGCATTAATATATACTACCAGTCTTCTTCTTCTTGAAATGCCTCTTCTAATAAAGGTCGGCGATCATTCTGGCAACCTGAATTTTGGACACAGCAGCCCTGAAAAGTGACCGAGTGCTTTTATTGAACCACTGGCGTAGGTTTTTCAGCCAGGATGTTTTTCTCCTTCCCACGCCTCGTTTGCCCTGTATCTTGCCCTGGACAATTAATTGCAACAGGTCACATTTTGGTCCTCGAAATATATGCCCCAGGTACTCAAACTTCGTTTCTTTTACAGTATTTAGAATCTCGTGTTTTCGCATGCATTGCAAAACTAAAGTCCTAAAACTTAACCTGTGGATAATTATTAGTCCACAAGACTCAGACTAGAAAATTTATCCACATTAGGCTATCTCTTTCTGTCTATCGCTGTCTCTTTCGTCCAAATAATATGAAAAAGACAGAGAAATGTAAATAATAAGTAATATGAAATATTTAAAAGTTGTTGTGTATTTGCTGTGGGTTGCAGGACTACAAATGCATTAACCAAATTTGGGCAAGTGGTAGCTCTACCGGAGTTAAGCCCGGAGTTTATAAGAACGTAGGGTACCTTTTATCCATCTCAAGATCAACTCAGCAGTTTTGCTGAAACAAGTAACAATATAAATATGGTAGTAAAAATGATTCTTTACCTGATAACCTTGATTCTCAGGTGAATTGTGCCCATTCTCCTTTCCGTTTTGTGCGTAAGTGGTGCTATTATTATTATTATTTACAGTGTCGTTAGCGTTGGCGTTCTTCTCGGGCCCCTTCACCTGTATAACTATCCTATAGTCCTTGCTGTCGCCGTTGAGCGTGACGTCACTGCCGTGCTCAGAGTACGATGAATTGGACTTGGCTCGTTTGTGGCAAGGCTCGGAGACTAGAATGGTCGAGTCTGAGTCCGAAGGGTCTGAGAGTTCCATTCTGGGGCACTCTCGTCCTGTGTCGAACATGTCGTCCTGGTCCTGGTAGTCGGGGCTGGAGATGTTGGAGACGGCTTCTGAGAGACTCATGTCGCCGTTGACTCTGTGGTGGTGGGGCGGGAGGGCTGGCCGATGCGGGGACAGAGCTGACCAGGATGCTGATGTTGGTGACAATGGAGACGACGATCTGTAAATGCAGTGGTTTATTTTATTTATACGATCTGAATATGCTCCTAGACTGAAAAATGTGTGATTTTTACACACTTCTTTTCTATAATTACATAATAATGTGATTATGATGATGACAATGAACTTCATTCCGACACGGATTCTAGGAACTCCTCATGCCTTTTTATTATTACCAGAGGACGCCCTCGGTTTCACGTGCATAGTTTTCGTTCTTGTTTGAATTTCGGGAACCTGGTACCACAAATATTTGTGAATAACCACAGATACTCCTCACCTCTGGGAAATGCCGTCAGAGATGGAGTTGGAGGTGGCGGCAGAGCCGTTGCACTGCGACACCGGGCGTAGTACGTCCACACGATCCTGGTAAGTGGTACCACAACTATTTGTGAATAACAACAGATGCTGCTTACCTCTGGGAGATGCCGTCGGAGATGGAGGTGGAGTTGGAGGTGGCGGCCGAGCCGTTGCACTGCGACACCGGCGCGTTGTACGTCCACACGATCCTGGTACCACAACTATTTGTGAATAACAATACTACATGTTTATTTATCCTCTAAATAGTTTAAGTTATAGTCTTAGTGTCACTTGGGTCACAAAAACAAAATGAAAATGATGTGTCATCACATTTAAATAAAAAAATTTAATAACTCAATTGTATGACATTTTCATAATTATCATTATAAGGTGATATGGATTGACTTGCTGCTAAACCGATTTAAATAAAATTTGGTACAGACATACATGAGAAAGGATATAGGCTACCTTCTTGAAACTATCACAAATTAGAATTTCTCGCAGACGGAGTCGCGGCCGTGATAGTTAACTATCGTGCAATCGAGCTGCTCGAATATAAGATTTTAAAAAATATATTATGAGGTAGTGTGTACGTCACCTGTCCCTCTCGTCGGAGTCGGAGCGCGGCGCGGGCGTGGCGGAGTCGGGGCGCGCGTCGAGCAGCGTGTTGAGCGATGACGTCACGTCCTCCTCCATGTCCACCGCCACCGCGCTCAGCGACGACTCCTTCTGGAACTTACGACACATTCATCACAATGCTCTACCAGGCCAGTACGTCTAGAAACTATTACGAAAATATACGAGAAAGATGAAAGAACTGGACAAGAATAGAATAGACAGGGGCACTGGTGGTAGACCAAATATGTACACCGGTGCCGCGGAGGCAGGAGGGGTTTTTAACTGGTAAGAATCCGGCACTATCCGACGAGGATGTCTATGAGGATTTTCTCCTCCTAAGAAAAAAAAGGCCAGTAAATCTAGGATACACCGGTAATTATTAGCAAAGAGATAAAGACATCGTCATCCAATAGTCTAAAATAATGTTTCAAAAGTCACATTCAATAGCGGCGAAATCAAAACATCGCCGTCTCGTACGCCCCAGCACAACGAATGAGAGAGAAATATTTTTGACTGTAACCCGAACCATATAAATTAATAATAATATAGGGCATGGAACTCTCGAGAGCAAAGGATCGGTTGGCAATGTTAACAATGTTGCCAACCGCATAATAAATACATAGGTAAGACAGAAATAGATAGTCGTTCGTTTACTTATTTCATCTCGAGGAGTCAACACTCTTTATTGCCAATTTTTAGGTTTACAGCAGACCTTACTGGGCCTGGTGTACATTAAAAAAACGTCAACTCACTATCACATTGGATAAAACAAAATTTGTCCAGTATTCGTTTCGCGATCCACCGTCACTATCTTCCATAGGATTCCTTGTAGTAATACCTGTAAATGATCTTCCGAGCGGGAAGTTCGTACGATGTGTTGTTGCGTGCGCGTCGCTACTTCACTGGCAGCTGCATTACCGCCCGCCGGTGACGCAGGTTGTGAATTAAACCTGAAATTTGTGCACGAATGTACAATACTTGTCAAAATTCAACCTTAATTCATTTCAATTTGAAGTTTGGAAGTTATTAAGGTCCAATTAATAATACGTACAATTTACTGGAATGGTCCCCGGCGAGGCCTGTGTCGGGAGAGGAGTTATGCCTCTGTGACAACTCGACTCGTGCTGCCAATCGATTTTCACTCGGCGACGCAGGCGTTGAGTTGTATCTAGAAATTAATTTATTAAAAGAAAATAAAAATATAAGTGTTATTTTTATGTAAGATTTTGACATTCATAGAAGTATACCACCCGCTCGACCCGTTGCTCGACGACTTAATAGTAATAATATACCTGTGGTAATGTGTCCTGTGCGTGGGCGCGTGGTGGTTGTGATGCGGATGCTCAACCCGGGACAGATTGAGCATGAGGTCCCCGGTCATCATATAGGCCTCGAACTTGGGCTGCGAGACGCGCAACCGCCTCTCCACGCGCTCCTCTGTCAGCAGCGCCTCGCAGCTGTCGCCCGACTGCCCGCCCGACCCGTTGCTCGACGAGTTGCTCGATGAGTTGCTGTTCGAGTTGCTCGACGGCGGCGAAACTGATCTAAAATTAAAATAAATAAGTTTATAATCATTTAATTGTGATCTATTCCTATTAAATAAGGGTTGCTGTTTAAACCAAAAACCTGCTACGTAATTTTCACATCGAAACCGATCGATCATCATCAGATGTTGACTCAAAAATGTTGCATGTTCCTCTATTCCCTGCAACTATGTGAAATGCCTGTGTTTGGAGTACGAGCGATATAGTCTGACAGAAGGGAATTTTGTGAAATAATTGTGAACTTTCTGTATTTTAGAACAATCTCTTAACCATGAAGCTACTGAGCATTATTTTGTTATTAGTTAGTTTATTGATAAGGAATATGTCAAGTAATTATTCCAGTTCAGTGAAACACAAATTAAAAACGTCCAATTACTGCTCTCTTCGTATCGCATTTCTATAGTGTTTTCCGCGAACGCTACGAGTAACTTTTAACTTCCGTTTTTTCGGTAACGTTAAAAATTATGAAAGCAGGGCAAAGGAAGCCAGCTGTAGACGGTCGCTATACATAGTTTATAGAGCTAAAGTGGCGGAGAGTTTAACAATTCAGTATTGTGCAAGTCTCTTGAATTTCGCAGATTCATTATAAATTAGTAACGAGGCCGGCGTTTTCTTAATCGCTGCGAGTGTCCCGCCCGTTCCCTCGGGGTGAATGAAAAGTTATTTATCACCAAAACTAACTGGGTTTGTGAGAAATTTCACGATACGCCTATAATGAACTACGATCGATTTCATGGATGAACGAAAATATGTTTTACCGTTGTAGTAACATGTTCCATTAGCCTTTGTCAATCTTCACAAGTCTGTGTATTATATGCAGAAAGAATTTTTACAATACGATTGATAGTTTCCGAGATTAGCGAAAACAAATAGACAGAAAAATATTTTAAAAATTGATTTATTGATGTAAGTGTTGTATTAAGTAAAAATGTATTGGTACAAGATTTATCCCAGCATATAGAGGTCACGGATATGTAAATATAAATTAAAGTTTGCTGTAAATATAATATATAGGTTAAAGATGCCAAAAAATTATACACCACACCATTTATGTTGTCCTATTTTCACGAGCAGCTGTCATGTCAAAAAAAGGCTGAAAGCTGGTTATTTGAAAATACAAAAAGACACTTCAATTTTATTTATTTGTATAGATTAGTAACGAGGTCGACGTTTTCTTAATCGCTGTGAGTGTCCTGCCCGTTCCCTCAGGGGTGAATGAAAATTTATTTATATCAAACTAACTATGTATGTGACAGTACCTACCGAAATTTTACGATACACTTGAAATATTCATACAAATTTCACCTTAGAGCATAATTTCTTTAATTAAATGCCGTAACAGAGAGACGAATATCTTAGCATTCTATGGATTCACCGGATGGGCGCCGGGTCCATCGCGTGGCTGAGAGAAAAACAGAGCCCGCGACTTATGACACGGGTGTAGGTTTAAAAGAGATCTGTTAGTGACGCGCATCAACACTCACCTCCTCTTCAAGTTATTCTCCCTGCCCAGCCAAATTCGGAAGGACCCTACTAGAGCAGCTTTGGATACTCATTCTAATATGGAGCTTACTGCACTTCTAATAAGGCCAAGGTCTTTTAGCAGGTTATATAGAGATGATATGATAACCATCACTAAAACCTAAACATTCATGTAAATTTAAACAAAGTCAAATGATAGTAAATGATGGAATTTCTCTTCCGAGTCTGTGGTAGAGTCATTACAAACACTCAAATTTTAATACTCGATATAAACGAATTAAAATATTTTTTAATTGAAATTTCCCACGGAAGCAGAATACAAGCCGGTGAAATAAATATTTCAAGACATAAAGTGTAATAAATACTTGAATGGAGGCAAAAACAGAATTATTAAATCAATAAGTAAAACATGACTTAATAAACTGATTTTATTACATTTACGGAGAAACTAGATAGTACATTAAATAAAGCCAAAAATTACGAGAAACTTCCACCGTTAAAATATTCACGTTACATTAATATTACATTGCGCTCTTTCTACGTAGTACAGATGCAACATAAAACTTTATCGTTTAAAAGTTGCACATTTAAGTCACGTTCATATGGTAGCAATAAATGCTACCTATTAAATTTAATAGCATTTTTGCAATTACTTTGTTTCCTGATAGTCGATACCTATTTACTACGTTTGAAGTTTCGGTCATTATATACGGGGATTCCCTTCTAATGCGATCCATGCGTAGGGTTATCAACACTCTAGTTATATATCTCCGGTATTTTCGTTATGTTGAAAGAAAAATCTTTATGGCAATGCCTTGGAGGCAAATTAGTTTGGTGTAACTTTGGTCGTATACAAAATAGACTTTTAAATCTCAATTTCGTTTTGGCTTTCGATTGTAGGGTTAAAATACAATGTAGATGTTACAAGATTATTCAGAAAATAAAACTGTTTTCATAACTTCATTCCCTGTGTATTACAAGCACTAGACTTAAAAACCTTTACCTCAGTACTATTCCAATACTTATATGTATGGTTTGTGACAATCATCAATATAAAGACGGAAATTTGTGAGTGTATATGTGTGTTACTTCTTTACAACTAAATAGCTGGAGCGATTTCAATAAAATTTGATATGGAATTAGCTGACACCCTGGATTAACACTGGATTAACACACACAATACTACGGGGGTGAAACTGCGGGTGGCTAAAATAAATCCTAATGTCATATGTTCCTAATATGTCCCTGTTAAATTGTTGCTCTATTTTAGAGCATGGTATTACATTTTATATCTGCTTGTTTTTTTAATCATTACTTAAAAAAAAGTATTTAGTGTTGAAATAGAATGAACATAAATAAAAATAAGTGGTGACAGCCCTAGGTACGCGGAAGAGGGTGAGGGTGACCGTCTGCGACACATATGGCGGCGATCGCTTATTGCCTTCGGATATCAGCTGTCAAACTTTAGGGGGTTTGGTTTACTGTTACATCCCAAACAAGTCGGCTCTAAATATAACTTTTCAAGGGAATAAGTGTAAAAATAAACCCTAGTTACAGAATTAAACGTGAACTCTACAACCACGACCGAACTTAACCATATATTTAGAACGTTGAAGTATTTTAACGTCTCTATATTAGACATTTCAATTTAACATTAACATATGTTTATAATTAAAACAAAGTTGGCTTAGATACACCAATTATAATTCTAAAATGACTGAACATATCTGAGTGATTTTATTATATATATTTGAATGAAAGCTTAGGATAGCACGCTATTCTAGAGTTACCTCATTTATTTTTTTATGCATTTGTTCACCGCAGTATATGTAAAAAATAAAAACAGTAAAATGATAGAAGAATTACAACACAAAAGGCTGTCTTATAGCTTTGTAGCAATTTTTTTTAAGGCAACCTTAGGATTAGGAAAAGCGAAAGAAGTGACATGGGCTAATTTAAAACAAAAGGAAGAGTTTCTCAATTCATCGAGTAAGATTTTTTTAAAAGAGTTTCATCAATATCAGTCTCTTAACGGCCCACTCCCCACTACGGGCAAGGCCTCCCTCCTTATAGGAGAGGGGATATGGAGCGTAGACCCACCACGCAGCTCCAATGCGGGTTGGCGGGCTTAGGGTGATAATGTTTCATTTATTAACAATCACTATCAGATGTTGATGATAGTGAACGGAACCGACGGCTAACGTGCTCTCCGAGGCACGGGGGTGTCACACCACCAACTTCCCGACTCCGAGCTTGGAATGTACTGGGAATTTCATAGAAGAATGAAAAACTCTGAATTATTCCGTGACCTGACCCAGGATTCGAACCCAGGACCTCGCGATCGAAGCCAGATAGGCTAACCACTAGACCAACGAGGCAGTCAAGAGTTTACTATCCTGATATTTCCTCGAGAACGGGAACTACGCCGGTAAAACTGCGGGTGTTCACAAGAATAAAACAAGTCATACAACGTTCAGAATAAGTAATACGTTACGTAAGATTTACGTTACGTCCACGTACTCGTACGTAAAAGAAATAATTACGTTCAAAGTTATTACGACAGAAGTTAAAAATAAAAGTGAACTTCATTCATTAGCTCCCAATGACCCACGCTATCTTTATTGAGTCGGAGTATTTCTGAATGTCAGCGAGATAATTGAATGGCGTCTAAGTAGGGCGGCCACGGGTCGGGTAATATAAGGAAAGTCCCGGCCAAGGGTAACATAGCGTCGGAAAGCATTGTAATAAAATAATTACCGACAAAACAATGTATGTATTAATCTCTTAGATTAAAACACTCTACAAGATTTTTGAGTTTTTTAGGCTCTTTTCGTTTATCTCTTGTAAATGGCATCATTATAATCATTATCATTTTATTAATAGCCACTGTAGGGCCAGGCCTCCCTCCTTGAAGGATAGAGGATATAAAGCGCAGACCCACCACGCTGCTCTAATGCGTTGGCAGGCTGTTGTAGTCGGAAGTGATAAATGTATCACACACTTATATGCATATTTGAGTACTGATTATATAGAAGACCTTACTACTGACCCAACAACGCAACCGTAGCGCAACCGGAACGCCAGCGGAGAAAATTAAGCGTTTAGAAAACATATTTCAAACTAAATGGCACCGTTTTTTACCTTCCTTAAGCAGTAGGACAATGTAGTAGGTAATATTTAATACGCAGCCTAATAACAAATATTACTTACGACAACCCGATGCACTGGACTTTTTTAATTGGTACAAAAAAATTTACGTTCCCTACGTCTTGAGAAAGGTGAAGAAAGCAAACTTGATTGCATCCGTAGCAGCATTCAACAGGTATTTCTCCGTCTGATCCATAGTCTAGTCTAGACCGACCGGGAGGCAATGCGCCGTTGCCAAAACTTTTCTACACGTATTTGTTCGCAGGTCAAGGATTCTATAGCCTATATGTAACTCGCTATTTACTTCTAAGCCATATTGCGAGATGGTTAAAAGTAGAAATAACTTTTATTTTGTTTACGACTTTACTTGTCTCCATTCCTATATAATATTTCTTCAAAGGAACTATGGTTTTAATACGAAACTTTGCAGTGAAAAGTGTGCTTATAAGGAAGGATAAGAGGATATAGAGTAGCGTTACATACAAATTTTCAAGAACATAGAGTTTTTTGTCGGCTCAGTAGAACCTGCCTTCCGAGCTGGTAGTAAATCATAACAAATTGTCTTTCATGACGTTCTAAAAGTGCTTGTAGAGAGACAAAGACAAAAACGTTTAATTAGTTGGGAAAGAAGAAAAATGTCCGATTTAGCAGTGGAAAAAGCTGCTTCTTCTGGGATTTTCTAGTATTTTTTATACGTGTAGTGTTAATATAATCCAACCAGGGGCAGTACCTACGATTAAGTAAGGCTTAAGTTAAGTTAAGTTAAGTTCCTGCTAAGACTACTTGAAATAAACGAATTTCAACATGTAATGTCCGGATTAGCAATAAAACTCATGGTATTGCTACAGTTGTAATAAAATGAAGGATACTCACTTATCGTGTTTGGTGCGTTGCGGCGCGCTAGTGCGGCGCTCTGCCGCGGCCGACAGGTAGCGCCTCACGTTCGCTTTGATCTGCGGGTCTGCAACACGCACGTACTACGTTAGAAATTATACCTATATAGTACGTTACGTACGACGTACTACGTTAATTGTTATGATTGAGGTATAAGCGGACCCTTATCATAAGTTACTAGATGTCGGTTGCTTTTGGTAGCATCCATCCTGTTCATAAACAGTATGTTGAGACAAAGGAGGCTTAAGCCCTGCAGGCATGAAGTCTACATATCCTGATGAAGAATTTCTTACTCCCATGATAATTATATTAATCCGATACTCAATTTTTCAGCTTTAGTTCTTATGGTTAATAATAACATTTCCATACAAAGCTACTATATTCATTTTTTTGTGCTGATTTGGGTGGTTTTATAAAACGCCGCCGTATTTGCGCAGTCACATCCTCCTTGGCTGCTCTGGCGAGCGCTTTAAACCCTACTCCGCGATCATCTGTAATGCAATATGCCATAGGTAGATAGACGTACAAATTCGAGGCGATAGAAAATCCAGCACGTCTGTGTAATTGTTCTAAGATCAGTACATTCTCTGAGATCTATATAAAATTATACGTTTATGTATTTAATTATAATGAAAAACATTCAATTTCATTAAATCCTAAATATAGGTTTAAATGAAGAATATGTTTAGAAAATCTTATAACATCGAAACACAGTAGCTAACTAAAACTTTTGTCTTCGCCTATTCAAATATAGATGTAATCAGTTTGAGATTAACTCCGAACAAAACTAATTAAGACCAAGTTAATGACGAAGATAACGCAGTTCCTGTCTGTGTCCTAAGTTTAGGTACTGCAAGCATCACAACATACCATTTTAGGACTTTAATCGTAGTCATAAATTGAGATAGCTTTTACTTTTGATAATACGATTATCTTAACCCAAATTTTCAGAGGAAAATACGGCAAAAACATAAAGTTGGTTGTATGATGGCCCCTTAAGTATTTGTTTTTATAGCGACAACAAAAATACACTTTTGATAAATGTCGACTGTCTAGCTATCATGGTACATAAATACAGCTTGTAGGGCGGTGGTGCGACCAAAGAGATAGCTCGTCTAAGAGTCTAGTCGTAGTAGTAGTTAAGAGTAAGTCTCATCGGTTTGTTATACTATATATAACGGGATTATAACTCTCTTTTTTCTGTACCCCAACGCAACGCAAGAGCGAGCGATATTTTTGATTGTACGCAATTGGCCGACGCTTCCACCATATGACCAAACGATGGGACGCGTTTCTCGTTATCTCTTTAACGATATATCTCTTCGTTCACATCATAGCCCTACGGTTGACAGACAGACAGACCGACATCGAAGTATAATAGGTTCCCGTTTTACCATTTGAGTACGGAACCCTAAAGTCGGTATAGAGCAAAAATATTTCATCCAATCAAAAGCACCCAATGCAAACAGCCCAGTAGTTTCACAGCCGACACGGGACATTATTATTATATATTAGGTGGGTAGGGTTATTCCAGGTCGAATCCCGGGAGCGGGTTATAAATTTGCTCGCTGTATCGCCACTCTTATTTGCCGCGGCTTATTTCGTAAACTCGACCAAACCACTAGGGGATATACGAATTTTATTACGGGCAACCGCAGCGCTCGTATCGAATGTCATAGTTCAACATACGTTAAGTTAATAAATCGTTTATTGGTTATTAAACAGCCTGTAGGTTAGATTTATTATTTCGCGAAACAGTTCGAGAATAGCAGATTTATCACTAGTTTAAATTCGTATTTCAACTTGCAAGTGGCGTGCAGTATAAGTTTGTATAAGATTTATTTGA
This sequence comes from Mycalesis mineus, assembly GCA_034621355.1. NCBI lineage: Eukaryota > Metazoa > Arthropoda > Insecta > Lepidoptera > Nymphalidae > Mycalesis > Mycalesis mineus. Next base: position 6,221,691 of record CM067892.1, on the reverse strand, counting down.
CTCGAAATGTTTCTTGATATTCCTAAGTAAAGATTTATAATTTAACTTTTGATTTTTATAAATTTTCTTTAATAGATTAAGTTGAAGCATGTATATTCTGATGACAATGCAATTCGAAATGCCAGTCTTACGATCTGAAAATCTTGAGAAGAATACGTACAAAAAATAAAATATCGTAATATTAAAAGTTTGTGTAACACATCGGTCCATAGAGCAGTGAAACAGTGAAATCTATAGAAGATTAACAGTTACCAATTTATGCAAAATAATATCTTGTTTGTTACGTAGGCTTTTTTTAAATTTCACGACGAATCAGTAAGGAAATAAAATTTATACGAATGCTTTTAATTTTTATAAGTAAAATAATTGTCTATTAATCTAAAACACTATTAATCTCACTATATATCTAACCTTTATTATAAAGTATATAAGCAGCTGTAGATGGTCATACAATATTGCGTATACCTTTAGTAGGTACGTTTAAAAGTTATGTGCAAGATACGTACTACATTTATAGATGCATGTACGGCGCATTCTCGTCATTTCGTTATTGTTGTAAATAAAGGTTGGTACGGCCTAGTTTCGACAGGGGAAATCACTCGAGTGCACTGGTTAAGCAACGCTGACACAGATGATAACACGTTGATAAATAGATGGGTGAATGACTGATCTTAGTGTTAACAACAAAATGCTTAATAAATAAGTCAGGTTAACTGACAGTAAAGCCAAATAAAGGGTAAGGTCCCAAAAATAAGCCAGATTAGATGATCTGGACAAGCAGAAAGAATTAATGAAAGAAGATTAACCAGAAATATTTATAAGGCGATTATCACTATCAGCCTATTAACGGCCTAACGTATAGCCAGGCCTCCTTAGGAGGAGAGGAAATATATATATATAAATATATAAGGCAATGGTGAATGGAAATAAACGGAAAAAATAAAATGACTGTCTCGTTAGTTTAGTGGTTAGCCTATCTGGCTTCCATCACGTCCTGGGATCGAATCTTGGGTCGGGTCACGAAATTATTCTGAGTACATTCCAAGCCCGGAGTCGGGAAGTTGACGGTGTTACACCCACGTGCCTCGGAACGCACGTTAAGCCTTCGGTCCCGGTCACTGTCATCAACATCTGATAGTGATCGTTAATAAATGAAACATTATCACCCTTAGCCCGCCAACCCGCATTGGAGCAACGTGGTAGGCTTATGCTCCATATCCCCTCCCCTTTAAGGAGCCTCCCTCCTTAAAGTGGCCCTGTAATGGGCCGTTAATAGGCTGATAATGATGATGATCCATTCATCATCAAATGGAAATGTTGGAAAGAAAACACCAAGGCGAAAGGTGCTGAACCAAATTCAAGACGTTTATAGATATAATGGGCAGGTCAAGTACCTTGAACGGACACGACATGATTAATGAGACTGGAAGAAGCGAGCGAAGTGTACAAGGATCGTAGTAAATGGAAGGATGTGGTCTTTCTAATCCTAAGGGGACGTAAACGTGGGCGTGATGATAAACATGTATGTAATACATTGCAGCGCTTTGCCACATTCACGCTTAATGGTAAGTGATGATGTCGTCAGCAAGCTCGTTATAAGTTAAACAACGCAGTGTCTCCACATTCTCCTTTGCTGTAAAAACGTTTGAATTGTCAGGTAACTTTTTCTTTAGTGACTGATTAATTGTTTTTAATAATTTATTTGAACTCACCCTTTTTTAATCGTATGGTGACGGGATCTGACGAAAGCCGCAAGCATTTTAATACTGAAATAAAAAAATATAATTAAATGAAATGCTCAGTTTTATTGATAAGCTTTCTATAGCTTTTTAGGCTAAACGTATAATCAAAGTGTATTCAATCATGTTATTTAAGTCGAGGGCGTAAAGAAATTAGCTTTTAGCCAAGCAAGAGGCTTAATAAGCTCTTGCGTAAGCAATGTGAACACAAGAACTAAAAGGTATACAGAATATTAGTTTATTCAAATATAGTTACCACACAAATAGTAGTAATTAGTAATTTATGGTTACTATAGTACCAGCAAAAGCATACGCCAGTAAATAAATCGAATTATAAATTAAAACATTCTTTAAACAAAATGCACATAAAATAACGAGAAGCCTAATATCTGGGACACAATGCGTCATGATATGTATATATTGCAGTGTATCGTTCAAGGCAAGATCCAAGAAAGCCGAACACCTGGCAGAAGACGCACCTCCTGGCTCAAATATTTCTGCGACTAATATTGAATGATCACAAGATTGTTGTTCCGAACTGCGACCTCAAAAGTCAATATAGCCGTAATGATCACCAACCTCTGTAGAGGAATTGGCACATGAAGAAGAAGAAGAAGAAGAAGAAGAGTTCTTGAGAAAATCGCAGGTTTACAAACATACATACATCGTTAAAAAAATGGGTAGGGTAGGTTCAAATTAATCAAGTGTGTTCATACAATATCGCGTACGTAAGTTAAACCGTAGACTAATTTCATTAGCTATAGTCAAATTAGATCCGATTATAACTGTAGTTATTATTGTTTATTAAATAAGGCGTTACTGGATTAGTCTATTGATGGAATTAAAAATGAATTGGTCGTTCGCGTGCATCCACACGCGAACTAACACGATCATTGAGTTAAGGTTAATTACACAACACCGAAAAGCACGCCATAAAGCGTCGGTTATACTAATGGCTCATTTTCATTGGTAGAGCCTGCATGGTGGATTTGTGTTAAAGCTTCTATTTCCACCCCGCATGCTTTGTACCGACCGATTTTCATTGCTCGTTTACGCCGGCAAAGGTAGCTTTAAGGGGAATAATCGCATGCGGTGAAACGATTTGTTGACTTTCACTCTTCAAGACAAGGCCTCCCTCTTAACAGGAGATTTGGAGCTCCACCACGCTGTTCCAATGCGGGTTGGTGGATTTAGGGTGATAATGTTTTGATTATTATTTAACAATTACAATCAGATGTTACTGATTATTGTTACCTAGGGAACCGACGTTCCAACGTGCTTTCCGACACACATGGGTGTAACACCACTGGTTTTCTGACTTTGGACTTAGAAAAAAATCTCAGTATTATTTCATAGCCCGGGCCAGGAATTCGAATCTATGTCATTACAATCCGAAGCTAAAACAACGAAGCAGTCAAAGCCTATTTGAAATAAATTAATTTGATTTGATCCGAAAGCCTCGTAAACTTTTGATCTTGTATGAGTAGTTCACAACGCAATTAAGGCAAGGTAGACAACGAGTAAGGTAGGTTTGAACCGAGTTACTCGTAGTTACTTCACTAAATAGGACTTAGGCCGACTGAAACAAATTAATTCCAAAACATATTTTTACAAAAATGTATTTCTAAATGAATACGTAAATGAGTCATCGACTTCAAAAAGGATCAACACGTTATTTATTAGTGTTTTCATTAAGGACAGAGGATTTGCACGTTTTGAATTAAAACTTCCGTGAGTGACACACCTCGTTAAAAGGATAACTGACCACAGTCACACTTAACATTAGAAGCGACGCGTCTTAGTAGGGAGTATGTTTCTAGTCGGTGAACTACTATGCGGTATAAAACTAACGTCTTTACATTATAGAGCGAGTGTCTGTAAGGTCAGACCTTTAACATTTCATCAAATCTAATAGTTTGACAGCTTATGCTCCTACTATAAGTGCCGACCGACGGTGGTCAACTATGATAGTGTAGTTTTGATTACAGTGGCTTTGGAAGTCATCAGGTAAGACCATGATGTTATCTATAAAAGAAAAGGTCAAAAATTTTAGTATTACCCGATTAGCCAAAAAATCTTGTTCAAACAATAGTAAGAACAAAGTATAATGTTACCTCGGCAGTATTTCGGCCACGGCCAACCTTATCTTGAGTGTTGAGACTAGCCTTTTATATGGAGAAACTTTATTACACAAGGATGTGCGCAAAAAAGATGCACTTTCTATTCTCTTATTTACGATGTGCACGATGGGACCACAGAGAGATCAAGCTCCATTCTCGAGAACGACGGCTTTTAAACAACTTCAAAAAGGAGGAGGATTTATCCTGGGAAGTAACCAAGATCTGAACTTGGACCTGATTGTTAGTTAGTGGTCCAAAGAGGTTGTCGTTTGCCGTCACGGCATTCAAACCGTATTTACTTTTACTACTTTTAATTTCTAATCTAACATCCTAAATGTTATGGATTTAGGATGTTAGAGGACAAGTAGGTACGTCAATTAGTGGACAAACAGTTATCACCGGTGCAAACTATCTGATATACACAAGCATTATGGGTAACAAATATATTGCTATACAAAACAGCGTCACGTCGATTACTGTCTCGGCATACGTGATATGCTTGCTACTACTTTTAATAGTTGGCACTGTAGTGTCGACATCTCTGGTTTCAGAGTGAAATGCACGTAAGAGGAATTTCCTATTCGTAGGTTTTTTGCGGAAAACAGCAAAATAAATAATTGTAAATAGTTAATAACTAACTATTTATAATCTCGCAAAGTATCGCAAACTGCCTCGTTGGTCTAGTGGTTAGCCTATCTGGCTACGATCACGAGGTCCTGGGTTCGAATCCTGGGTGGGGTCACAGAATATTTCTGAGTTTTTCATCCATCTATGAAATTCTTAGTACATTCCAAGCATGGAGTCTGGAAGTTGGTGGTGTTACACCTCCGTGCCTCGGAGAGCACGTTAAGCCATCGGTCCCGGTCACTGACATCAACATCTGATAGTGATCGTTAATAAATAAAACATTATCACCGCCTAAGGCCGCCAACCCGCATTGGAGCAGCGTGGTGGGTCTACACTCCATATCCCCTCTCCTATAAGGAGGGAGGCCTGGCCCTGTAGTGGGCCGTTAGTAGGCTGATAATAATGATGAATGATGAAAGTAACGCATGCTTCTATTAGCTAGCTACTTCTAATGCTAATAAAAATTGGTATTTCACATGGCGCAATATAACAGCGTAACACCGTTTTCGGTCACGGCATTCGAGACTGCTACTTTTAATACTAATTTCTAATCTGACATCCTAAATCCATCCCAACAGAGACAACGCCGTCAATTAGCGGTGGAACACTGCACAGTTATCAAGAGCGCACACTATCTCAGATACACAAGTGTCATGGGTAATAAATGGCGAATTCCTTACCTTCTCGGGTAGTGAACCGGTCCACGTCAGTTCCATTAACCTTGAGCAATACATCTCCCGCCTCTACCTGTAATTGAACGTGCGGATTCATATATTCGCTCCAACAAACAAAAAATGAATGAGAATATCTTTATTTCTAGTTGTACTCGAAAACAAGACATCAATACAGAATTATTTTAACATACTTCGGATCTTATTTAAAAATATTGAGCTCATGGTAGTTCGGACCTCTTTTTTAAATAACAATATTGAGCTCAAGAAGATTAAAAGCAAGTGATATTAGTACATTAAATTAATTAAATAAAACGTTCATAGGTCTACAAATATTTTAAAACTAATTCTTCTTCTCAAAGTATCAATTGACATTTAATTAATAACTCTCGAACTCTGACCCCAGTATGAGCCATAAGTTATACTTAGTTCCTTAGTCGAACTTGTTATCGCCCGTCTCTGGAAGTTTAAGTTAAAATAGTAGCTTTAAAGAGGTATGACACACTTTACCAAGTGTTTTTAATGAATATTTGACCTATTATTAACGAAATTTGATCAATATATTAATAGTTATTAAAGAAAGAATTTTGCAGATCAGTCTGGTGGCGAATTAGCGGCGAAAACTTTCATCATGATAATAAGTTATAACTATTTATTTATAACTATTTATCGACAACTTCATATATATATTGTTAGAATTAGAACAAGTTACGTAATGATTTATGATGAACTTTTAGCATTACTGCTATATAACGCAAGATATATTATACACAAAAGATAAAACATCTTTAGAACAACAGCGTTATATAAATATGTCTAACAATAAAGCTTTCTAAACAATAAGCGGCATACGCGCGAATTCTCAGCTTGAACCGCGAGCAAATAATACTCGAGTGAAAAGTACACAACACTTTTGTCGGAGATAATGTATGACATTTAAAAAGTCATCAAATAAATTATACTCGTACCTATCTAGTTTAATTGAGATCTATCCAGACAGACTGGGAGTAATGTTGACGGGCGTGTCGGTAGTTGCGCAGTTTTAGACTAATATCATGATTGTTTAGTTCTGTTCTAGTAGTTTTAACGAACCATAGATTAAATAAATTACGGGCTTGCGTAGTTTAAGGGTTGGAAAAACATTGTAAAAGCAACTGAGAATTTTTTAATAAATATTTCTATCTTTTTCTTATAACTGCATTGTATGTCCAGTGTTTAGACTATGCAGTTTTACTTCTAAGAAATTAAAACTAAGCATCGTAGAGTTCGGAAATTAATGGTGCTACACATCCGTGCCTTCAAAAGCATTTGAGCTATCGGTTGCGGTCATTGTCATTAATATCTGACAGTGATCGTGAGTAAGAGCAGCATGATTCGAAGCTCCAAAGCCTCTTTTCTATAAAGAGGGAGGTACGTCATAATTTATAGACTGATGATGATGGTTCAACGGTTACTCTGTTTGAGGCTCGTCCAGGGTAGTATCCTAGGGGGTAGAAATAACTTATCTTGTGTATTTCTGCCAACCTACTGCGGTATATAGTAGCGTTCTATTTCGGTGTCACGAGAATCATGATGATTTTTTTTATTAACGACAAGTTAGTTTGATTGAAATCACACCTGGTGGTAAGTGACGATGCAATCTACTTCGAAGCGGGCTAACTTATTATAGGATTATCCACACTCCTTCGGCATTTACACGACATCGTACTGGAACACTAAATCGCTAATTACAGCTAGATTAGAAGCTTAAGACACGTGTCGTGTTTAATTATCAACATATGGCATATTTTTGACAGACGGTCAGTAGTAAGTTTTTCTAGCAAGCTTCAAAAGTGAATAGCTCCACAACAAACTTCAGTTGAAGGTCATTCCATTAAAGCTTACATACCATACGCATTACGCATAACGGAAATGTAGTTTGATATGACATTAACACGTAAGATTGCAAAGACTAGTCGTGAGGTGTTAAAATTTGAAAGAGGAAAAGGAAGGACTTCCTCGTACTTCCTTCCTCTTTTAGAGGTTTGGTTAATGTATGTTTTGAAGTTTCTCAGAAGGGTTAACTATGTCCGAGGTTGATCGGGCTCTATTTGATTGTCCATTGCTCATCGTATAACAGAGGGGTATTACATGGACATGTCTGTCTATGGCACTGTAGCTTCTAAACGAAGGGATCGATTATGATGCGGACTGAATTAAAAGTTAACGACACCAAAATAGTTAAGTAAATAGATCGAAGATCCAAATAGCCAATTCGACGATCGGAGAATCGGAAATTTCTATTTTATAAAAAGATTTCTGGCACAAAAATCATGAAATTAGCCTACAAAACATTCTAGTTACATTCATTAATTCAATTAATTAATAAATTATAAAATAATGTAAATAATAAATTATATAAAATAATAAATATAAAATATAAATTAATAAATTATAAATTGTAGATGAATATTTTAAATTTATTCTAAACTTATTAAATTCTAAATTAATAATTTCGTTTGTGTTAGGAAAATATAAAATCTTATGAATGACAAACAAACAGTACATGATTTGAAACACGTAATAAATCTTCAAACCTTTAACGTAGAAATGAGCAATCAACAGTTGAGTAATAACTTATTCACAAATGTTAAGTAAAAATTAGTAATAAATAATTGAATCCCGTATGCATCACAAGTACATTCATAATGGCATGCACTAAATATTTAGGTCAACGGTCATAATATCCAGCCCAGGATCCAGCGCTCGAGACAAATGCGTATGTAAATCATTTTAATAACTATTATCACAGTTAATTAATACAAATAATAGAACAATAACTTATAACCGTTGTTAGTGATAACGAGAGTAGCTCATGATACATAGAGTCGGTATAACGCATGGGAATAGTTTAAAACCGGAGGGCCTGTATCTTTTTAATTGTCCATAAGTTAACCTACCTATTGACAATTCAAAATGGGTGCATCCCAGTAGTACCCCCTAATTTTAGTTCTATAAAACTGTTGACACACCATATTAGAGTGTAGTGTCCCATTAGTTCTATATAGAACTAATGGGACAAAATTAAAGAAATGTCGATATCAACATCTTGTTTGTACGTTACATCTATATACTTGTAAATTACCTAGTTTTTATTAGAATAATATGGAATCTTTTTTTATTGCAATAATAAACGTCCACTTTTTCATACAAAAATAGAAAAAAAAACAATAAAGTTTGGGGGTTCCCTATACTTAGAACTGGAACTCAAATTTTTTGTTCATTAAACCCATAATACGTGTGTGGTATTTATAGATAGGTCTTTAAAAATGATTTTTTTTAATAAGGTTTCTAATATCATTTTTTTCTAAACTGACTCTAAATAGTTGGCGCGAAAGATACTGTTTGCGTAAAATGTGTCTCCCCTGTAACTTCTAAAATAAGAGAATATTTTTTTAGACACGACTACTACTTGGTTTTAACAACTTAGCTTTTGTCGCAAGGGACATTTTTTTGTTAAAAACAAAATGAAATATCAATTGAAATAATATAAAGTTTATTACTTATGCTATAAGTAAAGACAAGTGTAAAAACTATACTACAGTTCTATATAGAACTATTGGGATATAGTTTGACAGCACAGAAAATATCCCAACAGTTCTATAGAACTACAGTATGGGGTACTACTGGGATGCACCCTTCAAAATAGTCTTGAAGATTTATTTGAATATAAATATTTTGACTTGACTTTTCATATTGTATCTTCTACCACTGTATATATATGTTTGCGGTGTTTAAAACACCGTTAAAACAGCAAAGTAATCAATTTTTAATGTATTTTTGATATATAGAATAGTTCTTACTAATATTATAAAGGCGAATTTTGTATGTATTAATGGATAGACGTTTGTTACTCTGTCACCCAAAACCTACAGAATGAATTTACTTCAAAATAATGTAGCTGACATATCAGAATAACACGTAGGTTACATTTTATCCTGAAATTCCCACAGGAATGAGAATTACACGGCGTCCTATAGTGTTAAACAAATTTAATTCGAATTTCATGTGCAAAGTACTTTCTAGAAATAATAATAATATCATTTATTTCTCACCACAAACCGGTACAAATAGTACATTTTGATTTAAATCTATTATACAATTGGCTTGTGGTTTGCTGGTGCCTGTTATAGGTATAAAACCCGTGGCACAGGTCACCAGGGTTCCACCACTCTGACATTAAATGATTAACATTGTACCTTAATTTACATATTATATAAATGTGTGTGTGTGCATGTATGTATATGTCCGTGCGTGTGTGTGTGTAAGAGAGAGAGAGAGAGCGTGCATCTGTGAGTGTCGAAGTAAATTAAATAAAATGTATCTATTAGGGTTAAATGCATAAAATAGAAGTATGGGTTCTGAGTTATTGCAAAAACTCTTCAGTAGCCGCATAAGATTGCTGAAGTAGCCACTTCTGGAGAGCTTTTTGAAATTAAATAAGCAAGTAAGTATATATAATACGTCAAGGAAAATCAAAATAATGAGAAACACAAACTGTTTAAATTAGTCTCCATGAATTATTGACACCCTTATACACATAATGGGGCTATAACATTTGTCACGCAGAGTTTGACCCCCATCATAGTTGACCCCTGAGTGTCGATATGGACTTTGGGTATCGTTGTTATAAACTATCGTAACAATTATATTTGATCGCTGTTGGCGTAAACAACAAATAGTCATACTTATACAAACGTTGACAGACACATTAGTGATAATGTCGTGGTAAACTGGTTACTGTCTTGCTGATATCCTTTTTTTGTGCAGGGAGAAAAATCCTCATGGACACCCTACTAGATAGTGCCGGACATTTACCGGCTAAAAACTCCTCCTACCTTCTGGTACTGGTGTACCTGACTTGTGACCTAGATGACACCGCAACTTGCTGATATCCTGAGGGACTATTCTTTAAGGATGATTTTATGACTCTACTGAGTGATTACGAATTTGTATCTATACATAATTATGTCTCTCCAACTAACGCGATGCTGTTTTTTTTTTAATTTATTTTATCGACTACAAGTTGGCCCTTGATTACTGTCACACCTGATGTTAAGTTATGATGCAGTCTAAGATGGAAGCGGTCTAAGTTGTTAGTAGTGGGACGAAAATCCACATCTATTTGGGTTTCTACACGACATCGTACCGGAACGCTAAATCGCTTGGCGATACGTCTTTGTCGGTAGAGTGGTAACTAGCCACGGCGAAAGCCTCCCACCAGCCAGACCAAGACAAATCAAGAAAAATCTCAATCTGCCCTGCAAGGAATCGAACCCAGGACGTCTTATAAATCCACCGTGCATACCACAGCGCCACGGAGGTCGTCGATAAAGAGAGATAAAGATAAATTCGATACTCACAATTTTAATTAATAAAAACATAGTTACAGAATAAGGCTACTAGTCGTTACTATCTATAAAGTGATAATCACGTTAGAATCGTACCATATCCTAACCTCAACCTGCATTGAACAGCTAAGGCATGTGTGCATCAAGATTTCGGATATCATAACCAACGGTTAACATAAGCTAAACGTAAAATTTACTGTATCCGAAATCTTGGTACACACAGGCCTAAGTGTAACACTCAAGTGCAATGCTCTATGAGTTATATTATGTTCTCTTCCTTACGCGAGGAAGTCTAACAATAGGAAATTAATAAGAATGGCTATACCTTGTCTTATAGTATCCAAATAAGGCCACAACAATCGTCTCACGCACGTAGTCACTAAACAAAACTTATCAATCATTCACACAACATCACAAAGGATAAACAGGCAGTTTCGCCACTTCCTTTTCATTCCAATGATTCACTGATGCACTCCACAACCGATAAACATACAGATAAAAACTATATTATATATTCTGAATTAACGAACGCCTTTTTCTAGTTCGACACTCGTTCATAACGAGATCGGGTTCTTTGAAATGAAAAACTTGTAGCGTAGTGGGACGCGTAATATTGGAATACGGTGGAGCGAGAAATGCGGGCGTGCGGCGCGCTCGCTCACTGACAACTGTTATCAAACTAGGCAACGCTAATGGGCCGAGCTTAGAGGAGATAAATTAAATCAAACGGCTATATAAGGGCGCAGGAAATAGGAATTACTCGTCTGCTCCACCTGGCCTCGATGGGGTCGAACTCAAAGGATCGGTAAAGGCATTTAATTTCTTTGACCATGTCCATGGCAATTTTTTCACCGAAATGCCGTCGATGCTCTAAGTACAATAAAGTAACTAGCTTTTATGCACCCAATGCGAGCATCATAGCGCCCTACAGACTTGTAACTGTCCCTATAAATAATTAAGTATTTTTCTATGACCATTCTGCGTCTCTCCAGCGTCTGCACCCTGGCTAGCGTTTGCACTGCCCTTATTACGGCACTGGCTAATTTAAGCATTTATTCAGTAACACTATAATTTATTTAAATATTCTAGAATTTAATTCTAACAACTAATATCTGAAGCTCCATAAAACTTGTTACTTAGTAATATTGAAAATAAATTGAACCTTTTCAGCATTGAAGTAGGTACAGATAAATTCTTCTACAGTATCGTTTTTCATTTACCCACTCGAATAAGATATTATTATAAGTATAGACTAGTAGACGCCCACGACTTCTTACGGCCCACGGTTAAGACGGAAATAAGCAACAATTTTAGCATTAATAATTTTATGAAATTCACTGTGATACAGTTAGTGCTGTACACACTATTCCTGTAGTACTGGGGCCTAAGCATATAACATTCGTACATATTTTCTTGGGCTAATGACTTATAAGTACCTATAACTTTTGTTCAATAATGTGTTATATTTTAATAGTAGGCTAAAATATAAATATTATGATAACTTAAGTAAAACTTAAGCTACATTTCAGTATTTTATTCCACAATTTATTTGTGTAGGTATATTTTAAACTTGTCCATATTAAATAATGTAAGGCCACATTAAGAACATCAGATAGCTTCACGTAGAGCTGTCATATCACCGAAAGTAAGGTAACCAACAATACATTGACCAAGTTTGGAAATAACCTTATAACAATCATCAAAGTTACAATTGATAACCTTGTCACAGTAAATTAAATAGTATGCTGACATCAATAAAAATAAGTTATTGTTAAATAAGACTGTTCTCACTATTTAATTATTGTGGAGATGACAATAAATGGAAATTACATACATACATAACATCATGCTTTATTCCTGCATAGGTACAGACTACTTCCTTAGCTTCTTCCATTCTGATTAATCCTTTAAAATGGAAATTATCGCAGTAAAATATATATGTCACTTTATAATCTCTGATGACAAAAACAGAGTTTTAAATACATAACTTGATAACTGTGCCCAGCCTTTTCATCCGCCTAAATCCAGTTCCCGTAAATCGAGAAAAGTTCAACGTGAAGTGGGAAATTTTAAGTGATTCGAGCGTAGTTTTACAGATCTCGTGATGAGTCAATAGGCCAGTTAGTGGTAATTCTCATGTGAATAAAATATATTTAGATGGAATAAGTATTTACGATTTGATATATAAAATATTCTTTATTGTAGAAACAAAATGTTACCTTTTTACAAAATGTAATGTAACTTATGAAGTATTGTAATTTACTGGTAAATGTACGAGACATTTGAAATACAGTAACTTCTTTAGTTACAGAACAATATCGTCAATACAAATAAAGGTTTTAGTAATAATGTAGATATTTAGTCACAATTGCTTCTTAATGAACAAATTTAGGTCAAGACAAATGGATTACAACGGCATGCATAATTCAAAATGGTTAGGCACAACATATTGGTAGCTTTATGTACAATTCGTATATATAGTATCGACTGCATAAATCATAAGTACTACCTCAACATGTGACAAAATAAAATGATAACAGAAAATTTATTTAATTCTTAAAAAATCAAAAATAATATTTGTCAGTTTACCAGTTTCAAATAAATATTACTATTTGGTTATAAATAGAAACTTGTCGTCCATAAAATCATATTACTGAATGGATTTTGATAAAACTTTACAATAATAAAGCTTATACATCAACACACAGGACATATAGGCATCATAACAGGTAGGCTACTTTTTACCTCGAATTTTTTTTGAGACATGAATTACGCGGGGAAATCGCAAGCATTCTCTAGTTGTGATATAATTAAGCACCTCAAATAGAATTACACCCTTCCAGAATCAAAAGCAAAACTTTATTATAGCCCAGCACTGTGCTACGCCCACCTGTATTGAGTACACCTACTCTATCGACGCCCACCATGACTGTTAAACACACCTACGCATCTTGGGCCGCTGACCGGTTATAGGTTGTTTTCAAGTTATTCCAAATTTCGTGCCAATATTCGCCGGGTCAATAGGGGATTACACCCAGATGATACTAAAGTTTTCATTCCACTCAAGGTAGGCAGCGATTGATTTCTGGGGTTACAAAGATGGGTTTAAACTTAACGAACTAGTTAATATCTTATTCTTTTAATGTCGTGGAAACCGATCTTGTGTTCACACTAAAACAAGTACTTGAATCTAGAACAAGAGAACTGTCTATCTCTGTTATCATTAAAAGAAACTGAGGAGGTGGAGATAGTACGAGTATATAATGTAAATGCGCGTTTACATGCTGCAAAACGAGCGTTCATGCAGTCCAGATATTACAATGTTTGTACGGTAGAAAACTAGTATTACTCCAGTGCAATTAGCCTTAAAATTAACAAAAAGTACAAGAAAATCGCAGTAGAATGAAACCCATCAGAAAATGAGGATAATATCATAAAAATGAAAGAAAAATAAATTACGGGCGATCTGAGGTCGAGAAGGGACTTTTTGAATTTTTAACCGACGAAAAAAAACGGAGGAGGTTCTCAATTTGTTTTTTTTTTTTTTTTTTTTTTTTTTTAATGTATGACCACGCATAACTTTTTACAGTGTTGTCCGATTTTGATAATTCTTTTTTTATTAGAAAGGGCATACATCCAAGGTAGTCCCATTGTCCTCATGTTAGGATCTGCTGATGATATCCTGGGGAAATTGAAGGAACTCTTCAAATTTTGGAGGCACGCTTACAGCGATTTCGGTTTTTGACTCGGTATCGGTAGCTTTTTGGCTACTAGTGCCATATAATATAGTATGACAGTATAGTACGAGTACGGTACGTGGCGATAAATCACTAATAGGTAAGAAAATCAAAATGCACTAAAAAGTAAAAAATAACCGTGTCATTTAGTTGCTTTAATTTACTTAAGCATATCTAGGAGTCGGTGCCAGCCAAGGTTTCTACTTTCAAGGACGTTACCTAGAACCCACAAACTACTTTACTACGTAAAATAAATGTTCCTTAAACTTGGCTGGCACCGACTTCATAGATATGCTTAAGTAAATTAAAGCAACTAAATGACACGGTTATTTTTTACTTTTTAGTGCATTTTGAGTCGGTTCTATTTTTTGTTAAAAATTTTTTTCACATAAATTTTGAAGTTATGTGAAAAAAGTGTAGAAACAAAAGTTTTAGATCTTTTTATTACCTACAACTTTGCCATTCAACTCTTTTCCGTAGGACTTTTAGTTTTGCCGAAAATTGAGAAAAACCGTTTTTTATCCCTAAACTACCCTTTCCCGACCTCAGATCGCCCGTAATTTATTTTTCCTTTCATTTTTATGATATTCTCCTTCCTTTCCAATAGGTTTCATCCTACTGCAATTTTATTTGGTTTCAAAAATTAAATGCACTGGTCTATATGTCTTTGCTTGAAAATGTTACAAAATGACATGTAACAAAACAAAACAGGATAGCTACAAATCTGGTAACAATAAATGATTGAGTGTACTTGTTACACACGTAACATCTTTCTTCTTTACTGGACAGGAAAGAGACATTGCTCTGTGAAGCCTACACAAAGTATTTCTTTCTTACGTACAACACACGTACCTAGTGCAGATAACATAAGACGTGAACGCAGAGCCGCTTCTAGTCTGTGAAGTCCCTAAATACCATTTTCTAGTTTGTTCTCAATATCTCATTTCACCAATGATTAATGATATACAGATGGCCTTAATTGAAAGCTGAGTGCAATAGGACGATGGGCTATAGGAGTGATAGGTACAAGACGCTGCTTTGTCATGAACAAGTAGATCCTATGAAGATTACAATGGACACAATCATAAATATCGGATTCTACGCAATTGCTATTAAATTCGAGACTAAAATTTGATAACTTAAGTAGGTATCTAAGTCTTACTTATTTTACACGATACCTCAAATTCAAATTAAGTTAATTTCTATTTTTTCAGATCTTTATTTAAAATACTAACTGTAGTTTAATACTAGACATTTCGAAATCTTTATTATTGTAAAATTGTATGTAATGTGTAATTATGTAATGATTTGTACAATAAACACACAAATTATATCAATGTGTACCTAATATTGTGATCGGACTTTGAGCATACCAAAATATCTATTTGTTCACCAATAGTGTTACTTGACACTTGTTCGCTAATAAGCAGGGTCAGACAATATCGACCTCTAGCTTCCTTTGGCTACCTACCTATGTCAACAAAACAATATGAGTAGAGTGGGTATTTACTTTAATTGGTGACATAATAGCTGAGTTGCTTACTAAAATTGAAATAAGGCACATATTTACAGGATTGTTACTGTCTTTCTCTACATCCATTTTCTTAAATGACATTGGGAGTTTGAAAAAACCGGAAAACTTAACATACGATCATTAATCATTTCTCCAGAGCCAGATTTCCCTCGTTAGAGAGATGGAGCTCAGCACGTACCATGCTGATCCAATGAAGGCTTGTGGGCTTAGTTCGACTTCAAAGGATTCTAAAACATGTTACTCAACTTCAGAAAAAGGTTTAGATATGTTTTTAAAGAAAGTTTACATTATCTACGGGATATCATTTCAAAACTTTTCTTAGTTTAACGATATAGATATCTTGGAAGCACTCGACTCTGCTTTCTTTTGCAGCTTTGCACACTTTGCATTTCGTATCGTTGACAGAGTCAGTACTCACTGACCGAGTCGACTTTACAAATAGGCTTGACAACTTTAATTAAAATTAAAATTTGTATTTTAACCATCAAAATCTATATCTAAGAAGATATAGGAATTAATAAATCAATTTTCCAGTTGACAAAAATTTGTGCCTTTCACATTTCAAAGAAATTACCATTGCAAGTTCAAATCAAGGACGTGAGGTAAACTTAATCAGCAGTGAACGTAGTAAAATCGGAATAGTAGTTTTTTGCTAAGTTGTAAAAAATAAATACTAAAAATCATTCAGCGTAAAGTACTAAAAAAACTGTAAAAACCAACAAAAACGTAATCGTCACTAAATGTTGATCTACACAAATAAAAAAAATATTATATGTATTTTTATTCCAATACTATTTTATTATTTACGTACTTATTCGGATTTCTAAAGTTGTTTAAAACGGTTGTGTTTAAAATGTAAGTAGATAAACTCAAACTAAAAAGCTTAACTTCGTAGTTTTAATTTTAAGTTTCCGACCTTCACTATCATCATTACATCTAAAAATTACATATTATTCATAAAGATTTCACTGAATGAAGATATTTTGGCTTTGACTTTATGGGATTCACTCTTTCGTTCTGTTCATAACAAAAAAAATTTTAACAAAAAATAGCTTTAATTCTTAAGTTTCCGGTGCCACAAGCTTAAAACATTTATTTCGAGTAAAGCAGTTACTTCTACATAATCTAAAAATTACATTATTGACACAGATTTATAAAGATTTCGTATTGATACTGTCAAGTATATTATATGGCACTAGTAGCCAAAAAGCTATATAGCCGATACCGAGTCAAAAACCGAAATCGCTGTAAGCGTGCCTCCAAAATTTGTTAATAACTAAAAAATAGATGTATGCCCTTTCTAATAAAAAAAGAATTATCAAAATCGGACAACACTGTAAAAAGTTATGCGTGGTCATACATAAAAAAAAAAAAAAAAAAAAATATAGAACCAACTCAAAACGCACTAAAAAGTAAAACAACTGTGTCATTTAGTTGCTTTAATTTACTTAAGCATATCTATGAATGCCAGCAAGTTTAAGGAACATTTATTTAACGTAGTAAAGCAGTTTGTGGGTTCTAGGTAATGTACTTAAAGTAGAAACCTTGGCTGGCAATGACTCCTAGATATGCTTAAGTAAATTAAAGCAACTAAATGACACACTTATTTTTTAAATATGAAAATCGGACAACTCTGTAAAAAGTTATGCGTGGTCATACATAAAAAAAAATATTTTTGATGGACGATTACTTGATCACATCATCACTCAATCGTCACGTAAAACTTTACAATTAGTAACACCACAATACTTGGTATTTCCTATGCGAATTTGTAACAGATATAGTTCGTAGAGATCGATGACAAGCGTAACTATAGCCAAATTGCCGTAACTAATTGTTTATCTGCGTATAATTCTCATTTTTATTTTTCAGACATTTACTGGTAAGCATATCGAAATAACACGGACATATAAGACATGTTCTGAGGCATACAGCCGAGCCAAATGTCACTAGTTAGAAAAACATATGTTAGGCGCAGTATGATTGAACTACTACACGATTAATTATGGATCAAATATTTTTTAATATCATACTCAGCCTATTTACAAGACCAATTCAAGCTAGACTTTCCTCAAATATGAGAGAATATGGATCTTAAACCGACCACGCTGTTCGGGGCATACATAGCTTAATGTTTGTATTTTTAACTATCACTATCAGTTCTTAACGATAATAATATATCGATAGCTTAAGGAGTCTCTCAACGAACGAGGGTGTAAATACCAGCAACATCCCCTTCAACCCTGCGGACTGTTGGGCTCTTTCTTGCCATTAAGAAAAATTCGATATATTGAAACCATGGTCTAACAACTCAAACGGTCTGCAAAAAAGCTACAATTTAGCCTGAGTTTCACGAGGTTATGATTTCATCCGCAACACTATACTTCAGACCAGAACACATCAACCCAACGTAGCCCCTCGCAAGAAACAACCTTGATTTTGGTACTTTCCCGGACCATCTTCGTCACAAAGAGCTACTTCTTAGTGTCTCTCCGACTAGCGAAGTTTGGCAATCAGTTTCGCAATTAGTGCAGTGGTTTCCTGTTGCCATCTTTACAACTAAATGTGAAAAATTAACAAAACTTATAAAGCTGCATTGTGTAAGTATTGAAAAGCGTAATATCTTAATAAAATATCAATACTATTTCCTATAACAGGAGTGCAGTGGAAGGAAACCGCCGACCCGTAAACTGATTTCCGCTATTTGTCCCACATTAGAAAACGTTTGTAGGATTGTAGTTTTATATTGAACTCTTCTGATGATGTTGCTAAGAATATTATATAAATATACCTATTAGAAAAATATTTAAAAAAAACCAGGATCAGTGTGAGTTGAACTCCCGTATAAAGGGTTTCGCACGTTGATTATCGAGTTATATTTTTGGAAATAATTTAGAAGGGCACAGAGATGATTTTTAGTGATAAGGCTGCCGTTACACCATTGTTTATATTTATACTTTTTATTTTCTGTAATGTTTTGTTCCTTGGTGTAAAGAGTTTTTATTATTATTATTAAGGACAAGAAAGAAGTCAATTTCTATATCGTTTTCAAAAAGTTTAGTTTTGCAAATTATGGGGGGAGGGGGGGAGCAATTTACGTCCTTCAATAACTTGGAAACTATTTTACCGTTTGACAGGTATATGACCCGAAGCAGTTTTACATATTACGATATGTATAAGTATAAATCTTATCAAATGTCAGGAAGTGGTTCTAATTTGCCACATAGTAAGCAAAGCTTGTAGCTCACACTTATGCAGATAGCTCACACTCGTAGGTAATAAACAGTTAATCAGACGGACAGCTCATGGTCGGTCATGCATGGAGTATTACAGCCACCTTACCTCGGTCACCGCTGCACAGGCAGGTACTACCTGCTGCTTAGTTACTACCTATTGATTGTTGATATTTCTGTAATTCACTATTTGGTATTTGTTTAGCATTTATAGAACTGAGTGTATTATTATACCGGCTCTTCTTCGCAAGATCTGCCTACGGAACCGGTGGTAAAGTCACTACATACTGACAGACTTGACGTTGTAAAATCGCGCTTCTAAAACAGTCTACTTGAACCTAATGATTTTGAATATTTTTTGATTTTTTAGAACGCACAATTGAAGTCCAGATATTTTGATTTTTAATTTTAATAAGAGTTTCGTGCCACAGTTTGATTGTTTTTTTTTTTAATTTTTTAATTATGACCAATGATTCCCTTCTCTCTCTATGATTTTTCGAAAATTACATCTTGGGTTCATTGTTAAAGAATTACAGTATACAGTAAATGCGCTGAAGTGCAAGTTAAAAAAAAAATACAGCCATCCTAACACCAGCGGAACCTTACCACCAGACCACGTACTGGTATACAAACATTTCCGTTTACGATTGGAAAGAATTAGTATTCCGTTTAAGCGCTACTGGCCTTTACCGGAAAAGGTCAAGATGTAAGAGGTGAATGAGCTGATATAAAACAACTTACTGATAAGGTTAAAATAAAATTTATTATTTATTAAATATTATTAAAATAATAGTTATTAAGCATTTCTATGAAGTCGGTGCCAGCCAAGTTTAAGGAACATTTATTTTACGTAGTAAAGCAGTTTGTGGATTCTAGGAAACGTCCTTAAAGTAGAAACCTCGGCTGGCACCGACTCCTAGATATGCTTTTGTAAATTAAAGCAACTAAATGACACAGTTATTTTTTACTTATTTTGAGTCGGTTCTATTGTTGTTAAAATTTTTTATTTCTTACTTTTTAGTGATTTATCGCCACGTAACGTGCTCGTACTATACTGTCATACGGCACTTGTAGCCAAAAAGCTACCGATACCGAGACAAAAACCGAAATCGCTGTAAGCGTGCCTCCAAAATTTGAAGAGTGCCTTCAATTTTCCCAGGATATCATCATCAGATCTTAAAATGATGACAATGGGACCACCTTGGAAGTGTGTTCTTTCTAATAAAAAGAATTATCATAATCGGACAACTCTGTAAAAAGTTGTGTGGTCATACATAAAAAAAAATACGTGTCGAATTGAGAACCTCCTCCGTTTTTTTTCGTCGGTTAAATTATCCCTACAATCATAGTGCAATAACGCCAAAAGGATTGGCTTGTAGGTTTATCATGGATTAGGTTAGTTTAAAAAGAAATACATCGTTCCACGTCCGTTTTTAGTAGCCACGACGCCACAAACAGACATACTCTTACAGATGCGTCAAAATGATAACATCCCTCTGTTTGCGTCGGGGGCTAAAACTGGTTGGAGCCAGCTCGTCAGTAGACTAAACAAAGGTAATTAGGAATCTACCATTAATAGAGACGGTACGCGATAAAAGGTGGACACAAAAAAAGAGATTCAAGCTTAGCTTAGAGCAAACTAAAGGCTTGTTACATAGAGATAGGATGTTAGGAACAAAGTTATCGCAGTTTAGTTACATAATTTTAATTGCAGAACAAACCGTCAGCAGTGTTATAATACGAGGATATGGAAAGATATAACAATATCTCAAAGGCCGGCAACATATTAGCAGCGGCCCTGACGCAGCAAGTGACCATGGACGTCGCTGATCACTTAGCATCAGGTGACCCGCATGATAACTATTTAAATGATAAAAAACCGCAAAGGTGCCGCGTGCTTGTTGCTAATAGATGTATTCAAGTGACGAATACCTTAATACAAGTCTGCTACGTCTACGGCTCTCATACTTTAATTTTTTTTTATCGACTACAAGTTGGCCCTTGACTGCTATCACACCGGATGTTAAGTGATGATGCAGTCTAAGATGGAAGCGGGCTAACTTGTTAGAAGTGGGACGAAAATCCACACTCGTTTCGGTTTCTACACGACATCGTACCGGAACGCTGAATCGCTTGGCGATACGTCTTTGTCGGTAGGGTGGTAACTAGCTATAGCGAAAGCCTCCCACCAGCCAGACCAAGACAAATTAAGAAAAATCTCAATCTGCCCCGCCGGGAATCGAACCAAGGACCTCCGTCTTATAAATCCACCGCGCATACCACTGCGCCACGGAGGTCGTCAAATAATAATTTTGGCCTCACAAAAAATCAGTAACCTTTGATGAAAATCCGTAAATTCTTGGCCCAAGGTCGAAAAATACTCTTTAGTAGCTAACGAACAGAGCAAGCACTTTTCATAACGTAATGCGGGGGTTTTCTCATCAAATTTTCCTTAGTACTTGCAAGTATGTCGTAAATTCTTAATTATGCCGCTACGGTTTTATTAATTCAAAGCAGTCTATTTTTAAAAGTTGGGAGTTCGCTTAGCTGGAAACATAAGAATATTTAGAACTTAAAGCAAACAATGTAAGGTCTCGTTGGTCTAGTGGTTAGCCTATCTGGCTTCGATCACGAGGTCCTGAGTTCGTATCCAGGGTCGGGTCACGGAATAATTCTGAGTTTTTCATTCTTCTATGAAAGTCTCAGTACATTTCAAGCCCAGGGTCGGGAAGTTGGTGGTGTTACACCCCCGTGCCTCGGAGAGCACGTTAAGCCATCGGTCCCGGTCACTGTCGTCAACATCTGATGGTGATCGTTAATAAATGAAACATTATCACCCTAAGCCCGCTAACCCGCATTGGAGCAGCGTGGTGCGTGTACGCTCCATATCCCCTCTCCTATGAGGAGGGAGGCCTTGCCCTGTAGTCTGCCGTTAGTAGGCGATAATGATGAATGTAAGGTGGCGTACTCTTAATTTGCATCATTGCAGATAATTCGTTAACTAATATGTCTCGTAACTAATAATGTAATCATACATATTACGTCCTTACTAATATTATAAAAGCATAAGTTTGTATGCATGGATGTTTTGTTACTGTTTCACGCAAAAACTGCTAACACATTTTATCCCGAAATTCCTACGGGAAAGAGCGGATGAAACCGCGGGCGTCCTTTAGTAGTATAATAATTATGTCATATCGTATACCTTTACCAGGCCTAGTACGTTACTAACCACAGCGCAGAAGGAACAACAGAAATTTCAAAGACAGTCACTGCTAGCCATCACCGGCTGCACACTACACCTACTCTACACTCTACACTCTCAATTCTAGGTATGACCGTCAGCCCTATATGCAGGGCTTGTCTGGAACACGACGAGACAGCGACCGATACACGTTATGCTCAGTTGCAGAGGGGTATCGGAACAAGGTGAAACATACATTGGCTCCAAAGCGACACTCCAAGAGGCAATCGGCGACCTGGGAGGCCTGCTTAGCTTCTGTAGCGAGCTCGGCTGGCTGGAGTGAGTCAGCGGGAACCTACACCAGGGGACCCACGCACAGCTCAAATAACATCAAAATCTATTTACACTTCAAATCAACTTTCAGAACGGCTGGTCTGATATTGATAATTATTAGGTTATGCTTTGTAATAGGTTAGATATTTTGAGCCAGACATTTTGAACAAGACGTAGGATTTGTAGCGAACATAACAAAAGATTCTCGTAGAATGTTAGAGATAGAAATAGAAATTAGCTAAGGATGTGTAACTAAGAGCTTGGATTTATATTGTCAGCAACGTGTATTCGTCTTGGCATTACTAACTGCTATTACTGGGATCATAATTAACTTCTTTAAGCAAGTCACATTAAGTACATTACAGAACGGCTTACTACTCACTCGTGAAACCGATCACGATCAAAGAGTTATGGTAATCCATCGAATACTTGACACGGTCGCGCTTGATTGACAACACTAATGAATTATTATTGGAAAATCGAAAGCGTGCGTATATTTGTCTCGAGATAAGGTGGCACTGGTGACGCTTGACTGCATAAAGTGATTCAATGTTTCAATAGCCCAATAACCACGGCATAGAGCCTGGAGTGCCTAGTGTGAGTTTTTACCTAGTCACTGCGTAAAAACGTAATATGACGTCACAGGCGTTTTCTCTCGTTATAACTTGGTGGCGCCGCCTTCATTTCACATAATTTGAAGTTCCCTTTTTACGCAGAGATTCGGTAAAAAAGCTCACACTTGACACCCGGATTTAAGACTGAGAGATGCCCGTTCATAGATTAATCTGCAGCTATATCCATGTGTCCGACATATGCTACGAAATCCTTACTAATATTATAAAGGGGAAAGTTTGTATGGATGTATGGATGTATGGATGCTTGTTACTTTTTCACGCAAAAACTACTGAATGGATTTTGATGAAACTTCACAATAATATAGGTTACATATCAGAATAACACATAGGCTACATTTTATACCGAAATTTCCACGGGAACGAGAACTACGCGGGTGAAACCGCGGGCGTCCTCTAGTATTTTATAATTTATCACACAATTAAGTTGATTAAAACTATCTCAACTTGGTAGTGTGAGAAAGAATGCAGAGGTGAGTGTGAAGGGGAGGCTAATGTTCGAATTCGGCATAATTACTTGTGACATGGCCATTACTCATAATGGCCATGTCACAAGTACCTATAACCGGCGGACATGTATGAAAGGAGTCACAAGAGTGGAAGAAGCTATGGAAGTATGCCAGGTCCGTAGCCAGTGGAAGTATATGGTCTCTATACTAAAGCCAAACTCGATTGAGAATGCTTGTCAACACTAACTAATTAATAAAAAAAATAGTACACCTATTTTTTTTATTAATTAGTTAATGACGAATTCATGATAATAAATTAGATTAGTAAGCTTAAAACTAATTAATATATTCAATATATTTTAAATAAGATTTTTTAAAATAACAAATCATAATTTTAAATTTGTTTGTTGACAAGCATTCTCAATCGAATATGGCTTTAGTATAGGAACGATACGTACGTAGGTATATATGTGAAATAGGCTCTTGTAATTTTATCCTCCGAAAGACACCGAGATAACGAATAACCTGCTGCTTAGTAAAACTGTCAATCATTAACTAAAGGACTGATTACGCCTTACGAGGACGCTTAGTTTAGCTGTCTTATTAATTTATATTCTTACTATGTTCGTACTGGTTTTCTAGGCTTCTAACGAATTTCATTCAGAATCTACCGATTTAGCATACTTCTTCGTTTCCATATGAACATTCGATACTTATTTTTATAAGGATTGAAATGGAGTCAAGGTGGCAAAACAGCCATTATTTAAGACCGATCTAAAGATCCAGAATATATTTATTAATTACTCCTTAACATTATTTCAATGTTTTAGTCTGTATGCTGTATCAGTACATGCTTGAAACATTTTTTTTCGTTTCGGAGGGTAGTAATAAAATAGTGCTCGCGAAAGTTGTAGAGCTCGCCACTACTTTTTATTTTTTTACATAAAGAAACCGGCCTCGCCTTTCTAACTATGGAACTTGCACTTTACGAGACCAGATCTAGATTAATAGTATGAAGTTATGTTGGTTTTATACACTGGCTACATAGAAAAACTAATGCAGCTATGTAGGAACACCGAATAGGTACGTAGTTTGAATTATTTTTGCCTGTTATCGTTTAGAGAGCATCTGTGTTTTACGGTAAAAATAACTTTATTATAATCTCATTTCTGTCCGTCTGACCGCCAGTTTTTCCGTGGGAACTAAATATTTTCACGGGGTAAAAGTATTGTCTGTTTAAGTATGGTGATAAGGAGATTATCGTGATCTGTCTATGTAACAAATTACTAGAAAACGTTTAGGTGTTTGAGACATTTCTCTAAAAGATATGTACCTTAACTAAAAAGAGATAAAATCAATGACTTTCCTAGTCACAATCAATTAGAAACACTGATTGAGATACCTATATTATTTCCACATAGACATCCATAAAATCTTACCCTAAACGTAGACCAGCAAGATAACCACTAACCGGAATAAGAAAGTCTGTGTGGTGCATTTGTATAAACAAGTTTTGGGTACATTCTTTTTAACCCCCGACGCAAAAACGACGGGGTGTTATAAGTTTGACGTGTCTGTATAAATGTTTGTGTATGTGTCTGTCTGTGGCATCGTAACGCCCAAACGGATAATCCGATTTTCTTGCGTTTTTTTTTGTTTGAAAGATATATCAGTCGAGAGTGTTCTAACTATGTTTGGTGGAAATCGGTTCAGGTCTTTAAGGTCATCAGGTCGTTTGTTAGGTGTGATAGATATGTTACACGCTCAGTTTGCTTGAAAGCATGTGTGTGATCTGACATTTGAAACACTAATGTTTTCTGGAACCACTGATCTGGTCTGATGATAAGGCTCGAAGGTAGGAGACGTAACCCTGGTCCACCTTTTTAGTAAACCCATCGAGTTTGGGCTCGTTGAATTTGTCTTGACTGGTTCTTTTCATGTTTCTAATTTGGGGCGGGGGTTTCTTAAATTTTTTTAATTTATTTATTTTACATTTTAGGTTATTCAAGTGTGGATTTTGCTATAAAAAAATTGAACAGATTTTATACTTTGCTTAATTTGTTAACGCGATCTTAGATTCCATCATCACCTACTATCAGGTGTGATTGCAATCAAGAGCTGAGAGTACAATAAACTTGTACCTTTTCCAAAATACCGCGCCTTAGTTATACGATGCTGTCAAGGGTAAACTTGTTTAAAAATGTATTATAAACCAATTACAAAGTTAACATTTTAACTCTTGAAATAGAGCAATAGTTATCAAGATGAAAATGAAACAAAAGCCTTTTCTGGACATTCAGAGCAATATGTCGTTGTGTCGAGTGTTTCGTTCCAATTTCACAAGTGTCGAGGGGAGATCGATCTCTGATGACGCCAATGCCAGCTCTAAAAGGCTATTGTATTAATATTTATAAGTTGTTTTCCTCTGAAATAATATCTGGTTAATATTATTTACACCGTGTTGATGAGGGACAATCATAACTAGTAAATTCCAGTACAAGTTGAAATTAAATGAACTGGTTGCAATTAGACAATACATAATTTTAAAGATCGACGTAAATGAGAGGTGATTTATGTTTGACGTTTCTTAGTATCTTTGTCTGGCTGTAGGATTGTAGCTTCTAAACGAATGTTTTTTTATTATTCCTTAGTCCTTGATTTTAATCACAGCTGATGGTACAATCTAAGATTGAAGCGGACTAACTTGTTAGGAGTAGGATGAGGAGTGAGGATAGGTTCGACGACCTCCGTGGCGCAGTGATATGCGCGGTGGATTTTTTAAGATGGAAGTCCTGGGTTCGATTCCCGGTGGGGCAGATTGAGATTTTTCTTAATTTGTCTTGGTCTAGCTGGTGGGAGGCTTTCGCCGTGGCTAGTTACCACCCTACCGACAAAGACATATCGCCAAGCGATTTAGCGTTCCGGTACGATGTTGTGTAGAAACCGAAAGAGGTGTGGATTTTCGTCCCACTCCTAACAAGTTAGCCCGCTTCCATCTTAGATTGCATCATCACTTAACATCAGGTGTGATAGCAGTCAAGGGTCAACTTGTAGTCTATAAAAAAAAATGAAATCTACACGACATCAACTAGTCGCCGTCGAGGTCGAGGTCCGCCAGCCAGACCTGGACCAATATAGAAAATCATATTCGGCCCAACCGGGAATCAAACCCAGGATCTCCGTGTTTCGATTATGATGTGCTTTCTCTTGTTTGAAAATGGACGTTATCAACATGGTGGATGGAAGATCTGATAAGCCAATCCAAAGATCAGCGTTTTACTTTTATGATAACAAGAATTTCAAATTTATCATTATTCTATCTCGTTCTAAACTCATGTCAGTCAATGTCAAGGGATTTTAATAATTTTAACTTGTCTGTTCATTTACTGGATAGAATCCACATAAAATCTACATTGTGAGAATTTAGCATTTAAGTTCGATGCGAGTTCGTAAATGACTCACTTTTGTATTTAATCTTTATACCTACGAGTAAATACGAGTTTCTTCTAAATATTGTTAACATTGAAAACACTTTGCAAAACATCTTCAATATTTAACGTGATAAATTGAGATCACAATAAAAGGGATTTGGCTTAAATCCAAGCATTGTTGAGATTTGTTAAGAAAATAAAAAAAAATAAACCGAATGACGTATGTATCGTTTACAACTATCTGTCTAGATTGGTCTGTAGACCACTTTAATGCTTTGTTTTTCGCAAACAAATTCCTTTATCACAAAAATGTTCATATTAGGTATAGGTATACCCAATGGAGATAGACACAATACTCCGTATCAACCTCAGAATAATTTTAACAACTTAATTAATTAAAAAGACATATATGGATATAAAAGATGAAACTACAGAAGAAGACTACGGGTGGTTTTTCAACGGAACCACCAAAAAGGTACACCGCTAAAGGTGCCAATTCGTATCTGACCGCAGACGACAACTGCAGGCGACACTTTTTTTTATCTACTACAAGTTGGAGGGCCATCACGCCTGATGTTAAGTGATGATGCATTCTGGAATCAAGATGGAAGTGGCCTAACTTGTAAGGAGGAAGCTGAACTCACCTCTTTCGGTTTCTACACGACATTGTATCGGAACGGTCTTTGTCGGTAGGGTGGTAACTAACCACAACGAAAGCCTCCCACCACAACACAAATGAAGAAAATCTCAATCTGCGCCGCCGAGAATGGAACCGAGGACCTCCGTCTTATAACTCCACTGCGCATACCACTGCGCCATGAAGGCAGACATCTCCCAGCGACACCACTGTTGACATAAGATTCGTGGCAATCGACACCCATAAAAATACATAGAAATCTTCTGTCAAGTAACGATGCAGTCGATGTCGGATGGATGGCATGCCTACTAGGTAAGATGTTTATTCAATCTGACCTGACCTTCTACGTGACAACGTCAGGTTAACCTGTAAGGTTTAGGGTTTCAGGTTACGGAAACGTTTTAACGCATGGCAGTACGACTTTTATGTTTTTGTCGGTAGGGTGGTAACTAGCCACAACGAAAGCCTCCCACCAGCCAGACCAAGACAAATTAAGAAAAATATCAATCTGCCCCGCCGGGAATCGAACCCGGGACCTCCGTCTTATAAATCCACCGCGCATACCACTGCGCCACGGAGGTCGAAAGCCCTACCGACAAAGACGTATCGCCAAGCGATTTAGCGTTCCGGTACGATGTCGTGTAGAAACCGAAAGTGGTGTGGATTTTCGTCCCACTCCTAACAAGTTAGCCCGCTTCCATCTTCGACTGCATCATCACTTAACATCAGGTGTCATAGCAGTCAAGGGCCAACTTGTAGTTA